>VDFB02000008.1:72118077-72242819 GCA_007258455.2 Sequoia sempervirens
TTCAAGAAGCTACAAGGGAAATGACAAAAAAAGAAAATATATCAAAAGTCTTCTAGAGAGAAGAAATTCATACTATTGTTTATATACTTAAAAGAGAGAAAAAAATACAAATACTCCTTCTGAGCTATGGTATGGAAATATTCCTATTGTTAAATACTTCAAAGTTTTTGGAAGAAAATTCTATATCAGAAGATATGAAGAAAATTTAGGAATGTTTGATGTAAGGTCTAATGAAGGTATGTTCCTTAGATATTCTACTAAAAGTAAAGCTTATAGGTGCTATAAAAAGAGGCTAAGAAATATTGTTGAGAGTGCAAGTGTCAAGGTTGATGACGACTTACAAAAGGAATCAGTGGTGATAGATGGATATGAATCAAATGAGTCTACTTGTAGAGAAGAAGAAAAAGCTAATGAAAAAGAACTTTAAATTGAAGAGGAATAAGCTCTAAAAAAGGTTCCTAAAACCCCTAAGTATGTGCAAAAGAATCATCCTAAAGAACAGATTATTGGTGATAAGAGAAAAGGTGTACTAACAAGAAGGAAAGACAGTGAAAAGAAAGAAAAGTAAATCTATGTTTACTTTCTAAAGTAGAACAAAAAATAGTGATTGAAGCATGCAAGAATGAATATTGGATTAAGGTTATGGTAGAAGAGCTAATGCAAAATGAGAAGAATTAAATTTGGGAACTTGTACCAAGACCAACAAATAATAATGTAATTGGAACTAAGAAATTATTAAGGAAAAATCTAAATGAGAGTGGAGAAGTGGTAAGAAGCAAGGCAAGGATTGTATGTAAAGGTTACTCACAAGTAAAAGGAATAGAATTTAAGACATTTGCTCCAGTGGCAACAATGGTAGCTATCAAATTGTTTTTGGATTTCACAACACAAGGATTTCAAAGTTTATTAGATGGATGTGGAGTCTACTTTCTTGAATGTTGAATTGGAAGAAGTATACATAGAACAACCTGTTAGCTCTCAAAAAATGTAGGTTGAATGCCTCAAGAGGCTTCGAATCTCTTGATACGTTTTAGGGAAACATACAAGGTCAAAAGAATTAAACCTTCTACTCATCAGGTGCTACTAAACCTAGGTGGGTGTACCTATCTGAATGAAGCAGACTTGACTTATGATTATCCCTCTTACAGTGACTTGTCCACAATGGTAGATGGAAGTGAAAAAATGAAATCAAACTTGATAGCAATAACAATCTTCTTATTTGAATCCTAAAATGCTCAATCAACAAATGTAAAGAAACTAAATGAATCCAAATGATGAAATTGCAGAGACCAGTGCCTTATTGGGTATGCAGAGTCAAATGAAACAGAAGTGGGCAACTTATTCTGGTAGAAAATCAAATTGTTCTCATATGTTTTGTTTATAACTTGTATAAACATGCAAGACTGTGACTACTAAGCTCTACTTTAATAATCCAGATGAATCTCCCTGATTACTGTGATCAACCAGAAGGATTTACTCTCTCCTTGAAAGAACCAATCAATTAATCACACAGATACAACAAATGTGCACTGATAAACTGAAAATAAACTTATTATATCAATTTAAACAACCAAAAGGAATCAACTTGGAGACAGCTCAGCAATACTTTTCAATAAACTCAATAGACAATTGACACCAGAAATAAACTGCCACACCAACTGATTTTCATTGAAATCGCCAATTGAAAACATGCAACATAGTCTATGATATGAGAAATTTATTCTACTATATCCATTCCTAATCTACCTACTGTATCTCCTCTAAAATCCCCCTTTTCATTTACAATCGGGAATGCATATTTATACACCAGCATCAGGAAACACATCACTTCCAAATTCATGTCGGCCAACCATAGTATTCGAGCAAATCCCATGTCGGCCTGCAACTATATTTAGTATTCACACATCGGCCACAGTGTTTGAGTCTTTGTTCATCATTCGCTGAGACACCCTGATAAGTATGCCGAAGGCAATTGTATCGCCAGTCATCCCATGTTCCTTGTGTTTCACCTTGACCCTCTACCATCGGGGAGATATCATATCAATTACATTATGTTTCACCGAGAGCCCTCATAATACAATCTAGTCGTCATGACATAAGGGTTCTCATGCCGATGTGTTCATCTGTCTCATGTATGTTGTTGTAACTTCCTACTGTCGGGGAGACGTTTCGTAGAGCATATTATGTCTTACCGAAAGTCCCCATCCATCTTGTGTGTCGCTATGACCAATCAGTTCTCATGCCGACAAAGTCCCTTTTGTGTTCCATCGGTGAGACCCACTGCACATCGCCAAGACCATATACCGAATGTCAGTAACTCCTACCGATATAACCTTTTTTGCCAAGTCGGTAAGACACTATGAGATCGCTATGACATTTCATCGAAGCCTTAATTCTTTCCGATAAGTCAATCCTTCCATAGCCGATCGGTGAGACAATAATACTTCGTTATGACTTCACACTGAAAACAACGTGTTTGGCCGAAGTGATCCCATAATGCTAGTCGATGAGACATATTGAATTCACTGAGACCCTATTCCGATGGTAGCACTCACATCAATAGGGATCCTTCAGTCACCAAAACAATATGTATGTCCTGCCGATAGGTGCTTGTAAGTAAACTTCAATCACTATGACACCAAAAATGTCTTGCCGATAGGCAACACAGATGTTTATCAATAGAAAATGCAAAATGAATCGAGAAGACCCTGGTATTCTCACGCCGATATAGACCATGATGCGAATAACTCAGGACTCGATGGAATTTATGGGGCTATATGGAAAAATATGGGTAAAAATATCACAAAGAGAGGAAATTGTGCTCATGGTAGGACTCATTTGGAAAATGCATGGGTATGGACAACATGAATAATCATCAGAAATTTACAGTTCGAATAGTGGCTCTGTCTGGGGATGAATGATAGTAAGATCATTACAAGGATCCAGATTTTTGGATGAGCAGACCAGACACAAAATGATGAATCAGTGAGCAGAATGGAAATGGAAATGAAGCATGATGGAATGAATGGAAAATGAATACAAAATGGAGATGAGCAAAACCCTAAACTACTGTGCATGGAAAATAATTTTAAAGAGGATCAGCAAGAGTTGTCCATGCACTGTCAACCCTTAATCCTCTATATTTCAACTTCATTTGTCTTGAACTGTTATGATCTGAAACTCAAACCATACTTTCCCCTATCAAATACCTAGTTTTGTCTCGAGTTCATCAGATTCTTCTTGAAGAAATTCATGCAATCTTTCCTGTCACTGAAAGTTTTTAGAGAATCATTAAGCTTAGCTTGGCCCAAATTCCCTTCATCATTCTACAATTCAAAATATTCATCATCATGGGACAAAACCCTGTTATCTTTAACATACAAAATGCATGTATATTCAATACAACACTTCTGATTATCTTCCTCACTGTTATGTATTATAAAACATTCTCCCAGCTGTATTGAAAATTCACCATCAAAGTGCCTCTCTTGAGAAACAAAGAATTCAATCATATCAACATTGTCTGAAACAAACAAATCTGAAACCTTATGCACCTCCTTAGTATCTCTATTTGGAGATAATACTTGATTATGACCCATATCTTCAATATCATGCATATACAAACCAATCAATGCTGGACTTCTATTATCCTTGGTATGCAAATAAATGTTTTCTCCATTAGAAATTTCAAAATCACATACCTCTTCCTGAATGGAAAAAGATTCTTGATCAACTTCAAAGTTTTCTCTATCATTTTGAGAAATGTACTGGGAGTCATATGAATTATTACACAAAATACTTTCGTTGTCAAAACAAATGTAAGCTGGACACAAAACTTTAGAATCATCCTTGTGTAAACATCTTTGGTTTTCAAGAGTTATCAATTCTGAAATTTGGTCACTACTAAGTGAACATGTTTCTTCTTTTACATCACTACAGTTGTATTCTTCACTTTCATCATCATCAAAAAGAGGTCCAAGATCCTTAGAGAATGAAAAATTAAAAAAAATTACTAGCACAGTCATTTATTCCATCATTTTGTTTGTTTGAAAATATCTCCTCCTCACCATAAAGCATATTTGAAAATACCTTAAATTCATTCTTGGGCACACCTTTGCAAAATACCATCTGATCCTCTTTTAACTCTTCATCATACAATGGGTTTAAAAAAGTTTGGAAACTACTTTCGGATGTACAAGCCTCTTCTTCATCAAATGTGTCTTCATGGCTTTCAACTAGATCAATATTGACCAACTCTGGCTATGTTGGTTCTATCTCGAAATTTACATCACATAAGCAATTGATTTGATCTTGAGGGACACAGTCAACAACTTTGTTCATCCTTGGCTCCCTGTACAACTTCACCTCTTGGCCATTTACCAGAATTGTTGCATAAGATAGATCAAACCGAACATTCCCACCAACAGATGTCATCCACTATCTTGATAAAAGCATACCAAACTGAGGAGGGGTATCGATTATTGTTATATCTATATTATAAGCCACTTGCGGATAAGTAGCCAGTTTGACTTCAAAATTTCTCATGATACCTACCACAGGAACAGGTCTGTTATCCATTGTATAGAACTTCCCCCCATTAGTATCAACCCACATGCCAAGCTACTTCATCACTCCTACTAACATAATATTCATGGTAGTGCCAGAGTCAATCATGTAATTCTTTAAAAATTTGTTATTATGAGCAATGTAGTGAAAAAGGGATCAACCTATGGGGGAGTTGTTAATACATCACTTAAGAAAACCTCTGGGGTATTTACTTTCTCCTGCCTATTGACTACTTCAATAGCTACTTTATTTTCAGAATTCATTATCAATTGAACAACATTGTCTCTGTATTCCTTAATTTTCATCATCTCAAGAAGTGGAACAGACATTTTTACCTGAGATAATGCCTGAGTGAAGTCAAAAGAAGAGCCCTCCACCTTAACAATTTTCTTATGTTCTGACATTTCTCCTTTGTTTTCTTCCTTCTCTCTTTTACTAGGTTGGTCAGGATTTTTCATCTCTTTGTGTAATTCCTTCACTTCCTCCTTTTGGACAGGCTTCTATTCGCTTTTATCATTTTGTTTATTTTTAGTTTTCTTCGAAGCTCCTTGTGTCACTTTTTGATCCTTCATAAAGATTCCCCTAGGGACACCTTCCTTCTCATTTACTGTCCTATTTCTCAACCAGTACTTACTCTTTGCTTCTTCAACTGCAACAACAATTAATCTCTCTATCTCTTCCTCAGTGAGTTTCCTCATGCTGTCCTGAGTAGGAGTCTCATCAGAATATGGTTTTGCTGCTTCTGCATAATCATCCTCAGAGTCAAAAGGAATCTCCTGTTCAGCCATGTGGACATCATACTTTCTATTTGAAACATCGTACTCATATCCATCTTCCTCTGAAGATGAGTACCTCTCCTCAACACAGTGAAAAGTATTTGAAGTTAGATATATTGTGTGATCCTCTCGATTGTTTCCCATCAACATTCCTTCTTCTTGCATTCTTTGGGCTACAACACAATAATCTAGTGAATGTGGCTTATTACAAACTTCACAAAAATAACTGTTATTCACCATATAGGTTCCCTTCTTCCTTAATGGATCAGGAGTCTCCTTGTTTCTAGGCCTTTCTGTTATAGGCTTCCCATCTTTCCAGTTTGTGTTATAGGGCATGTCATGTAACCTAGGCCTTTCATTTTTGTATGTGTTCTCCTATTTGTATTGGTAATTATTGGTTTGTTGAGGAGGCCTAGGGTTGTCTCTTTTATTGATTATCCCAACAACCTTCCTATTGTTTTCAATCATTAATGCTATCTTTTGAGCTTCAACCAAATCTCTTGGGAACCTATTTCTCAGTTCATATCTTGTTTTAGGATCAAAGGCATTCAGGTAAACACTCAATGCTACAGAGTCTGGCAACTTTGATCCATGAGGTATTCTATTCTGCAGTTTATTGAATTTCTGGTTGAAATCAAAAATTGAATCATTCTAACTTTTCTAAATTCGCATCAATTCATGAAGAGAAGCATCTGGTGCACTTAGATTCCCATATTGCTCGAGAAATCGGTCCTGAAATATTTGGAGAGAATCAATAGAGGCTGTTGTTAGGCTGTTGAACCAATCCCTAGCTTCTTCAATAAGCGATGTCATGAATAGCCTCATATGTAAATCTTCATAAGGTACATCCAAATCTTGAATGAAGGAATTGAAACTCCTTAAATGATCCTCTGCTGTAATTGCATTACTCCCTATAAACTTAGGCACAAAATTTTTTCAACTGCCATCCATAGGATAAGGGTATAATTGAAACCCTGCCAAATCAAATTGTCTGATCATGGTGGTATACTAATGAGGAGGAGGGTTAGGTGGGTACTGATATTGGTACATCGGGTTATTGTATTGTGTGTTATGATGTGGCACATGATGTTGACCATGAGGTGGCTGTATATTTGTATATTTTGTGGGAATATGAGGTGGGTGATTTGGCTGTCTATATTGATTCCCTACTTGATGGTGAGGGACCCCTAGTGGATCAAAAGGCCCTGCACCATGATTACCCTGCTTATGAGGTGGTATATACTTTGGGGAGCAACTAGTTGTCTGAGTAACGTTCTGAGTTTTCTACAATTTGAATTCTCTCATTACTTGTATCATCTAAGCCTTCTCCTATTCTTCTCTCTCCTTTCTTTGAGATTCAAACCGTGCTTTTACTTCTTCATAAGTTAAAGATTCATAATCTTCTTGAGGAGTTTCTTGATTAGTGGGTCCATTCTGATTACCTTCCATTTTTTGGCCATATTCATGTTGAATTTTGAGTCGTTCAGCTTCAAATTTAGCATGCCACTCTGCCTGTTTCTGAGGATCGTAAACAGGATTTCTTTGATCTTCTGGGGTATAAGGTTTTGCACTTGAATTATCTTTCCATTCATCATAACGGTCATATGTTTCACCATGTGGTACTGATGATTTGTCTTTGTTCATCATGCACATGTCCTCACTTATCCTTTTACCCTTATCAACCCTATCATCCTTGTGTGTCCACTTATTGCTACCAGCAGCAGCCCCAGGATGACCTCCCCTGTATTGAGATCTTCTTCCATTCATATTGCAATGTTTTATCAGAGTCACCACTCACTTTCTTAAAAGTGACAAAATATTGTTACTTGTTATTCCTAGCGGAGTCTATATAGATTTCTGACTCTATGATTAAGGCACAGATTCTGAGTTAATTCCCCAATAGAGTTGCCAATTTGTTAGCTCTCAAAAAATGTAGGCTGAATGCCTCAAGAGGCTTCAAATCTCTTGATACATTTTAGGGAAACATACAAGGTCAAAAGAATTAAACCTTCTACTCGTCAGGTGCTACTAAACCTAGGTGGGTGTACCTATCTGAATGAAGCAGACTTGACTTATGATTATCCCTCTTACAGTGACTTGTCCACAATGGCAGATGGAAGTGAAAAAATGAAATCAAACTTGATAGCAATAACAATCTTCTTATCTAAATCCTAAAATGCTCAATCAACAGATGTAAAGAAACTAAATGAATCCAAATGATGAAATTGCAGAGACCAGTGCCTTATTGGGTATGCAGAGTCAAATGAAACAGAAGTGGGCAACTTATTCTGGTAGAAAATCAAATTGTTCTCATATGTTTTGTTTATAACTTGTATAAACATGCAAGACTGTGACTACTAAGCTCTACTTTAATAATCTAGATGAATCTCCCTGATTACTGTGATCAACCAGAAGGATTTACTCTCTCCTTGAAAGAACCAATCAATTAATCACACAGATACAACAAATGTGCACTGATATACTGAAAATAAACTTGTTATATCAATTTAAACAACTAGAAGGAATCAACTTGGAGACAGCTCAGCAATACTTTTCAATAAACTCAACAGATAATTGACACCAGAAATAAACTGCCACACCAACTAATTTTCATTGAAATTGCCATTTGAAAAAATGCAACATAGTCTCTGATATGAGAACTTTATTCTATTGTATCCATTCCTAATCTACCTACCATATCTCCTCTAAAATCCCCCTTTTCATTTACAATTGGGAATGCATATTTATACACCATCATCAGGAAACACATCGCTTCCAAATCCATGTCGGCCAACCGTAGTATTTAGGCAAATCCCATGTTGGCCTGCAACTGTATTTAGTATTCACACGTCGGCCACAGTGTTTGAGTCTTTGTTAATTATTCGTTGAGACACCCTAATAAGTATGTTGAAGGAAATTGTATCGCTAGTCATCCTGTGTTCCTTGTGTTTCGCCATGACCCTCTACCGTTGGGGAGATATCATATCAATTACATTATGTTTCATCGAGAGCCCTCATAATACAATCTGGTCATCATGACAGAAGGGTTCTCATGCCGATGTGTTCATCTGTCTCATGTATGTCATTGTAACTTCCTACTGTTAGGGAGACATTTTGTAGAGCATATTATGTCCTACCGAAAGTCCCCATCCATCTTGTGTGTCGCTGTGACCAATCAGTTCTCATGCCGAAAAAGTCCCTTTTGTGTTCCATCAGTGAGACCCACTGCACATCACCAAGACCATATACCGAATGCTAGTAACTCCTACCGATATAACCTTTTGTGCCAAGTCGATAAGACACTACAAGATCGCTATGACATTCCATCGAAGCCTTAATTCTTACCAATAAGTCAATCCTTCCACCGCCGGTCGGTGAGACAATAATACTTCATTATGACTTCACACCGAAAACAACGTGCTTGGCCGAAGTGATCCCATAATGCTAGTCGATGAGACATATTGAATTCACTGAGACCCTATTCCGATGGTAGCACTCACATCGATAGGGATCCTTCAGTTGCCAAAACAGTATGTATGTCCTGCCGATAGGTTCCTCTAAGTAAACTTCAATCGCTGTGACACCAAAAATGTTTTGCTGATAGGCAACATAAACGTTTATCAACAGAAAACGCAAAATGAATCGGGGAGACCCTGGTATTCTCACGCCGATATAGACCATGATGCGAATAAATCAAGACTCGATGGAATTTATTGGGCTATATGGGCAAAATATGGGTAAAAGTATCACGAAGAGAGGAAATTGTGCTCATGGTAGGACTCATTTGGAAAATGCACGGGTATGGACAACATAAATAATCATCAGAAATTTACAGTTCCAACACAACCGAAAGTATTTTAGTTATCAGTTAAGCCAGATATGGTTTGTAGATTAATGAAAAATTTATATGGGTTGAAGAAAGCTCCTAGAGATTTTTATACAAGGTTAGACAGGTATTTGTTACAAGTATTCAATAAAGGTACTGCAAATATAAATCTTTACTTCAAAATATAAAATATAAAATCTTGATTGTGGTTATTATGTTGATGACAATTTTTGGAGGAAATGAAGTTATGTGTAAGAAAATTGTAGAAGATATGCAAAAATTATTTGAGATGTTAATGTTTGGGGAGATGAATTTCTTCCTTGGGCTACAAATCAATAAGAAAAATAAAAGTATTTTTATTTTACAATCAAAGTATATCAAGGAAATGTTGAAGAAGTTTGGAATGGAGGATTTTAAACCAATATGTACCCCTATGATTATTGGCTGCAAGTTGAGCAAGAATGATGAATCTCCTAAGGCTGATAAGAGAAAGTATAGATCAATGATTGGAGGACTACTATATCTAATTGCTACTAGACTAGATATCATGCATGCAATTTGTATTATGGCTAGATTTTAAGAAGATCCTAGAGAGTCACATGTGTAGCAGTGAAGAGGATATTTAGATACTTGAAGGGAACTATGGATCATGGCTTGTGGTATCCAAAGGATATTGAATTTACTCTAAGTGCTTACATAGATGAAAATTGGGTTGGTTGTGTAGATGACATGAAAATTACAAGTGATGGTGAATTGTTTCTTAGATGCAGATTGGTGTCATGGCTAAGAAAGAAACAAGATCTAGTTTCTTTATCTACTATAGAAGTAGAATGCATTGTAGAAATATTGTGCTACACATAATTTTTGTGGATGAAGAAAACATTAAAGGATATTAGGGTGGTATATGACGAACTAGTTTCTATATTTTGTGATAATACAAGTGCTATCAATATTTCAACAAATACGATAATGCATTCAAGGAGAAATAATATCTCAATCCAATATCATTTTTTGAGGAGGTTGTAGAGAATGATGTGAAGCTTGAATATGTGCCTACAAAGCATCAACTGCTGAAATATTCACTAAGGCTCTTCCTTAGGATACTTTTGAGTATCTAAAAGAGAAGTTTCAAATTATTCCCCCTCCTTCTTTGAACTAGATGCATAAGGAGATACATAAGTCTGGTGGATCTCAAGATTCATGCTTTGGTCTAGACTGATGTTGGTGGCTACTTCCCAACGAAGAGTGGGAAGTGGCATTTTTGGTTGTTGCAGTTAGGATAAGTGAGTGTTGTCATTGTGTAGTAGTTGTTGATTGATGCAATTTGGTGTGTGCTCCTAAGGGGGAGTATGTAGAGAAGTAAAGGAAAGGAAGTTGCAAAGCAGTGGTGAAGAGTATGATTAATATCAAAGGAGGAGAATGAATGATGCAAATGCTTTTTCCATTATCATTTATGTCAAAGGGGAAGAGAGTAATGTGAAAAATATCTAAGGGGGAGAAAGATCAATGTGAAAAATGTTCAGTTGAGAAAATGGGAGAGAGTCATGTGAAAGAAAGTAATGAGTTAATTGTGTAAGGGGGGGAAAGTAAAGAAAAAGAGATAATGATCTAGTATGAAGCAAAGTATTGAGGATCAAAGCTATTGTGTTTGTTATTGATGGTTTTTCACGTCATGTGTTTCCATCAATGAGAAAGGGGGATATTATTGCAAGTATATGGAAATTCATGTTGTCATTGATGTCAACAAGCTTCAGTGTTGTTATTGATGTTAACTGTATGATAAGGATTTTGTTGCAAGGATGTGATTTGGTGTTGTCTTTGATGTTTCTTTGATTAGTTGCATTATGTTGTCATTAGTAAGCTATTGGTTTCAACCTCTAGTGTTTCTTTGATAAGCTTCTATTTATGGATGCATGGTCAAGTTGTTGTGTTGTAGTTAGCTTGATGGTGATGAGGAAGTATTGAAGATGTTTGAGAATGTGTCTCTAGTGCTTGGTTTCCAAGTACTTTTGAAAAAATTAAATAAAAAGGGGAAACACTATGTTGCAAAGTAGTGTTCTAGTTTAGCTTTGAATTTCTTCTAGGTTGAAGATCTACTTGTGTATTTTGGAGATGCTAATCAAAGATGTTTAGAGCTATTGCATTCTAAATTTGGTGTGTTGGATCATTGCGTAAAGGAAGGTATGTTCACCAGTGTGTGAATTATGTATTGAAAAGGTGTCTAGGAGAAATGTTGTTGCTCCACATTTCTCCATAGAGTGGTTTTAGGTCTTTTAGATCTAGAAGGGTGTTGATAGTGTGTGTATCTTTCTTTAGTTGAATTTGTTCATGGTTTGGTGCCTTGGAAGCTAGTTTCTTGAGTTGGAGTGTATGACAAAGTTGTTTGAGTGTACTGGGTGTGGGCATTCTTCAGGTGAAAGTTTTTGAGAAGGAATTTGTTGGTTTCTAGGGTGTTTTTGGAATATTCTAGATGATATTAAAATGTTATGTGGTGCCTACGAGTCATCTTTGGATTTGAGGAAGCGTGTACTTAAGTGTTAATGGAATTAACATAGGTTGAGATAACCTTGGGTATTTACACTACTTGCGAAGTTGCTTTAATGGTTGTGGAAGCATGGTGTGGCATGCATGAGTAGATTTAGGTCCTAGCTAAGGTGTGTTGTGATCTACCTTCATTCCTTTCCACCAAGGGAATGTTTTGGTGTTGACCTAATTTGAATTTGCACATTTGATGTGCATAACCAACCTTGGAGAATTTTCTAAGGTTGAAGATGATATAAATAAGCGTTGAATTGTTGAGAGATGATAAGATAAATGAATATGATGTGAGTGATGCGAATTGTAGATTTTTTAAGGTGTGAATTTGAGAACTCTAGTGAAATATCTCATGTGTTAGATTAATGAATGTAGTAAGTAGAAGGTGTCTATAATTCTTCAAAAATATTGTGAAGGTGTTGGTGATTCTATGGTGGATTTTTATATTGCATTGACATGGATTTATCATCGTAACACTCTTCTCTATCTTCTTTTCTATTATTGCATTGAGCCTTTGGTAGTGAGCCTTTATTTATTTTGGGTAGTGAGCCCTATTGTATTTAGTTTTGATATTACTATATTTTGTGAGTTAATCCTCATCATGGTTTTTCCCATCTTGGGTTTTCTACATAAATTTGGCATTCCTTTGTGCATGGTGTTGATGTGTTTTTGTTTCTATTATTTTCTTTCATGCTGAATCATTCTAAGAGATTAATGATATTTGATTTGATGTGGATCTTAATGTTTGTGAGAATTTTTGAAGTTTTAAAGTACAACTGATTCACCCCCCTCTGAGTTGTCTTGTGCATTCAACATGACATTCATACAAAATTATGAAATTTCATACTATACCTTTCTATAGGATTGTAAACCCCATAAAAAAATTTCAAAGAAATATCTAGTGTTATATATCAAATTTTGTCTCTTGGGCATCCTAATTGCAATGGTGCACTCTTTTTTTCCCTTGGATATTCCTAGAAATACTTGATACCTAAAATTCACTCAAAGGCTTGTAGAAATAAATAGTGAGAAATCACCACAAAACTCCAATATTTAAAATTGAGTGAATATATGGGGGTGCTCCCTACTAGAGTCATTACAATGTAAGTGCTAATTTAGAAGTCAAAATAGTACCAAATGCAATGCAAGAGATTCTTATTCTAAGCTATCACAAGCCTCTATATAGAGCTCGATAATGAAAGAAAAATAATATAATAATATTAAAAATTAAATTCAATTGTTACGAAAGCCTGCATTATTGAATGATTTTTTCCTTGATGGATTGGGATGTGGATGTTCCTTTCTTGAACGATCACCAATTTGATATCATGTACTTAGTATGAATGATAATAGTTATTTAAATGAGGGGATGCTTGAATTTATGGATTTTAAGAATGGGGAATGGATGGCAGAGATTTGATTATAAGATCAAGGGTAGAGAGTGGTTGAGATGAATTCCCTAGGATCTAGAATAAGATGAAGGGTGGAGATGAATGTAGTTAGAATATGAATGGATAGGATTAACTTACCAAATTCAGTAAATAGTCATGAGGATGAGGGAAATTAGAGACATGTGCACCTAAAAGTGCTATAACTTTGGGATGTGTCGAGAGAATAAGGGGACCATAAGGAAAAGTGTTCCTAGGTGCTCAATATTATTGGAATGTGTTGAGAGAATAATGAGAGCACAAGGAAAAGTGTTTCTAGGTTCTCATTATTCTTGGAATGTGGTAAGGGAAAATAGGATTAATTAAATAATATTATTATTTTAGCCACATGGGTGAGGTGGATAATAGGTGGAAATAGATAAATATTTATTTATTTATTTGTGAGGAGATGGAAAATATGATAAATTAAATAATAATATTATTTAATTTAAGTGATGGAATTTTAGGTGAAAGGGATATGCCTTAGGCTAATTAGGACTGGGTGATGGAATTAGTTGATGAGGGATTAGGTGATAGGTTTAGAGTGATGAATAGAACTAAGGAATATTTTAGGTGTCTACATCTATATATGACTTCAAAAATTAAATAAGACAACACATTCACATTAGGTCTTGGACCCTTGTGAATCAATAAGAATTCTAGGATGTCTTGTAAAAGTGTTGTAACCAACTTTAACACTTTTCTGGGACCCTTTCATTATAATTCACTTAAATAACCTCTTTTTATCATTTACCAAGTCTTATTTAAAAGTGTTGTAAAGAGTTGTAACAAAATAATGCTTTTCTCGGCTTATCATCACTAATTTGACCCTTTCTTATGCTTAAATGACCCCTTAATGCACTTTCTGACCCTACTTAAGTGTATTTTTGAGAATAATCCCATTAAACCTCATTGAATGCACTTTAATTCTTGACACCCAGTAAAATTACACTGGTGGGACCAAGTAGCCACCTGGGGTGACTTAGTCCTACTAGGCACAAAAATAAAATTATTTAAATTTTCTGGTGGGATTTTATTCTCTTAACCTTGAGGTCAACTTGTGATGTGTTATTTTCAAGAAATATTGTAAAATAAATTATAAATAAAGGGTTTTCCTCTCATATTCTCCCCCATTAATTCATTCATACATTAGCATGCATTCATCCATAAATCTCAAGCATTCTAAGCATTATCAAGCATCCATTGGAGCATCTTCTTGCATATCTTTAGAATTCTACATCAAGGGTTTGGTGAGTTATGACATTACATGTTGTTCATTCATCATTCTCTCTTTATTTCATTTCATTTTCAAGGGTTTGATTACCAAATCAAGGTTTGACTAAGGAAAATCCCTATTCTCTAACCCTTAATCATTTTTCCATTCTTTTCATTTTTTTTTGCAGGTTTTGTATGCAGGTTTGTCAAAGAGAAAGGTGTTAAAAAGTGGTCAACAATCCATCAAATTCATTCAAGTCAACAAATCCCTAATTGAAGCTTGGAGACCTCTTTCAACTTGATTTCTGTAGAATCCAATCTGGACACCTATCAAGAAGAGGAGTGTAGAACGAGAGCTTTAGATTCCTGCCCTAAATTTCCTAAGATTCCCAGGTGGACTGTGTCACCATCTATAGTGAATTATTCCCACTGCTAGGCCTAAAAAGTGATTTCTACATTTCTTGATACCCATTTGGCAGAAACTTGTTCTGACAGAATCTCCCTGAAACATGACTAAGTCACCCAACTTGGCATAAGTGTCCCAATTGGCTTCAACAAATTTTTTTGTAGTTTTCCAGAGACTCTCTACATCGCATTCTAGCTTCCATGTGCAACTCTCTAATCTTGTTCATTTCTATTATTGTTTACTTGCATTTTTAGGTCATTTTGCATATCATAATGTGTTTTCAAACAATTTACATTTCTTAGGTTTTGCATTAATAATCATTATCTTTTATTAGTTCTTTGCATTTAGGATATTGCATTTAGACATATTTCAATCATACTAGCATTATTCTTGAGTGAACCCCAATTTTTTTGTGGATATCTTTCTCCTTTTAGGTGAAAAACCCTAGAAGTGCAAGAGAAGCCCCTACAAAAATTTGCGGTTCATTTTGGTGAACCTACCTTTAGAACATTTTACTTCTAATTTCAAGTGCATCCTAGGAATAACATGCATCAACATTGCATTAGGTTTTGCATTTTTTTATTTGCATCCTAGTTACTTAAAAATTGCATTAGTGAAAATCTCATATAGCTTACATTTTTGCATTACATTTCATTCAAAATTAAAAAAAAATGCATTTTCATATTATACCTGCATCTAAAAACTTAAAAATCATAAAATTGCATTTAAAAATTATAAAAAGTCTAAAAAAAAATCACTACTGGGACTAATTCACCACACTGGGCAACTTAATCCTCCTGCCCATTTTGCACTATAATTTATGTCCTTTTCAAAGCATTTTGTGCATTTATATTTTTTTATTGCATTTTTGTTATAGTTTCCAGAATTGTAGTTATCATAATTTTATTACTCTCAGTTCACATTGCATTTGCATTTAACCGCATTCAGAAACCTTTTCATGAGTGTTTGGTGTCCTATTGCTAATACCTTAGTGAGAAGAAGTTCAAGACTCATGTTATCCCATGATAATACACTCGTTGTGGATCTTGGGTTACCTAAAGCTTCCACTCCTAGTATTGCAACTAGTACACTAGGCATGGATCCTACCTTTAGCAACTCTTTGCCTACCAACAACATGCAAGTTGACACACAAAACAATCACATTCCACAAGAAAAAATCATTAACATTCATGAGGACTTAACACATCTTCACCACCAAGTGTGTCTTGAAAACATTTCAACTACTATAGTTCCTACCATAGAAAACATCCATCGCATGCTTGAAAGGAAGAAATCTTAGATGTTGTGAAAAAAATCATTGAGATATACCATAAACATGTTCCTTCCACCTCTAGTACATCTCCACCAACAAAAACTGTGGTTAGACAAGGAGAACCTTACACTCCTCCCCCTTCAACAGTAGCATCCATACCTACCTATACCACTCCCCAAGTCAAAACAACCATGCAACTAGTTAGTAATGTGATTCCTTCCTCGACTATTCCTGCCAGCATTCCTAATTCTTATGTGGCATTGCATGTTCTATCCTCTTCCACCATACCATCTATAAATATTCCTTTCACTTGCCCTACCACTCCATCACCACTTTCCCTTCCACTTCACACCACTTACACTGACCCTCTCATAACACGACTTTTCCAAACCATCTCCTCAATGCAAAAATAAATATCCACCATAAACCAAAACCAAAATGGACCACCCACCTATTATATTCGAAGTAGCCCACTATCTTTGGAAATATTGTGAACACTGATGCCACAAGGAATAAAGATGCCTAGATTTGATAAATATGGAGGGAAGAAAGATCTTTCTAACCATGTTAATTCTTACACCGCCTTATGTAGTGACTTTGTCCTTGATGATAAACTATTAGCCAAACTGTTTCCTATGACTTTAAAAGATATTGCCTTAGAATGGTTTTCATCCTTACCAAGTAATTCAATTTTTTCATTCAATGAACTAGTTGATGCATTTATAAATCATTTCCAAGTGCATATGACTACAAAGAAGACCTTGGCTGATTTAATGAGATGCAAACAACATGAAAAAGAAAAGATAACTAATTTTATCTCATGATATCAACCACTTTATTCTCAAATGGATGTCAAGATTCTTGATCCACATCTTTAAAATATGTTTATAGGAAACTTGCAAACTATAATTTAGGACAAACTCACTATGATGAAATTTCCCTCCTTTATGCACTTGTGTACCACCTTTTGCAATTATCACAATTTGGTTAGTAGTCGTGATACAAAGTCCACTTCTAGCCAAGCTGAGAAGTTTGAACATGTCAATCCAAACAATTCACAACCATTTAGAAAGAAAAAAAAGGGTTCCTCCAGTTCAACCCCCCTCAACAATCAACTCAACCCATCAACAACCAAGTATTAGTTGTTAAAGTCGCACTACCTTATAGTTATGGAGATCCAAAAAGACAATTCACACCTTTACTAGACACCCTTCATAACACAATGTCCCAACTCTTACTTCAACAAATGATCACCTTACCTGTTGTTAAAGCACCCGATCCTACTAAACCTTTACCTCCAAACTTTAAAGCCAATGCTTATTTCCATTTTCATAGACAAAATGGACGTGACACAAAAAAAATTGTCTTAAACACCTTGTGCAAGACCTCATTGATTTTGACCATCTATCCATTGCAAATTTTAATGATCACGAAAATAAGTTTGTTGCCCCTCCAAATCAAAATTTGCAAATTTTCACTAATCCAATGCCTACACATAATGTTTCATTTGTCAAAGCTAGTGAAACTCCAAAGAATGATGTGATTAATGTTCATACAGATGTTGGACATCCTGATCCTATTCCACATATCACCACTGTCAATCCTATGAATGAAATGGTAGGTGTAATAGATGTTATCCCTCATAAGGGCCAACCTAAGAAATCTCTTGATATTACTTTCTCCTCTATGGACATACTTCAAAATCTCCTTGATGGTCATCTTTACATAGCCAACTATATTTATGATAATCCCACTAATGGGATACTCATAGATCTCGCCTATGGAGAGAATGTGATCACTAAGGAATTTTTGGTATTACATGATCTTTATCAAGATGATTATGATAAACCAAGTGCATGGATCAAAACACACAATGGTTTTTATTTCCCTATGATAGGATCAATTGTTCTTCCATTACAAATAGGACCAAAAATGTTGGATGTCACATTCTCCATCATCTCGCAGTTGGACTAGTTTGAGGTTAGGCTATCCATGGCTTCGCTCAATGAAAGTTGTCCCTTCGGTCATACAAAAATGTCTAAAGTTTCCATTTGAAAATAAAATATTCACTGTTCAACATAGAGGCTTTATCCCTTTGTCAAGTCTAAAGGAAAATTCTCCTTAGAATCATTTTGGCCTGAGCCCATGGAACCTATAACACCTTGCAAAGACTTATTTTTCATTGCTTATCAAAAATTTAAAGCAAAGAAAATAGCAGATTTTTCTCTCCACAACTTGTCCCTATCCACTTCTGACACTCCTATACTAGATGAAAAAATGCTTCAACCCAAAAAATAACCACCCAACCAAGTTCAACCAACACCTGAAACTTCCCCCACATCATCCAAGAGACCACGAGATAACGATAACTCTACCATGCCTTCTCATATAACACAAGTTTACAAAGCAAAAGAAAAAGTGGATGACCAACCTTCCATGGTTCCTTTCATTCCTCCTCCTAGGGAGGACAATAAACCTATGGTTGATCTACCCACACCTTCACAAATACAACTTGATAATAAAACAAAAATAAATAGAGGAGCTCAAGATCATAGGCGTAGACATTGTGCCCTTGCTTGCAAGTTACAAGACAGAAAATAAAGAAAATAAAAATCCACACTTGATAGAAGCAATGCATGATGACCCTCCTCCCAATCACAACAAAATGATCCAATACAACAACCAAAACAAGAGGTACACCCTTCATTGGACATTATCATCCACCCTCCTGTTGTGATTAATCTAGATGAAGATGATGAGATCACTAAAATAGACAAAGAGGTTCATAATGATCTGAATACATTATTTTCCTCTTCCATGAGCTTAAATGATAAATATCCTACAAAGAGTGTAGAACTTGGTGCTTCCCCTAGTTTAGAACTTTCACTTGTCTCTTTGGCTAGTTTTCCACCCTTAGCATATCATGAACATGACTGGGAGGCAGATGACTTGCTCACCGATTGACTTACATTTTCCTTACTAGTCTTTTACATTTTATTTTTATTTTTCTTTTGTGTGTTTGTATGTGCATATCATGTTCCCCCATGATGTACTATTCGATGTTCTCCTTCTCTTTGTGACATTCTTCTATATGTCATACATTGCGTTCACCTTTTTCTTTTTTTTCTTTTGCTTGTGTTTTCCTTTTGGGGATGACGAAAGGAATTGAGACCGCAATGTCTCTTTCATGTTGACCAAAAAGGCCCCTTTTCTTTTTTGTTTCCTTTTTCCTTTTTTCCTTTGCTGTTGTTTTCCTTATGGGGATGATGCGAGGCATTGAGACTACAGTGTCTCTTTCATGTTGACCCAAAAGGCCCTTTTTCTTTTTCGTTGCCTTTTTCATTTTGTATTTTCCTTGTGTTTTCTTTTTGGGTATGACACAAGGTATTAAGACCGAAATGTCTCTTTCATGTTGACCCAAAAGGCCGCGCACCTTTTTCATTTCGCCACTGCTTGTGTTTTCTTGTGTTTTAATTTTGGGGATGATGCAAGGCATTGAGACCACAATGTCTCCCTTCATGTTGACCCAAAATCGTACAAACCACTAAAATTTTGCACTTTTCGCGCCATTTTTCTTCTGATTTCCTTTTTTAAAGGATGATGCAAAGTCCAGGGGCATGCTTGTTCCTCTTCACCATGTTGACTAAGCGGATCTTTTTTTTCTCTCTTTTTGTGCCATTTCATCTGGTTCTACGTATATTTCCGAGATAGTGATGGATTCGAGCTCTTTAAAAAAATATTTGGCAGAACATATACTGACCCAAATCATAGATCCCCATATGTGTTTGGTGTTTTTTTTCATTTGGGGGCAACCCGGCTTCCTTTCATTTTTTGCTCCTTTGCTTCCAGAGTGTAGCATTACTCAAAACATATGACTTGGCATGGGGATTTCCGTTGAAAGCTCTCATGTCTTTGGCTTTTTTGCATTTTTCAATTTCTTCGCTAAATTAATTTATCATAGTAGTAAAGTGTGTAGAAATTCCTTGCCAAGAGGTTGGAATTTCCGTTAAAGGAATTATTCATTTTGCATTTTGCTGCTTTCTTGGTTCTTAGTGCAGCCTTGTTACTTCATACAATTTCTTTTGTTTCTTTTTGGATGACATTGGATATAGTGTCCTTCATGAGCGTGATCTATCTTAGCATATTACATTCCCCTTGGTAGCTTGATGTGACACACTACATCCCCTAAGTTGCAAATTTTCTATCCTTTAATTGGTCCTCTCTTGGAGACATTAGACACAATGCTCCCTAAGTTAAAGACCTTGCATGAACTAAGAAAGAATCCTTTGAACATCCTTTGCACGTTTCATTTTGCATTTATTATATGGCCACCTTGCATAACACAACTTGCATGCCTGTGGTGCCATCACATTTGTTCATGAGCTCCAAGCATACAAAGTTTTGCTTGTCTCATGAAGCTCAAAATGTCATTTTCTTTTGTGGCACCTTATTAAAGTTATCAGGAGATATAACTTTGGTATGGTTGAGAGGGAAGCCCATTCTGAGAAATGAATTTTCCCCATAGCCACTTATGTGTGTGTGAGTGCATACTGGCCATGAGTGTATGTTTCTCACCTTTTGGGCCTTCTCACCTAGTGGAAAGCCATGAGTTTCATTGCCTTAGAGTGAGTATACATTTTTTTTCAAAAAATAGCCTAGATCTTATCCACAATGGGATGGAAAAACAATCGAAGCTTGATCTAACTCTCTTTTCTTTCTCATTTTCTCTCTTTCATTCATTTTCATTATTTTCATGTTCGTTCCTTTGTGCTTATGTTTGGTTTTCCATGGGATCTTGATCCCGGGGGCTTGATCACCCTTCTTGATTATTGTTGTCTCATCTTACCAAGATCAATGCATTTGGATCCCTCTTGATGTGCATCTTGGGCTACTTTAGTGTGAGTTTGAAGCAAGTTCATCCTCTCACTAAAGTGGGGCCTTAATGTTTGGCCAAAAAATGTATAGTTGGATATTTTTACACTCACT
The DNA here is from genome assembly GCA_007258455.2 of Sequoia sempervirens. NCBI lineage: Eukaryota > Viridiplantae > Streptophyta > Pinopsida > Cupressales > Cupressaceae > Sequoia > Sequoia sempervirens. The sequence continues at coordinate 72,139,088 of VDFB02000008.1, forward strand.
TGAGTCTTTCTTATGGAATTTGGATTGATTTTTCCTAGATTTAATGTTGTAATGTGGTCAACACATTCACATTAGGTCTTGGACCTTTGTGAATCAATAAGAATTCTAGGATGTCTTGTAAAATTGTTGTGAAGTGTTGTAACCCACTTTCACACTTTTCTAGGACCCTTTCATTATAATTCACTTAAATAACCTCTTTTTATCATGTCTTATTTCAAAGTGTTGTAAATAATTGTAGCAAACTCTCATGCTTTTCTAGGCTTGTCATCACTAATTTGACCCTTTCTTATGTTTAAATGACCCCTTAATGCACTTTCCGACCATACTTAAGTGTATTTTTTAGAATAATCTCATTATACCTCATTAAATGCACTTTAATTCCTAACACCCTATAATCTTCCCTTGGTCCAGCCAAGTCACCACCTAGGGTGACTTAGTCCCACTGGGCACAAAAATCAAAATTATTTTAATTTTCTGGTGGGATTTTATTCTCTTAACCTTGAGGTCAGCTTATGATGTGTTATTTTTGGGAAATATTGTAAAATAAAGTATAAATAAAGGGTTTTCCTCTCATTTTTACCCCCATTAATGCATTCATACATTAGCATACATTCATTCATAATTCTCAAGCATTCTAAGCATTATCAAGCATCCATTGGGGAATATTCTTGCATATCTTTAGATTTCTACATCAAGGGTTTGGTGAGTTGTGACATTGCATGTTTTTCATTCATCATTCTCTCTTTATTTCATTTCATTTTCAAGGGTTTGACCAAGGAAAACCCCTATTCTCTAACCCTTAACCCTTTTTCCCCTCTCTGCATGTGTGTTTTGTAGGTCTTGTATGTAGGTTTGTCAAAGAGAAAGGTGTTAAAAAGTGGTCAATAATCCATCAAAGTCATTCAAGTCAACAAAGCCCTAATTGAAGCTTGGAGACCTCTTTTAACCCGATTTCTATAGAATCTAATCCAAACACCTATCAGGAAGAGGAGTGTAGACCGAGAGCTTCAAATTCCTGCCCCAAATTTCTAGAGATTCCCAAGTGAACTAAGTCACCATTTGTAGTAAATTAGTCCCACTACCAGGCCTAAAAAGTGATTTTTACATTTCTAGATACCCATTTGGTAGAAACCTGTTCTGGAAGAATCTTCTTGAAATAGGACTAAGTCGCCCAACTTGGCATAAGTGTCCATGTTGGCTTCAAAAACAAATTTTGTAGGATTCTAGAGCCTCTCTAAATCACATTCCACCTTCCAGGTGCACCTCTCTAGTCTTGTTCATTTCTATTATTGTTTACTTGCATTCTTAGGTCATTTTGCATATCACAGTGTGTTTTCGTAGGTTTTGCATTTCGTAGGTTTTGCATTAATAATCATTATATTTTATCAATTATTTACATTTAGGACATTGAATTTAAACATATTTCAAGCATACTAGCATTAGTCTTGAGTGAACCCCTAGGTTTTTGTGGATACCTTTCTCCTTTTAGGTGAAAAACCCTAGAAGTGTAAGAGAGAAGCCCCTACAAATTTTTTTGGTTCAATACTTTGTTCAATCTATCTATATATATCTATGTATATATTTTTTTGGTGTATCTCTCTATCTATCTATCTTTCTATATATATATATGACTTCAAAAATTTAACAAGACAAAATTTGGCTAACAATCAAATTGAATATACCAACATATCTATACAATTGAAATGATGAGAAAATTGAAACAAGACATAATTGGGGTAAATGTAAGATTGAAGATTCCAACACATATAATGTTACTAAAATGAAAAAAATAGAACAAAGGGATGAAAGAAAATAAGTAAAAATTATATACATCTATTATATAATATATGACTTGAAAATTGAAACAAGACTGGATTTGGATAACTAGTAGACCAAAAAAATGAACACACTAAATATTATTGAAATGAAGTACACATAAAAATAAAGGAATGAAAGAAAATAAGTTAGACTTAACTACATCCAAAGCATTCATACCTTCTTAACTTTACCCTAATATTAAAGTCATCTAATTAAAACCAATAATAAAAAAATTTGGAGACATTAAACCCACTAAGTCATGGTGATGCTTGAAAAAAACTATGTTTTTAGTTTTAAAATTATTTGTGTTTATGAACAAAAAATATTGAAGCATTCAAAAACACCCTAACGCTCATAAAATTTATGGAAGAAAATGTTGAAGCACCAACAAGGTAACAAAAGCTTCTAACTAAAATAACTAGAGAAACCATTTAAATATTCATTTCAGAAGCACCGAAAAAATAATATAAACTTCAAGTTATGGAATACAAAATGCATGAAATAAAAATTAAAAAAATCGTCAAGGAAATAAGCAACAAAAAACATGGGTCAATGGTACAACCTTAGTGAGGTTAATAAACCTCACTTGGGTTGAACAAAGGTTTCCAAGGATGTGGCTTGTTGTAGTTAGCTCCACTATTCATTTGTTCAGCCGAAACTTGTCAGAAAAAAGTGAGATAAGGTAGCATGCAAGTAGTAGTGTTTACCTTACAAGAGAAAGTCAAGTAGTAGTGTTTACCTTGCAAGAAAAACTCACCATCACCACATGGTTGAAGGAACAACCTGTGGATCTAAACATGTATTGGTTCCCAAGTTTTTTACAAAGAGTGGAGCCAAACATGTATAGGTTCCTAATCCAATAAAGACTCTAGAAGATGCATGTAGGAAAGGGGTGAAAGTGAGTGAGATATGTGAGGTTTTAGAGCATTGAATGATCTAAGGCTTTGGGACTGTGCATCATTCAAGCCAAGTAAATGGGAAGCAATTTGTACTTAATATGGTTGGATGGAAAGGAATGAGCAAGTGACACATGATAAATGCAAGGAAGTGGATGTTTAGGGTGGAAAAATATTTGGTTGCTAGGTGACACTAGGATCCAATACCAATTCTCTACCATATAGCCTCTGAGGGTGGACCCAATCAACAATTAGTCAGCCATCCAAATGGGAAACTATTAAACACATCAAAAAAATATTGAGTGTCATCCTCCCTGTCCATTGAGGTAATGCATGGAACTCCTATAAAGTACATGTTTAACTCTCTAAATGAGGTCTCGACCTTTTCAGTGATCTTCGCAAAGTCGCTGACCATAGATCCACAAGAGCTGAGTGGAGAAGACCTTGTGGGGCCTTCTTCCTTGGCCCTTGTTGTGGGAGGGTCATAATATCCTCCCCTTAATATTCCACCACTGCAGACTCATCTGACTTCCCCATATAATGATCTAGATTGGGAATCAAATGACCTCTTGGTCGATGAGTGTGAGGGGGAGGCACCTCCTTTTTACCTTTATATTAGGTTTGTGTTTGTTGTGATATGTTCCCCTATGCTTGCGTTGTGTGTTACTAGATGACTCTTATCACCCTTGTAGGTGCTTCAATACAAGAGTGATCATGTGTCATAAACTTCCTCTATTTGTGACATCATTCTTCCTCTATTATTTGTATTAACTTTTGGAAAATTAGGGATGATGCAAAGAATTGGGGGCATTTAGGCTTCCCTTCCATATTGACCTAATTTTTTATTTTTTATTTGTCTTCTCATGCATTCTTTATATGGTCTAATATAGTAGGGGGTTGATGACAGTTCATTTATATACTATTACTAGATTTATATATATTTATGAGTAACTTTGACCTTGAAATATCAGATCACCCCTATGTCTAATGCAAGAGCATCCTTGGGTCATGGAAATCTTACATCAACCAAAAATATTTTCATTCCAGTTTATCTTTGTTTTAGTTCTTGTTCAATTTAATTTGGCAGATTTGGTATTTCTTCATGTTTTCTCACTGAACCTTGCATATTTTTACATCATGTACATTTTCATTTTCCTTATTCTAAGATTTGAGCGCGATTGGTTCTTTTTCTAGCAATCTATCGCTTTCTGATTAAGTGGTAGTTTCTTGAACCGACACTAGAATAATTGTCTAAACTTAACGACTAGTTTGATTGCTTGTGGATCGTTCATGTATCTTGTGGATCTTGACTGTGTGATTCAAAATGTTCTATGGAGTTTCCCCGACCTTGATTATAGGTCCACACTTCATCCAATGCATTCACCAAGGAGTAATTCAAATTTGAAGCCGACCTATTCATTGACACGTTACATTTTCTTTAATCGAAGACTATAATAATCTTTGGTCGATGCAGATGATCCTAGATTTGAAAATGAAATATAAAACATTATAATATATCCTTAGGAAGGTAGATTAGAGAAAGATAAGATTTGATTTGTATAATTTTTTCTCACATTGAGGAGCATGTAGGAAGATGGTATCTTGAGCATGTTGTAATAAGGCCTGTGAGCCGAATCTGTAAACCTGGATGTTACCGGCTATATGTAATTAAATTTTCTAATAATAAGAATGTTTGAATTTTTATTTACCTCCATTTTCTATGTTGCTTCCATTGTGTGACTCTTGCTACATGGTATGGATTGTTCTCTTTGAGGACCCTCTGGCCGTGGTTGCATTAGATGGTATCAGAGTAGGTTGTTGTAGACACGTAAAATATACCGATTGACATTGTGCATCTGATCTTGGCTACTAACATCATTTTGTCCTGAATCATCCTTCGGTCTAACCATTTAATCAAATACCCTTATCTGATTAAATTCATCAATATTCCTCTCTTAATTGAATAAATCAGTTATCTAATTAAGTCGCCTCTTCTCGATAATTAAATTAACCATTTTGATCTAATTATCTTATTTAATTAAATAATTAATTTTATTTGATTAAATCTCTTATAGTCTATCTATGAAATTAAATAAATTAAAAAATTATTTAGTTTAATCTAACAATCATCCCTTTTAATTAAATAAATCATGAATATTTATTTAATTAATCTCTTATCACATTCCTCTCATATTTGATTTAAATAAATCCACAAATCTAAGTCAAATAGGTCACATCACTTAACCCCCCTTCATTAAATTAATTAAATTTGATTAATTTAATTCCCTCTCATGTCCCATCCTCTAGATTTTATCACTTGCACATGAAAATAGATTTAATTGATTTATTAAATCTCTATTTTCCTCAACAAGGCATCTTTTGGGAATATTCTCCAAGTTTGAATTCAAAATCTAAGTTGACATGTACATCCAACAAGGCATTTAATCTCTCTTACATGTCCTTTGCCTTGAGCCAAGTGGCATTCAATGCATTCTTTCTTCCCTCTTGCATGTCATTTCAACAAATTCAAAATTCAAAAATAGGCATTTATTGGCACAATCCTCAAAACTTGAACATCCTCCATCCACTCATAGGTTGACAAGTGGCATCTTTCCATTGGTTGAATGTTAGTCCCACATTGCTCTATTTTGGACATTCATCCATCTTGGCATTTTACAAATAAGAGGCTTCATTCCTCATTTTCTTATCCACAATTTGAGTAAACTTACTATGCTCAAATATTTAGCAAATTCCATCCATTATCATTGAATCTTAGCTAGGTTATGCAGGTTTTTCCATTGGAGCACTCACCATTCTTCACCAAAGTGGATCATTCATCAACATTCATCAAGCTTGCATCATAGGAGTTGGGAAAGGGCCAATTTTCACATCAAATTGGCACCAATTCCCCCATGGGATCATGAGTTTGCTAGTTTAATTAGGATTTAATCTCTTTTGTTGTCATTTCATTGTATTCTTCATTTCCTTTCCTAATTTGAACTTTGTACATGGATTTCATGGGGAATCCTTGTTCTTGCTTTCATTTCATTATCTAATGTGTTTTTTCTTATTGTTTTGCAGGTATTAGGATTGGGGTTCATACAGTTGCAAACTTGCAAATTTTGAGATGAGAGTTGGTTGCAAATCTTGAGTGTGTTGTAGTCCTTGTGGTATTCCTTGGGTGAACAGATCTCCAATTTGAGGTAGGTTGTAAGTGTGTTCAATAGATCACCGAGAGAGAGGCAATTAAAACCTTGTAGTCAGATCACTGAGCTGAGGTAGTTGCACCGAGCAAGGGGAGAGATGTCGCCGAGAAGGACTAACCCTAGAAGAATCAGGCAGATGATGGAGGACTTTAGAAATGATATGAGGAATGAGATCTAGAATGTCTTGGGTGGTTTGGGGAGGAATCTTGAATTGGAGGATGAATATGAAGAGGCTACAGAAGAACTTGAGGCTAAAGAGGTTGAAGGATCAATACATGAAAGAGAAGATAGATTGTTGAGAGCAGTGGCACAAGTAAGTAAAATTCATAGGGTGGAGATTTCTAATTTCTCTGGTACATTGAATCTGAAAAACTTGATAGAATAGATAGGAGAGTTGGAAGACTATTTTGAGCTTGAGGATATTAGAGACCCATAGAGAGTTAGGTTGGCACAAACTAAGTTAAAAGGGCATGTTGCTTTATGGTGGAAAGAGTTGCAAAAGGACAAAGTGGAGAAAGGTGAAACAAGAATCACTCAATGGAGGTAGATGGTTACAAGACTGAAGGCTAAGTTCATTCTAGAAGATTATGAGTTGGAATTGTTCAAGAAATTGCAAAACTTGAAGCAGAAGGAAATGAGTGTGAAAGAGTATACCAAGGAATTTTATAAGATGTCAATCAAATCTGGGCACCAAGAGATGACTAGGGAAAAAGTGGCAAGGTATATAAATGTCCTTAGATTTAACATTCAGGATGAGATGATTATGTTGAGGATTTCCACAGTTGAAGATTCCTACCAATATTCTCTTAAGGCAGAAGATAAGGTGAAGAGAAGACAACAGAATAATCCTAGAGGAAAAGAGAAGTAGATGAGTAGCAGCAAGGAGAAGTAGACAAGTGAAGAAGAATCAAGATCTAAGTGGAGTAAAGAACCAGATCAAAGGGCACAAAGGAGAGGAAATGGAAGCAAGAAATTCTTGGGAAAATGTTTCAAGTGTGGAGAAACTCAACATTGATCTTTTGAGTGTCTTTAGGGATCAAGTAAAGGAACTTGTAAAAAAAATTTCATGGCACATGAAGAGTAGACAACTGAAGCAGTAGATGGGATAGAACCAAAACAAGGAGAATCTCTTATGCTTAGGAAAGTCTTGATGAGGTAGAGCAGGGAAGAGTTTAGGACTTCAAAATCGAAGAACCTTTTCTGGACAGTGTGTAAATCGAGAGGTAAGTGTTGTAAGGGTATTGTGGATAGTGGAAGTATTGATAACCTGGTATCTAAGGAGATGGTGGAGAAACTTGGTTTGAAGAGGTTTCCACATCCTTGTCCTTATAGGATAAGTTGGTTACAAGATGATCATGTAAAGGAGGTGAAAGAACAGTATTGTGAAGAGTTTTAGTGTTGAGAAGTGGGATGCAAAGGTTGTACTAGAGGGTGGCATGGATTTGAAGAATAATCTTGTGGCTAAATATAAAAGAGAGATGGTACCAGAAGAATGTAACTATAGAATTGTGCAGCAGAAGTATTTGGTTGCAAATAAAATTGCAGATAAGATGGAGTCCTGCAGAAGAGATAGATCTATTGAGCAGAAGAAAGTGAGTGGTGATAAATGTCCCTTACCCTCATGTATAGATATGAGGTAGGGAAAAGAAGGTGCAGAGATGAAGAAGTGGAAGAACTTGATAGAGGAAAGAAAAAAGGATAGGAGGAAGAAAAGTACAGACAAAGAAGACATTTGGATCAAGAATGAGCATGGGATCTATATCCCAAACCCTAGCAGATGTTCATGAGTCCCTCTCATCGAACATCTCTTCTCACCAAGAGTGTCAAATGCAAGAGAATTATTGGGTCATAGAAATCTTGCATCAACCAAAAGTATTCTCATTCTAGTTTGTCTTTGTTTTAGTTCTTGTTCAATTCAAGTTGGCAGATTTGGTATTTCTTCATGTTTTCTCACTGGACCTTGAGAATCTTTACATCGTGGACATGCTCATTTTCCTTATTCTAAGATTTGATCATGATTGGTTCTTTTTCTGGAAAGTTATCGCTTCTGGATTAAGTGGTAGTTTCTTGAACTAGCACTAGAATAATTGTCTAAACTTAACAATTAGTTTGATCGCTTGTGGATCATTCTCGTATCTTGCGGATCTTGACGGTGTCATTCAAAATGTTTTGTGGAGTTCCCCCGACCTTGATTATAGGTCCAAACTTCATCCAATGCATTCACCGAGGAGTAATTCAAATTTGAGGCTGACTTTTTCATGCACATGTTACATTTTCTTTAATTGGAGATTGTAACAATCTTTGGCCAATGCGGATGATCCTAGATTTCTGAATGCGATATAAAACATTGTAATAGATCCTTAGCAAGGTAGATTAGAGAAAGATAAGATTTTATCTATAGTATTTTCACTCGCATAGAGGAGCATGTAGGAAGATGGTATCTTGAGAATGTTGTAATCAGGCCTATGAGCCAAATCTGTAAACTTGGATATTGCAGGCTGTATGTAATTGAATTTTCTGATAATAAGAATGTTTGAATTTGTATTTGCCTCCATTTTTCTATGTTTCTTCTGTTGTGTGAATCTTGTTGCATGGTCCAAATTATTCTCTTTGAGGACCCTTCGACCGTGGCTACATCAATGTCCTCTATCTATGATGTCATTATTTCTTTTTATGATTTTCTTATCCTTCTCTCTTCTTTTCTTGAGTTGTCCCTCGTATGTGTGACAACACCACCACCATTTCAACTTTGATTCTCAAAAAATGAATTCATTGCTAATGAATATTTTCTTAGAAGTTTTTGTAACCTTTTTCAAAAATCGCATTCTCAACCTGGACCCCTAGAGGAATGTGTTTCCTTCGTCATGGGTTCACAAAGAAATAACTTGAAGAAATTTCCTCCAAGGAGGGAGCAATTTTTCCTACAGGAGAAGGTCTTACCTTCCCCTTGCAAGGGGGAATTTTCTTCCTTTTGAATTCCTTGATGAATTGAACATCATTTGAAAGGATTCCTTGATGAATTGTTTTACAAAAAAGCACTATGTCACTTTCAAATAGTGCATCACTTGGTTGGACCCCTCTTCTTTTGAAGGGTTCTCAAGGAACCCCTTTGAAATAATTTTAGTCTGTTGACTGTCTGCGTGACTTTCTACTTGTTTTCCTATGTAGTTTCTTTGTGTTTTCTAACATGTTTTATCTACAGATTAACATGTTTCTTTACAAGGGAACTTGTGAAGCCACTTTCTAGTCTGAATTTGTGGAGTCCCCTTTCACTGGGCTTCCTTCATGAGAGAGTACTTGGGGGAATGCCTTCCTAAAGGTCTGTGGGCTTGTTAGACGCTTACATCCTATAATATTTTTTCATTGTTGGTCTAAGGGCCTTCAATGTACTTTGTGCAACTTCACAGTTCTACAGGGCTATGGAGTCCTTTTGTTTGAAACTCCTTAGGAGAGAGTACTTCTAGAGTCATTTTCCTACCCTACACTATTTATTTTTCCAGATCGTGGTCTACTTCCTTGATGGTTTAGGTATACATCTATATCTATTCAATCAACTTTACCATATGCTCATCTATATCTGCGCTCACTAAAGTGGGGGGAAAATGTATAGGAGAAAATTTTCACCCCTTCTGTAAATTCCCCTTTTGCATACCCTCACCTTAGAAAATAAAATCCAAAGGAAAAATTCCACATCACCCATTCAGAATGCACCCACTTGGTGCATGTTTTGTGTGTTAGTGGGGGAATTTTTTTTAAGGACACAAGCATGGTGCATGGATGTCTACATGGTGTGCTACTGTCTCTGACAGATTCTTGCATCTAGAGTCCATAAGGACATTATACACCTAATTGGGGTCAAATTATAATGCCTTTGTGTGACCAGCCGACCTGAAAAATGGATCCTCTCTTCCATTTTTTCCTTCAAAAGCATTCATTTCATACATCACTTAACTTATTCACATTCTTAAGAATTATTTTACTTCATCTTCACACAATTCCAGCAATATACTAAAGTCCATTTGAGCATTTTAGTAGCTAGAAACTCCATCAAATTCACTTTTGCATGTGTTGATCTACCATAGAAGTTGTGAGCTTGGAGTCTTGTGAGACCTCTCTTCATCACCACTATGGTTGTGGTGACTTTTCCAAGTTCATTGCTTTCATTCTCTCTTCATTGGCCTTGAGAGCCTTTGTATGGAGGTGGTAATGCTTCACTCCTTCCTTTGCAATTTGATAGAGTAACTTTATCTTTTTTTGTGTTCAGTGTACTTCTTTTAATCTTCTTTATCATATTTTCTACTATTTTTTTTTCTGGTTGTCCTTGGAGATGGAAACACCAAAGCAGGAGTTTGACTAACGAAAACCAATATACAACCCCAATAATTTCCCCCCCTTCCTTGTGTGTAGGTGAAAGTGCACATGGAGCTCATTGGAGAACTGGCATTTTAGGGAGTTGGTTTTCATCACCCTAGTTCTCATCTACTTATTCTATTATTTCCAGATTTACTTTATGTACTTTATCATTCTACCTTTTTTGTTATAATCAGTTAGCTAGATTATTAAGTAGTTTTTTGGCCTTTTCTATTGTACTTTACATTTTCTAGTTGTACGGATACCTATGCGCGAGAGACACACCAGCGTGCCATGTTTTCATCCCAGATCCATGCTAGAATCCTCAGATAGAGAGCAATCTAAGGTACAATTTGGAATCCATAAATTGGCTCATCTAGCCTCAAATAGATTTTTGGGTCTACAGAGTGATAGAAGTATTTCATAGTGTTCTTCATTCTTGATCTTCATCCCTTTAGAGTGAGGTAAGTTAGGGAAACCTTCTGCTCTCAGATCTCCGTGACTTGGAGCCTTGATGTGGTTGGTCCCTCTCTCTTACATTTTTGGTGAACCCGACATCAACAACATCTATCTATTCGCTCGTGCTGAGAATTTTTCCCCACACTTGGTGTTTGTTGTAACCCTAAGCATTGTGAAGGTTTATGAGCATCACAACCTAGTCCACAAATTTTAGGTATATTGTTAGGAGAATTGTGTGACATCTACTGATGGAGAAGATGAAGGTCACCTCTAGTTTCACCTCTATTTTTTCCATTGTCTTAGCTACTAACCATACCATTGGTTTTCCTAAAAAATATGTTGATGAGATGGGTTTCATGGGAGAGACCACTCATGTGCCTACCCCTCTAGCATCCCCTACAGCTTCATCTATAGATGAGGATGATGTTGTACATATTCCTATAGAAAACCTTCTAGCATTAGATAATAGATTGCTAGACCTCATGAATCATTTAGAAAGAGTACCAAGTATGGCTAGAGCCACTAGGCTTACTAGTGAGGTGAGAGATTTTTTAGGGAAGGATAGAATAGGCATAGAATTTCTATTTGGCATCACTGATCTAACCAAAACTTATATCCCTTTATATAGGCCTTGATTGGGTACCACTCAAGGGGAAGTGTTTCATGCCTATGAAAGAAAAATAGGTGTTTCCATGCCCACTACATCTATTTGCATGGCCAATTAAACAAGGCTCTCGATCAGTGTCTCCATTTTCTTCTCAAGGACCTAACACTTTCAAGGTGAGTAGAATACCCCTTGGGTTCAATTTCACCCCTCCTACCTCTAGTATTGAAGGTTTTGGTGGAATAAGTAGAATTTACATCATACCAATTGGGATAAGGCTTCTTGAGAGGTTAGGGGATTTCCAAGGTTATGATCTTATCCTTTAACAACTTATACAAGATGGAAGAACAAGATTCTACTAACTTTGTAAATTTTTTGTTGCATCTGAGGTCATTATCATTTGTCACTGTGACTACATTCACAATAGCCTTACCTTTTCCTGAGATTGATATGATAGATTTTCCTTTTGAATGGGAGCATGAAGAGGATCTCCAAACTAAACTATCGTCTATTGATATTCTCATACAATGCAACAAAAAGATGCACAAAAGAAGGGTATTTCATGAGGGAAAACTTTTCCTACCAAGGTCTTTGCAGGTTACCTATGAACACCTTATACACATCAAAATTGGGAAGCAGGTATGAGATCTATGAAAAGAGTGCTTGATATCGCACTATGAAATCAGTTATCTTCTCGCTATCCCCCTGCTTACATCGGACGAGATCAAAGAAGGTCATCTTAGGTCCAATTTTATCTTGGAACTATTAGAGAAATTGATTTACAATTTGATCGAATGAAAATATAGAATTGTTGGGTAAGGAATAGTACCACTCAAGCACTATATCCTTAAGAGATCGAGGAAATAATTTTTCCATCAATGTGTCGTGATGGAAGAAGTCTGTGCACATGGCATTAAAGGCATAAACATGTGTTTTTGGGTCCCCTTTGCTACCATACTTATCAAATTTGGGGATCTCCATTCCTTGTGGGAAGGGAGTACTTAGGATTGCTACTAACAATGGGCTATGTTGGAAGAAAGGTTGAAAGATAGGCTAGGTAGAGGCCTGGGAGAGACTCGCCAGCTAGTTTTGCATTTGACCCATGTTTCCAAGAAGGGCATTCAAAACAAGGTCAAAAGATGATAAAGGACTAGTGGAACCTCTAGAACCACCTCTAGAGCTATCCTCAGAGCCACCACTATGGCCACTACCAGAGCCCCCACCACTAGTAGGGCCTCCACCAAAGCCACCTTCACTACTAAAACCACCACCATGGCTTCCACCAAAACCACCTCTGCTACCAAAACCCCCGCCACTTATTCCACCAGAACCTCCACTACCAGAGGTAGTAGGAGGGGTGAAATTAAACCCAATGGGTATTCTACTGACCTTGAGAGTGTTAGGCCTTTAAGAAGCAGAGGAGACACTAATCAAGGGCCCTATTTTGGCCATGAACATGGATGTAGTGGGCATGGAAACACCTATTTATCTTTCATAGGCATCAAGCACTTCCTCTCGGGTGGTACCCGATCTAGGCCTTTACAAATGGATATAAGCTTCAATTATATTGGTGAGGCCACATATAAATTCTTTGCTTGTTTGATCCTTCCCTAACAAATTTCTCACCTCTCCAATAATCCTAGCAACTCTTGCAATTCTTGGTACTTTTTCTAAATGATTTATGAGGTCTAGCAATCTGTTATCTAATGTCAAAAGGTTTTCTATAGGAATATGCATAGCATGATCCTCATCTATAGTTGAAGCCATTTGGGATGCTAGAGGGGTAGGAACATGAGTGGTATCTTCCATGAAACCCATATTGTCAACATAACTTGTAGGAAAACTAGTGGTATGGTCAGTAGCTAAGCTAGTGGAAAAACTAGAGGTGAAAGTAGAGGTGACCTTCATCTTTTCCATTGGTAGATGCCACACATTTCTCCTAACAACATACCTAGAATTTTTTGACTAGGTTGTGACACTCATAAACCTTCACAACGCTTAGGTTTACAATAACCACCAAGTGTGGGGGAAGAGCCTTAGCACAAGCAAATGGATAGACGTTGTTCATGTCGGGTTCACCAAAAATGTAAGAGAGGGGGGCCAAAAACATTAAGTATCCTAGTCATGGAGATCCAAGAGTGGAAGGATGCCCTAACTTACCTCACTCTAAAGGGATGAGGATCGAGAATGAAGAAAACTATGAAGTACTTCTATCACTCTAGAGACCCAAAAAACTATTTGGGCCTAGATGAGCCAGTTTCTGGAGTTGAAACTATACCTTACACAACTCTTTGTTTGTAGATGACAGCATGACACGTTGGCATCTGTATGTCCATAAAATGTAAAGTACAATAGAAAAGTCCAGAAACCTACTTAACAATCTAACCTATTTTAACAAAAAAGGTAGAATGATAAAGTATAGAAAGTAAATGCAGAAATAATAGAATAAGTAGATGAGAACTAGGGTGATGAAAACCTTATGCAGAGTTAGGAGGATTCAAAACACATCTCACAAAACCTTCAACTTTCCTTCCTTTGACACACTTATTCAACTATATTTCTCTCAATATCAACAAAGATCAAATTCTTTTACTATTGCCCTTAAATACACATCATGGCTCTTGGTTCAAACACTTAAGACTCCAAAATAGAGAACAAGGCCATATTCCTCTTGTAGTTACTTCAAGACACCATAACCAGCTCCAAACTGGTTGTCACAAACCCTTTCACCAACTTCAATAACCCAAATACATGAACTTTCAAAGATAGACTACCCAAAATAACAATTAGGTCTCTAGGCTACAATGCTCATCCATCCTTAACTCCCAACAACAAGGACTCACCACAATCTTCAAATAGATTCAAAAAAACACAAGTCTCCTTAAAATAACACCTTTCAACAAGTTTTTATGTCCACTCAACATATGAGACTCCAACTATACACATTGTCCTAATCAAGACTGTGTTAACAGTGCCCTTCCTAAACAATAAGTAGACAAGGGCTTCAATCTTATCTACACACAAAAAGTATATCAAGAAAAGGACTTTCATACACCATGGAAACCATCAAAACTCATTTACTTTCAAGTTGGACCACTCACCCAAATCAAATCTCAGTAATCTGCCCTAAACACTGGTTTTTACCAGTTTGTCATGAAACAGAGTCAAAGACCATTGAAAGATACATGCTTCAAACTTGTTATTAACTAAAATAAACTACAAAGGGATCTACACACCCTTTACACTGTTCCCAACTACCTTCCAACATGATGGACATTAAATTCAATAATAAAACATCAAAAAACTCATTATTTTCTTGTCATTTTCTAGATTTTCTTCATATTACAGACCTAGGGCATCCATAAAACAATATCAAATCAATTCTTCATAATCTGAAAACTTGGTATGTGAGAGAATAGACATTAATGGACTCTTTCACCAATTCCTAGCCAATTCCATTAATTAAATTAAAAGATACATAATTTTGTCGCTTCATTGTTTACCCTAGGAGGGTTTTGACCCGTTTTCACAAAACAATCAATATCTTGCTCAAAAAAGTATGGATTTGAATGGAATAAAAGGAATATGTAATTATATTCATATATTTATCAAGCCCCATGATTTCCCCCTCATTATCAAGCTATATAGGAGCAGAGAAACATGTTTTACCAGTAAAAACACAAGAAATTGCATAAAAGATAGGGTTTCTTTATTGATTTTTCCATTATTTACATCTTCCTCTTCATTTTCTCAAGATTCTTCCTCATTTCAAAGGTTTCCACTCTATATCAAATGACTACAACCAACTCTAACTACCCTTCCAACCACTTGATTTTCTATTTACTTATTTTTTCTCTTTTACCTTGACAACAAGGTTTACATGTTTTGTTCTTTTTCCATTCTTTGAATCCCTCAATGCTTCTAGAATTCTAAATTAACTAATTACATGGAAAAAATGGCATACCAAGTCCTTATTCTCATGACAAAACACCTAGAGACTATTGTAGACCTTATTTGACAACATGTTCAAAGTGTGCAAATTGGATAAAAATGACTACATAACTTATCCAAATGCCTATCAAATAACTCAAATGCATTATAATGGTCTTGAAAGGCCTTATTGAATGACCCCTATGCACACACTAAACACTCTTTTACAAATTGGCCTCATGGAGGCTTGAATGCAACAAGGTGCTCCTACACCAAAACCAACTCACTAAAATGCCAATTTGCTAGTGAGTTCCACGTGCACTTTAACCTACACACATGCAAGATGGGAAATTGTTGGGGCTATATAGGGGTTTTCCTCAGTCAAACCTTTTCTTTGGTTTTTCCACCTCCATAGATAGCCAAAAAGAAACAAAGTAGAAAATACGATAAAAAAGATTAAAAGAAGTACAATGAACACTAAAAAGGATAAAATTACTTTATGAAATCACAAAGGAAGGAGTGAAGCATTGCCACCTCCACCCAAAGGCTCTCAAGGAAAATTAAGGTAGAATGCAAGCAACAAACTTAGAAAAGTCACCACAACCGTAGTAGTGATGAAGGGAGGTCTTGCAAGACTCCAAGCTCACAACTTTTGTGATAGAGTGGCATGTGCAAAAGTGAAGTTGATGGAGTTTCTAGCTACTGCAATGGTTAAATGAACTTGTGTAGATTGCTCGAATTGTGTGAAGATGAAGTGAAAAATGCTTCAAAATGTAAGGAAGTTAAGTGATCTATGAAATTAATTCTTTTGAAGGATAAAATGGAAGAGAGGAGCCATTTTTTAGGTCGTTTGGTCACATAGGGGCATTACAATTCGGCCCCAATTAGGTGTGTAATGTCCTTGTGGACTCTAGATGCAAGAATCTATCAAGGACAATAGTGCACCATGCAGGTGTCCATCCACCGTGCTTGCGTTCTTGACAAAATTTCCCCCATCGACACACGAAACATGCACCAAGTGGATGCATTTTAGATGGGTGATGCAAAATTTCGCGTTTGTATTTGATTTTCAATGGTGAGGGTATGCAAAAGGGGAATTTACACAAGGGATGCAAATTCACTCCTATACATTTTTCCCCCACTATAGCAAGCATTAATATCAATGAGCATTCAATAAAGTAGATCAAATAAATAAAGAGTATACCTAAACCATCAAGGAAGTGTACTATGATCTGGAAAATTTGATAGCATAGGGTAGGAAAAGGAATCCACAGGTACTCTCTCCTAAGGAGTTTAAAATAAAAGGACTCCATAGCCCCGTAGAACTATGAAGTTGCACAAAGTACACCAAAGGTCCTCAGACCAACAATGGAAAAATATCATAGGATGTAAGCATCTCACAGGCCTATAGACTTGCAAGAAGGCATTCCCTTAAGTACTCTCCCATGAAGGAATCCTAGTGGGAGGGGACTTTGGAGAGTCATACTAGAAAGCAGCTTTAGAGGCACACCTAAAAAGCAACATGTTAATCCATAGGTAAAACATGTCAAAAAACACAAGCAACCACATAGGAAAACAAGTAGGAAATCATGCAAATAGTTAATAGATTGAAAATATTTCAAAAGGGTCCCTTAGCAACCCTTCAAAAGAAGAGGGGTCCACCCAAGGGACGTGCTATTTGAAACTGAGATAGTGCTTTTTTTCAAATCAATTCATCATCAAGGAATCCTTTTGAAATATGTTCACTTAATCAAGGAATTTAGAAGGAAGAAAATTCCCACATGTGAGGGGAAGGTCAAAGATTCTCCCACAGGAAAATTTTCTCCCTCCTTAGAGGAAAGTTCTTCAAGTTCTTTCCCTATGAACCCATGATGGAGGAAACATGTTCTGGTAGGGGTCCAGGTTGAGAATGAATTTTTTGAAAAAGCTTACAAAAATTTCCAAGAAAAGATTCATTAGCAATGAATGCATTTTTTGAGAATTAAAGTTGACATGGTGGTGGTGTTGTCAAAGATACGAGGGAAAACTCAAGAAAAGAAGAGAGAAGTATAAGAAAAGTGTAAAAAGAAACAATGACATCACATATAGAAGACATAGGGGTGATCTGATATTTTGGGGTTAAAGTTGCTCACAAATATATATAAATATAGTAATAGTACATAAATGAACTATCATCAAGCCCCTAGTATATCACACCATATGAAGAATGCACAAGAAGACAAAGTAAAAATTAAAAAATGGTTCAACATGGAATGGAAGCCTAAATGCCCCCAATGCTTTGCATCATACCCAATTTTCTGAAAGTCAATACACATAACAAAGGAAAAATGATGCCAAAAATAGAGGAAGTTTACGAAACATGATCACTCTTGTATCCAAGCACCTATAAGGGTGACAAGGGTCATCTAGGAACACACAACGCAAGCATAGGGGAACACATCACAAAAAACACACACCTAATGTAAAAGTGAAGAGGTGCCTCCCCCTAGCACTCATCGACTAAGAGGTCATCTACTTCCCTTGATCTAGATCATTATATGGGGAAGGTGAATGAGCTTGCAGTGGTGGAATATTAAGGGGAGGATATTTTGACCCTCCCACAACAAGGGCCAAGGAAGAAGGCCCCGCAAGGTCTTCTTCAATTGGCTCTTATGGAGCTATGGTTAGTGACTTTGCAAAGATTGTTGACAAAGCTAAGACCTCATCCAAAGAGTTAAACATGCAGTTTATGGGAGTTCCATGCATTATCTCAATGGATGAGGAGGACGTCACCTGATATTGGTCTGATGTGTTTAATAGTTTCCCATTTGGATGGCTGATTGATCATCAATTGGGTCCACCCTTGGAGGCTGTATGGCAGAGAATTGGTATTGGATCCTAGTGTCGCCTGACAACCAAAGAGTTTTCCACCCTAAAAATCCAATTCCTTGCATTTAACATGTGTCACTTGCTCATTCCCTTCCATCTGACCATATTAAGTACAAATTGCTTCCCATTTACTTGGCTTGAATGATGCACAGTCCCAAAGCCTTAGATCATTCATTGCTCTAAAACCTCACACATCTCACTCACTTTCACCCCTTTCCTACATGCATCTTCTAGAGTCTTTATTGGCTTAGGCACCTATACATGGGTATGTACAGGATCATCATGGAAAAAATAGGCCCTTAAGTGGCAAAAAAATCAGAAAAATTAGAGTTAGGAAACTTGACATAAAACTTTGAATAAGTTATCTATATTATTTCAAAAATATGTAAGAATAGAATCTGTAGAAAATTGAATGTAGTTTCTAAACTACTAGGTTTTTTTACAAAAAATAAAAATCTATTTGGTGAAAATTTGAAATTTCAATGGTGTAGTACTTAAATTTTAGGGAAAAAATAAGTAGGTGTCTGTCTGAATCACCCCCATATTTCAATTTGGATCTAAAAATGAATCTCATGTGAGTGTAAGGAAAAGGCAGTATGTTTTTTCTATCCTTGCGCTCTATGTGATCTAGGTAGTCAAGCTACAAATGTACTTCATTACTTTTTTCTATCTTTAGAGGGATTTCCTGCTCGCTTCAAAAGGAGGGAACAACCCAAGAAGAAACAAGATAAATCTAATCTCTTTCAAGATGCTATATAAATAATGTGTGTGATGAAAGTCATATGCAACAAGTGCAAATGTGTCATACCAACAAGTGTCACCCATAGTATCCATGTGATACATCAAAATCTCTTCTTGGGAAGGGACTGGGAGGCCTCTTGGCTGACCATAGGCTTGAGCTAATATTTTTATGTTTATGGCCACCTTGAATGAAAGCCCTTATTATGAACCATTTGTTTAGTGACCAAAAACCTTCAATCTTGTTGGTGCAGGAATAGTCATTCCAAAGTTTCCCCACATTTGTACTATTCAAAGTAGAAACAAAAAAATCCTTAGGATATTTGGATCTTTGATATTTTGAGATTTGGTGGTCCCAAGAAGTGTGTCATGCAGGGGAGCCAGTTTTGACAAATCTCTAACTGTTCACTTTGACTTAGTGTTTGCAGAAATCTGAGTGGGGACTCAACAAGTAGTATCTTTGAAGCCTAGAATTGTACAATTTTTGAGTCATTCAAACACATTGCTTGGATCTCAAACATTGAAACAAAAATTAAACAAATCATCACAATTTCAAACCCTTTGGAAACAGTGAATAACTTTGAAGGGTCCAATTATTACTACTTGTCCTTAGTGATTTACTCTTCTCCAACCTAGTGGAACTATGGCCTTGACTCTTTGATTTTATCATAATGGACCTTGTGGAATGAAAAGGAGCTAAGACATAGACATTTAGTTTGGAATTTAAACAAGATGTGTTGATGTGGTAAAAACAATCCATTTAATCAAGATAAAAGACAATTGAACCCCACATATGTGTTTGTTCTCAATGTTTCCCACAAAATAAAGATTCCAAAATAAAATTCTTTATGCCATAACTTCAAGTTTAGGAGTCATACTCAAAAGGATATAAGAACATACATTAGAAAGTGCAACCTAAGACAATACCGCAAGATAAGCAAGAAGGTCATAAGATTTTATAGACTCATTCCATTGAATAATCTAGACATGTATGCTCAATATGAACCCTATGATTTTTTTAAAAATTTAGAGGTTTAGCATGTTATTCAACACCTTGGTCTTGTAAACAAAGTCTTTCTAGGTTCATCTATGATCAAACCAACACTTCCATTTGTCACAACGTTCATCAAAACCCATCTCACAAACAACTTTTAGAACTTTGGAAAAATTATCTATGCTAGACTTTTGGTAAATCCTTAAAATCAAAAAATCAAAATCATCTTTTATGGATAGGTTAATCCCAAGGTCGCATCTAACATCTTAGGATCTACAAGTCCATTATCCAAATCAAACCAAATCAAAATAAAATTTCCTAAGGTCTAGTACTCATCCAAAGTTCTAAAAAGTTCAAACATCCATATCATTCACCCCTCATTTATCATGTCATCATCATTTGATCCTTAAAACATCCTAGATTTTCTTTTTGTACCGAAAGTTTAGTCAACCAAAGGATTTAGAGGTTTTCCTCCCATATTCCTAAAATTTGATCCCAATTTTATGGTCCAAACAAGGTCACAACACAAGAAGACTATGGAGAAAAATAAAGAAACATCAACCTCAAGTGATTTAAGTCAAATAGCATCAAAATTCAACCCTAGGGAATCTATCAACCCTCCACTTAATCCCACTCAACTACCACAAGTTCCTCAAGAGTGAGGTTTCCAAGTGGAGGATGTCACCAAAAACTTCCAAGAGATGTCCCAAGATGAAATACTGGAACTAGTTCAAAGTTATCAAATGCACATGCTTTTCAGCATAGTTATGAGGATAAATCCCACACAATACATGTTGGCATTAGCAAAGGAAGGGGCTAAACTTCCTTCTAATTTTGATGTGAGCACTATTGTTGAACAACCTTTTGGGAAGATGCCTCAAACATCATTCATGCCTTCATTTCCAAGCATCATCCAACCAATCATTCAACCATCATCATCACATGCCCCAAGTCAACCAATGATCACCAAGGGAAGTTCATTAATCCAATCCCTTTAAGGTCATCCACTTGTCAACAACCAAAATTTAGAGTTCAATACAATCTTGGGTATGCCTAGCACCATCCCACAAAACCCTAAACATCCATATGTGCAACTCATTTTCCACGATACAAACAACCCCTCCACCTTTTTTGCAATGTCGACATACCCTCTTGATACACAAAGCTCTCTCCCCATTGTATCACAAGGACAAGTGGATTTATTTGGACAAGTGGGTACTTTCAATGTGTCATCCTCATTTCCACAAGGGAACATACCATTACCTATCTTGACATCATCATCCACACCCATTCAATGTATAGGGGAAATACCTTCATTAAACACATCAATCCAAAACTAATCAAATCAAATAAATCCCCCAAGCACAAATAAAATCAGCACATCTATCATACCAAATCCTTTGAACATGCCACTAATATTGCAACACTAAGTGGCAGCAATAAAAATCTCTCAACCAATGACCACATCATCTACGACACCTCAAACATCCCAAAACATAGTCTCCCAGGGACTAAGCATATCAACCATACCATCCACTACAAAACCCCTTGTCATCACTCAAAAAATACCTCCACAACCACCACAACAATATCTCATCACATCATCTCACATGATTTCAAAAAATCCCCCACCTATTCCACTGAATCCAATTACAACAAATTAGTATAGTATCACATTACAAGCAGTGCAACAAGCTTATAAAATTCCTTGCAATAATTTCAAGCACAACAAGCTCAAAGTCAAACTCCAGAACAATAAGCTCAAGATCAATCTCAAGCACAAGCATAAGCTTTTCTACAACAACAACAAGCCACATAGTAGGAAAAACAACAAGTGCAAGCACAAGCTCAAGCTCAAGCTCAAGCCCAAGCAAAAGTTCAATGCCAAGCACAACAAGCACAAGCACAAGCCTTGTTACAATAACAAGCCTATCAACAAGCCTTACAACAACACACACAACAACAAGCATTGATAGCACAACAACAACAAGTAGTGCAAAAATAAACTCAACAACAGGCTCAACAGTAGGCACTATTGGCCCAACAACATCAACAACAACAACAGGAAGCCCAACAAGTGTTGTTGGCACAAAAAAAACAACAAGCATACCAACAAGTTTTGCTCACACAAAAAACTTTGCAAAAACCTTTCACAAACACGCAAAAAATTCCTTGAACACAAACACACAAGCCACCCCATCCTTCACCCAAAAAAACATACCATCCCAAAACATGCACATCCCACCACCTAATCTACAAAATGACCTCTCCACATAGGTCAAATTTCTCTCACAATTGATATAGGATATCCAATCCAAAAAATTGAAAAATTCACACATGCAAGGAAATTTGTGCCCCTATCTATTTTATAGAAGCATTGCTATGGTTCCATTCCTACTAGGCATTGAAATATTGAGATTTGATAAATATCGTGGGAAGGGAAATCCTAAGGACCATATCAGAGAGTTTCATGTACATTGCATGGAGGTGGCATATGATTATTCTTATCTTATGAGACTTTTCCCTCAAATCTTGGCTATTCCTATAATGGAATGGTTCTCTAGCTTACCTCCCAGAATTAAAAAGTTCTAGGAAATCATAGATGTATTTATAGAAAACTACTCCTTCAACCTAGACATGAAGGTAAGCCTAGAAGAACTATCTGGCCTCAAACAAGCCAAGAGAGATATATTTGCATCTTTCTTGCAATGATGGAGATCCAAAGCTAGCAAAAGAAAATTGTCTATCCCAAAGGAATAACAAATTGGGACCATTATCTCTAATCTTGAAGGGAGCTTGTCCTTCCACTTGAAAATGCAATGCATCACAACCTGCAACCAGCTAATCCCCAATGCTCTCAACATCGAAAGAGACCTTATAGCACAAAGGGACACACCTATATACCAAGAAAATCAACCATCGATAAGTTACAATGAAAAACCTCACACATGAGCTAAGAACAAGAATGTTACCAATGATGGTGTCATCGACACCAAGGTTGTTATTAGTGCACCAAGTAGAACACACAACAAAAAACATACCCACAACGAAAAATCAACACACAAAACACCCCACAAACCAACCCATCACAATAACAACCCAACAATCAAACTTTCAACAACATAGATGATCAAGGGGGACCACTCCCAAAGAACAAATACCCCCCAAAGCAAAAATATACACCACTTGGGGAGCTCATTGAATCTGTCATGCAACAGTTGGTACAAGAAAATATCATCACTCCCTATTTACAATAATTACCAAGAGCCTCAAGTTAAACCACCATGGTATAACGAGAAGCACCTTTGTGACTTTCACAAAATAAAGGGACATGTGACAACTATTTGTATGAGACTAAAAAATTTGATCCAAGATCTCATTGATGATAAAGTTATAATCATTGAACAACTAATAAGGAATCAAGACCTCAAAAATATACATGAATCTGATGTTGGGTCATAATAAAGGAAACAACAATGGTAAAGGAAAAAGTTACCACAATGTGAACCATATCTATGACCATTTTGTAGCATCATTGGATGAATGGGTAATAGTTTTCAATATCAAGAGACCTAGAGCCAAGTATGGAGTCACCACACATAGAGGAAAAATTTCTATCCTAGGACCATCACCACCACCCAAGGCACCACCCATAAATCTAAAATCAAACCCCAGTGGTTATAGAGTCCTAGAACAATTGAAAAGGACCCCCAACCAAATCTCCATCATGGAGTTGTTTAAAATATCACCTGCACATAGGGACATCCTAGAGAAGGCATTGGTCTCATCCTCCATTCCCATAGACCTTGATGCAAACCAATTTCAAGCTATGGTCTGACATATCACCACACCACACCTCCTTACATTTTCTGAGCATGATCTCCCAACCCAACCGTCTCATAATTATGAACTCCATCTTGAAGTCTTAGTCCATAAGAACAAAGTCAAAAGAGTCTTGTTCGATGGGGGTGTGGGTTTGAATATTTGTACTTTATAACTAATAAAGAATTTGGGCATTTTAGAGGATGTCATTGATAAGGGAAAAGGTATCATCATTAGGGCCTATGATGACCAAGAGCAGGTGTCTCAAGAAACCATTCAACTCCCTATCCAAGTAGGGCCAACAATCATGGAAACTACTTGCCAGGTCCTTGACCTTGAACTCCCCTACAATATTCTCCTAGGGCATCCATGGATCCATGGGATGCAAGTTGTTGCATCCACGTTTCACCAATGTGTCAAATTTATTTACTAGAATCAAGAAGTCATGATCCATGGTGACCCCAAACCTTTTTATTATTGAAAAATTTGGAAGCCAAGTGTTACAAGATCCTCTAAGTTCCAAAAAATGATGAGGTACCCACATCCTCATATATTGACCCATCCACTTTAGCCTCCACTTCTAAGACAAAGATGCCTTCCATTTAGAACATCCCAGATGTCAAGGATGTAATCCAAGATAATGGGTGTAGGGACTATAAAATGAAAAAGAGTGCCTTTGTGATAGGAGAGTTACCTCAATCTCCTAGATCTCATGGGAAACCACAACCAATCAACACAACATCTTAGACCTTCAAAGCAGAACCCACCACCTTCAAAAACTGGGGAGACCTATGCAAAGAGGTGGTAGATGAGAAAGATGTATCGAGCCTGTTATATCAATATGAAAGACCTATACCAGATCTTCCCATGGAAGAAAAAAAAAAGGTCTACAATTAATGTTTGGCTGGGGTTACAACAAAAATGAGAAGCTCCAGAAAAATGACAATGGCTTGTTTGAACACACCATTCATGAGAAGTACCCTAAGAATCTTGGCCTCAGATGTACCCATATGAAGATAACCATACTTGGCAAAGGTGCTTTTATAAAAATGTTCAAATCTTCCCTGTCAGTGTTTGTATCACTTAGTTGTCCCTTTGAGGACCTCCTCTCCAACCTACCTATGCTATTTGAGGATTCCTCCCTTTTTATGATAAATTCCATACAATGTGACCAATGAGGACCACCAATCTTAGATACCTTTGAAAATGATAAGGTTCTCTTGGAATTTATGGGACTAAGGGATGATCTACTGTATGGAGATCACAAAGCAGGGTTTGGCATAGAGTTGGATACGCATGCATACTATGGGAAAATGATTGAATCTTTTAGTCACAAAATTGAAAATCTAAGAGTAACATCATGATCCTTAAGTGAAAACCACATTGTGGCACTTTCTAATTCCAAAATAGTAAAAATAACAAACATATACGATGGTGAAAACCTCTCCAAGGCACCAAACAATGAGGGATTAAATCTTCCCCTTAGTGCCATCCATCAAGAAAAATCAGTATTCCTAGTAGAGAAGTGCAATCTAGTCAATTTGGGAACTGAGGAGACACTGCACATCACTTTCTATGTCGAGTAACTTTTTACCGAGGAACAAGAAAAGTTAGTAGCATTTCTAAAATAAAGGAAATTGAGTTTTGCATGGACATATGCCAACATGCTAGGCCTTGATCAAAAGGTAGTGGTCCACCATCTAGTAGTCTATCTAGAGGAAAAACTAGTAAGAGAAAATTTGAGAAAGATGCATCCACAGATCGCCTTATTGGTCAAACTAGAGCTACAAAAACTCCTTGATGTTGGCATCATACGACCCATTGATTATCCATAATGGGTTTCCAACCTTGTACCTATATCCAAGCCCACTGGGGGCATTTGAATCTGTACTGACTTCAAGGACCTAAATAAAGCATGCCCTAAGGATTATTTCCCTTTTCCTAACATAGAAATGATTGCATTTCTAATAGTAGGGCATGAAATGCTATCATTAATGGAAATTTTTTTAGGATATAACTAGATCATGATTGCAAAGGATGACCAACATAAAATATATTTCGCTTGTCCATGGGCTACCTATTGTTGGAATATGATGTCATTCATGTTAAAGAACATAGGAGCTACATACCAAAGGGCTACTCTAATTTTTCATGACTTGGTCCACAAATCTATAGAAGACTATGTACAACATACTAGCCAAATCAAGAAAACGCCAAGACCACATATCAATGTTGGGCCCAATCTTTGACAAATTGGAAGAATATAAGGTAAGGCTCAATCCCAAGAAATGTGTATTTGGCATGCAATCGGGAAGGATCATAGGATATATTGTATCAATGAGGGGAATCGAGATAGACCCTGAAAAATTCAAAGCAATCCTTGACATGGAAGCACCATGAACATTGAAACAATTAAGGGGTCTACAGGGAAGGCTTCAATCAATCTGAAGATTCATAGCACAATTGGTAGATAAAACCATCCCATATTCTCATCTACTCTACAAGGGGGTAGCATACAAATGGGATGAGAAATGCGATTTGGAATTCAATAAAATCAAGGAATACTTACTAACACCGCCAGTCCTCATGCCATAAATCCATAACACACCATTGATCCTTTACATATCACCTATAGAAAAAACTCTTGGTGCTCTTCTAGCTCAACATGATGAAACAAGGAAAGATAGAGCCATCTACTACATCAGTAGAACCTTGGTTGGACATGAGCTAAACTACATTTTCATTGAAAAATATTATCTTGTAGTAGTGTTTGCCTCTCAAAAGTTTAGGCACTACATGCTTTCTCATCAAATTAAGCTCATCACCAAGATAGACCCTCTAAAGTATTTTCTTTCTAAGGAAATGCTCATAGGACAAATGGATAAGTGGGTCATGATCTTGATAGAATATGACATTGAATATGTGGAATGGAAAGCAATCAAGGGACATGTAATCACAAATAAATTAGCTGAAGCACCTATATATGTTGAGAACTCACTAGTATCAAAATTTCTAGATGACTCCATTTTCAACCTAAATGTTGCAAACCATTGGAAGGTATATTTTGATGGATCATACACAGGGCATGGGGTAGGAGAAGGATTCCTTTTCATCACACCACAAGGGGACTATATCCCAAAATCATACAAGTTATCTTTCCCTTGTACTAATAACATTACGGAGTACAAAGCTCTTGTCAAAGGACTCTGAATTGCAGTACAATGGAAAATCATGGAACTCAAGGTCTATGAGGACTCAAAACTAATTATCAACCAGGTCAATGATGAATATCAAACTAAGGATGAAAAACTTACCCCATACAAAAATTGGGT
This sequence comes from Sequoia sempervirens, assembly GCA_007258455.2. Classification (NCBI taxonomy): domain Eukaryota; kingdom Viridiplantae; phylum Streptophyta; class Pinopsida; order Cupressales; family Cupressaceae; genus Sequoia; species Sequoia sempervirens. Next base: position 72,166,105 of record VDFB02000008.1, read on the forward strand.
GGAGGAATTCAAGGAATTCTTCATCAACATCACATTTCAGTAGATACCGAGGGTAAGCAATAGAGAATTTGACGCTATGACTACAATCGGATCATTGCTAGATATCCAATGGAACGTCCCTAAACATGAATTCCTTGTAGAGAATCTTCTCGTACTAGAATTTGTTAGTATGTGAAATTGTTGGTCCCAGTGATCCTTGGTACCATGACATATTCACCCACCTAGAAATAGGAGTCCTCCCTATCAACATCACCCCAAACCTCAAGAGAAACTTCATTAAAATTCATCCCACTTTGTCATCTTAGGAGACACCCTTTACCATAGGAGTATCAAAGGAACCCTATTGTGATGCCTTAACCCTAAGGAAGCTTTGACTGCCTTAACATAGGTACATGACAAAATTTTTGGTTCGCACTCTAGTGGTATGACCTTGGCCAAGAAACTATTGAGGATGGGGTACTATTGGACTACTATAGAGAAAGAAGCTCATGACTATGTTAGAAAATATATGCAATGCCAAAAGCATGGGGACCTCATCCATGCACTAGCTCAAGAGCTCCAACTAATTATAATGCCATGGCCCTTTTCACAATGGGGGGTCGATCTTATCGAAAAAATCACACCTACCTCGTCTAATGGAAACAAGTTCATTATCACTACCATAGAATACTTCATAAAGTGGGTTGAATCCATCCCCATGACCTATAACACAAGGAAGCATATTTCCAAATTCATCCTAAATTACCTCATTTTGTGTTACGGTGTTCCACAAGCCCTTATCTCTGATAAAGGAACACCCTTCAAAAACAAGGATGTTCATGAGGTATGCCAAAAATTCAATATCCAACATCACTTCTCCACCCTATATTACCCCTAGAGTAATGACTAGGCCAAGGCTTCTAACAAGACCATCCTAAAAATCCTCAAGAAGATAGTCAATGAAGTTGGTCGTGACTAGCACCTACAGTTGAACCCTACCCTATGGGCCTACCAAATGAGTATCAACATGCTTATAGGTGCAACCCCTTTCTCCCTGGTCTATGGATTAGAATCCATCCTTCCCATTGAGATTGAGTTCCAATCCTTAAGAATATCATTGAATAATTTTATTACTAATGAGGAGTACTAGGTGTCATGATTGAATGAGCTAGAATTGTTGGATGAGTGGCGCATGGATGCTTTGAACCAATTACAAGTTTATTAGAACCATCTCAAAAGGAGCTATAATAAGAAGATCGAGATTTAGTCCTTCCAATTCAAAGAGATTATTTTGAAGGAAAATCAGAAGAATGTACCAAATCTAGACAATAAGGGCAAGTTAGAAACCAATTGGTTGGGGCCCTTCATCATCATGATAAGTTATAAATCAAGAGCATATCAGTTGTCAACACTAGAATGGGAGCCTCTACAAGATCCCATCAATAGCTCCCATCTCAAAAATTTCTATGCCTAAGCTTGCTGGGTATAAATCCAAAAATATCAAAATAATCAAAATAAAAAAAATCAGAAAAAGGATTAAAAAATAGTAAAGAATAAAAAAGTTGTCCTCTAGTGAAAACCACTTTGGTGGTGCTCTAGGAAAGTACCTTGGTGAAAACCTGGCAATCAGGTTCCTTGTGTAAATAAAGCACTTTCCATCCACCATGGATTTTTTAGCTTGTTCTGCATCACTTTCCATCGCATTCACCCATCACATTCCATTTTCTTCCATCCCCCACCTGCGTCTATATCATAGCTTGATCATGTGTCGGTATCATGTTCCATCCTCTAACTACTTGGCACATTCCTAAGGTTAGTTTGTCCTACCTATATCGAGGTAATCTATTGCATCACATTGGGGGAATTTCCTTATACTTGCATCATATTAGATTTGTGTATATTTGTGAAATCCTCAAAACATTAGAAAATCCAAAAAAATTCATAAAATCAAGAAAATCCAAAAACATCCAAAACATATCAAAACCCAAAAACAAGTCAAAAACAAAAAAAATCAAAAACATAGTTGTCATGTCAAACTACGAGGCTTTTGCATGTATAATGTAGGAAAGGCTAATCTTTGATCAGCCCCTGAGGCCCCTATGATAGGTTCTTTAGGTGTCCATCATAATAAACTAGCAATCCATAAATGTTCATACTTCATCAATAAACGAGTCTATGTCAATTGAATTATGTGGTCTTTGCGTGTATAACATAGGCAAGGCTAATCTTTGATCAGCCCCTAAATCCCCTAGGATAGGTCTGTAGGCTAGTTTTTTGGTCAAATTCTTGGAAAACACAAAAAAAATAGACTATTTAAAAATCAAAACATTTGTAAAACATATCAAAAGTCCAAAAATAGCCTCAAAACATTTCAAAATACCAAAAACATTCAAAAAACCCAAAATCCTCCACCCCATTTCGCTTTCACCCCCAATAAACATCCAATCTCAATAAATCAATCATCACCTTCAACCTTTGGAAAAACAATCAGAAACAAGTATAGCAAATTAAAAAGTGTGAACTCCAATGTCAAGGTCTTAAGTCTAGGTCAATTGGTAAACAAGTTGGTCAACTCTTGGTATCAATAGCCCATCATCCCAGGTTAGTATCAAAATCATCTAATAGCATCATGTCCTAGGATATATCTTTCCTACAATGGACATCAACATCAGACATCACCATAGTTTAGTCTTGGCTTGAGGTATGAAGAACAATAGATTATTTGATTACTTTATTTTTTTCTTTTGATTTATCTTATTGTCCTCATTACAATGACCTCTTGACGATGTCTAATCAAAATGATTTAGAGAGAAAGGAATGGGACATTGATCATTATCTTTCGTTTGTTGTGTTTGTTGGATATTCTTGTAATATAATCTTGGTCATGCTAATTTTGTTTAGTGTGTACGGAAGATTTTTTGGATGTATTGTTGACTATTACATTGGGAGGTTTTTCCTTTTTGTGTTTTGTTTTGAGATGTTTGAAATTTCTGAAGTACACTCTAACAAGGTTTTATATGCTTTGTGTGAATAAGGGTACCACACCATCCTAGTTGTCTATACCTTGATACATCATATCTATGTGTGTTATCATACATAAGGAAAGTTAAGCTCTGCATGTCCCCAATCATTGGATAAGCAACAAATTATCATCACTCATCATCATATCTAATAAAGTCTCAATGACTCATAGACTTATTGGACTCCTGCATCTTCTTGAACTCAAGGGCTGATCCTCTATTTCTTCTATCTTCTCCAAATACTAACAATGTATCATGACATTCAAACAAAATCTATTGGTATCCATCCCACATACACAAACTATCAACATCCTACATACCCGTACATATCATCATAATAGGAAATACCATTCATGCATTGCATTATCATTTAAGGTGGTTACATAATATATATTTGTTATTCTAAGCATCTTAAAATCATCACATTTTTCATTATCATCATCACACATACATACATCATGCATCATCATACACCATATGGAAAAATATATTGAAAAAAAGTAATCATATCCATTGCATTGCATTACATTCCATCTCACATGTATTATCATCAACATAGTATAGATTTTTTATTCTAAGCATCTGATAACATCACATTTTGATTATCATCCATCCCATAACCATATAAATGCATCCATACAAATAGATCCATCATACATTACATATGTCATACATACATTAATACATCACATCATAAAATATAAAACATCATAGTATGATCATTAAATGCATCCATACATCCATAACACATAAGGTAAAATAAAATAACATCACATCATAAATCGAATCCGATCCATCTCATATATATCAAAACAAGTTGAATGCCATAATACAATCAAAATCAGATATGTAATGTCATCATACGAAATATACAAGAGGCTAATAAAAACTCATCTTATGAATGTATATACATCATATAATTAGGTTGTACATAAAAAATGTGTCTAAATATATCAATTCCCGGAGCTCCCCTCACTTTGTTAGTCACCACGATGGCTACCTTGGCTCAGATGGTGTGAACCTGATGGTTTTCTTGATGCCCCCAATGAGACCTACTCTACATAACCTGGCTGATATGGGAGAAATCTAGTTCCCAACACTCTATTGAATAAGATTTGTAATACGAATTCCTATAATATGAGGCCTCATGTATGGCCCACCCGTACATCTCTGCAGGGACTATGGTCTATCCATGTGCCTGTTGTGCTACTATTTGTGCCCAGTCTCAAGTGCCAAACCAAGATCTACATCCTTTCTCATCTGACGCTCATGTGCCACCTCTTGTCTCACTTGATCCTTCTCCTTAGTCAGGGTCTAAATCTGAACTATCACCTGCTACAAATACCCTGTCAATAACTGAACTTGGGCCTGCAGTGCTACTATCTGTCCATCCCATGGATTGGGACCTGTTGGTGGTTGTTGTGGTTCCCTCTATCTCACTAGCGATACTAGGGATGGTACCTGTCCATCATGCCCATCATGTTTTTCGCTCCTATCCTTCCCATTCTAACCATCATGTGGCTACTTTGGTGGCTCTTTTCTAATCTAGGGTCCTCTAACCCAACCCCTACATGCTACTAGGACTATCAAAAATGTTAGTTTAACAGGAGCATGAGCCTGCCAATATGCATCATAAGCCTGTGTAGTTCCTACATATATGGGGCCATTGAAGTAGACCCATGGATGCATGACCAACTTCCTGAAATCATCAATGGCTACATGGGGCTGGATCCACTGCCCCCAAGTTGTCTCTCGAGCTCATCTGGAAAAAATGGCTCTATAGGCTAGATCAAGTGCATTTTGCACCTCCCTGAACTACATCACTACCCTGTCAGGTAGGTAGAAATCAATCATGTGGTGTTCATGCCCCTTTATATATTTGGTCTGACAATAATAGAATAATTGATCTTCATCATCATACCACCTATGATAGTGGAGCCAAGGCCTCCATTAGAAAACTGTCATCTCATCGATAACCTGCTTCCAATGTGGGATGTTAGTGATACCTATATAGTGGAGGGTAGTCACCCCCCAATATTTGTAGACCGTGGGATCATCATAATCTATTTGCACATATTCTATGGTGGGCCTCAGTACTATGTTCCTGTATGCTTAGACATGAAGAAGTGTCACCTCGACCCCAATGTTGTGGGCCCTGTAGTACACTACCTAATGCATTTCATGATACAATGAGGCAAGGACAACTAGCCCTCATGCATATACAATCATCTTCTCCATCATCTATGACTAGACGATGCCCCATCCAACACTACTTCCCCATGCTCATTTGTTGGGAACAAGGACTCTCGAGATCAATGCACCCATGAATAGTGTCAAATCTGGGCCAATCCACTCACATCGATCCAAGTTGAGCTATCCACTATCCACCTCATACTCGTCGACTTCAAACAACTAAAAAATGGCATCACCACTAGCCTTGATGTCATAAATCATCCACTCACTGTGTATGAGGATTTGTAGGATCTTCCATACGTCCTCCAAGGTAACTATGGCCTCCCTTGTCATTAAATGGAACAATGATCATGTCTCACTCCACCATCTCTCAACCAATCTTGTCATCATAGCCAGGTGCATCTGAACTGCAGGAATCTATGCCACATGGAAGAATCCAATCGAGCCCAAGAAAAATAGTTCCTCATCACTCAAATGCCTCACTCAGTGTAGTATTTGACCCCTGTGCTCCTTCGAGTGCAGCACATGAAGGACCTCTTGCATTCAAAATTCCCACTATGTAAAATTTAATCAACCTAGCATATTTTTTTAAATTAAAAAACCCTAAATTGCAAAGGAGAGCCAACTTTTACAAAGGTGATCCTTTGTTTTTTCACAAATGCGATGCTGCATTCATAAGTGGCACCATATTGCAAAGGAAAATTGGCATTCCTGGGTGACACTTTTAGACTCCTCTAGGCTTTCACAACACTCCATCACAAAAGCAGGTTGTCATTCCATGCACGACCCTGTGACCTCACAGTGCCGCATGGCACTATGCTACAAAGGCGGGTCGACATCGACAAAAGTGATGCCACCAAATCATTTGCAACACCCTAGAGATCCACTTTTGGCCAACCTATTTGGACCCTAATAAATGCACCAAAAATACAAAAAATGAGATTTTTTTTGAATTGTGTACCATGGGTCCTACGTCTAGAGGCCGCTAGAAATCTCGAACCCACTCCATCTGATGCCTAGGAAGCACACAAGCCACCATTCCATCAGAACCTCAAAGAAAAATTTCCAGAAATCTAGAAGGTTGAGTGCACAAATGATTTGAAAAGGATCCCTCCCCTTCTATTTATGCTGAAATTTTAGGGTTTTGAGGGTATTTTTATGGGTTTTTGAGCCCATTAATCTATTTTTTTCCTAACAAAGCCCATTTTTATTCGTTCCCATCATCATGATCCCATTTCCTCATCCTGCAAGCTATTTTCTACCCTTGAATCATTGTTAAATCTCTTTCGTGAGCTTGACCTAAAATTGGAATTTTCACCCAATCTCTAGAGGGGGTAGTGTAGTAGCATAATTCCTTCTATTGTCGCAGCAGTGGGGCATCCAAAAAAAATTTAAAAAATTGAATTTTAATATCGACAGCATTATTATTTGAACCAACATTGCAAGTACCTCACTTCAAAGAGGGGAAAAATGTAGACACTTAAATAATCCTAATTGATATTACACATCTGATTATGATAAATTAACATCACTTCTTCCTAAATCACTTTAGACTAAACAATTAATTAAATAATCAGCATTATTTAGTTAAATTCATTAATTTCTACTATTAATCAAATAATTAACTTTATAAGATTAATTCACCTTTCTTCTTACTAATGTTCATCATATTTAATTAAATCAAATCATTTAATTAAATCCCCCTAAAATCCTCTCATTTGATTAAATAAATCAAATCAAATGTCATAATCCCCTAACCCATCCAAGTTAATTCTGAATTAATTAACCCTAAGAAACTTTCTAATCATCATTAAGAAATCCTCTAGCTTTAACTCCCCAAGAGTTAAATCAACCCATGGTGAACTAACTAGGTTGCACATGACATTCATTTCTTTTAATTATCTAATTATCCTATTTATCCTCATAATGGCATATTCCTAACAATATTCCTCCCAACTACCTCCTCATTCAATTTCCCTCCAAACGTTTTAAATAACCTCTTACATCCATTTACTCCTCTTTTATCCCACATTCACCAATTTCTCTCATTCTTCAACCCTTGAGTCCTATAAGTAGAGGCTCTCTCTACACAATATGGATCCAAAACTTGAAGCATTCTTACTATAGGCATTTTCACTCATAACATTCACCATTTTCATCATAGTTTTAGCTTGTTTCATCATCTTAGGTACTTGGAATCAACTACATCATTGGATTTTATCAAAGGGATTGGGAAAGGGCTTCTTTCCACATCAAAGGAGCACTAATCCCCCTATGGGATGGAGGTTTAGTGGTTTTAATTGATTACATATTATCATTTAGCTTGTTTATGCTCTCATTTTCATGTTTCATCTTGATTTCACAAATAATCTCATAAGAAGTGCTTTGTTTGTGTTTTCTAACTTGATTAACACTTGTTTGTTGTCTCTTGTTAGTTAATTGCAGATTAGGCACTCACCTTGCAAGAGGAAGTCACCATCACCACACGGTTGAAGGAACAACTTGTGGATCTAAACATGTATTGGTGCCCAAGTTTGTTGCAAAGAGTGGAGCCAAACATGTATAGGTGCCTAAGCCAATAAAGGCTCTAGAAGATGCATGTAGGAAAGGGATGAAAGTGAGTGAGATGTGTGAGGTTTTAGAGCATTGAATGATCTAAGGCTTTGGAACTATGCATCATTCAATCCATGTAAATGGGAAGCAATTCATACTTAATATGGTTGGATGGAAGGGAATGATCAAGTGACACATGATAAATGTAAGGAAGTTGATGTTTAGGGTGGAAAACTCTTTGGTTGCCAGGCGACACTAGGATCTAGTACCAATTCTCTACAATACAACCTCTGAGGGTAGACCCAATTGACAATGAGTTAACCATCCAAATGGGAAACTATTAAACATATTAGATCAATCTCGGGCACCATCCTCCCTATCCATTGAGGTAATACATGGCACTATAAAGTGCCTGTTTAACTCTCTAGATGAGGTCATGGCCTTGTCGGTGATCTTCACAAAGTCATTGATCATAGCTCCACAAGAGCCGAGCAGAGGAGACCTTGCGAGGCCTTCTTCCTTGGACCTTGTTGTGTTAGGGTTAGAAGCTCCTCCCCTTAATATTCCACCATTGCAGGCTCATCTTCCTTCCCCGCATAATGACCTATATTGGGAAGCATACGACCTCTTGTTCAATGAGTTTTAGGGGTGGTGCCTCTTCTTTACCTTTATATTAGGTGTGTTTGTTATAATGTGTTCCCCTATGCTTGCATTGTGTGTTCTTGGATGACCATTTTCACCCTTGTAGGTGCTTGGATACGTGAGTGATCATGTGTCATAAACTTCCTTGATTTGTGGCATCATTCTTTCTCTATTATGTGTATTGACTTTTGGAAAATTAGGAACGATGCAAAGTGTTGGGGGTATTTAGGCTTCACTTCCATGTTGACCCAATTTTTTATTTTTACCTTTTCTTCTCGTGCATTCTTCATATGGTTTGATATAATAGGGGGTTGATGATAGTTCATTTATATACTATTATTATATTTATATATATTTATGAGCATCTTTGACCCCAAAATATTAGATCACCCCTCTGTCCTCTTTTTGTGATGTCATTGTTTCTTTTCACGCTTTTCTTATCCTTCTCTCTTCTTTGCTTGAGTTGTCCCTCGTATGTGTGACAACACCACCACCATGTCAACTTTGATTCTCAGAAAACCCATTCGTTGCTAATGAATCTTTTCTTAGAATTTTTTGTAAGATTTTTCAAAAATCACATTCTCAAGCTAGACCCCTAGTGGAATGTGTTTCATCTATCATGGGTTTGCAAAGAAATAACTTGAAATTTCCTTCAAGGAGGGAGCAACTTTTCTTGTGGGAAAAGCTCTAACCTTCCCCTCATGAGGGGGAATTTTCTTCCTTTTGAATTCCTTGATGAAGTGAATTTCTTTTGAAAGGATTCATTGATAATGAATTGATTTTAGAAAAATTACTATCTCACTTTCAAATAGTGTGTCACTTGGTTGGACCCCTCTTCTTTTGAAGGGTTCCAAAGGGACCCCTTTGAAAGAATTTCAATCTATTGAATTTTTACATGACTGTCTACTTGTTTTCTTGTGTGGCTACTTTTTGTTTTCTGACATGTTTTATCTACGGATTAACATGTTGCTTTGCAGGTGCACTTGTGAATCTGCTTTCCAGTTTGATTCTATGGGGTACCCTCTCATAGGGCTTCCTTCATGAGAGAGTACTTGGGGGAATTCCTTCTTGTCAGTTTGCAAGCCTGTGAGATGCTTATATCCTGTGGGATTTGTCCATTGTTGGTCTGAGGGCCTTTGGTGTACTTTGTGCAACTTCATAGTTCTATGGGGCTATGAAGTTATTTTGTTTAAAATGCTTTAGGAGAGAGTACCTATAGAGTCCTTGCCCTATCCTACGCTATCCATCTTACCAGATAGTGGTCTACTTCCTCGACAATTCAAGTATACATCTCTATCTCTTCGATCTACTTTATCGAAAGCCCATCAATATTCACACTCGCTAAATTGAGGGAAAAATGTATAGGAGAAAATTTTCACCCCTTGTGTAAATTCCCCTTCTACATACCCTCACCTTAGAAAATAAAATCCAAAGGAAAAATTCCACATCACCCATCTAGAATGCATCCACTTGGTGTTTGTTTTGTGTGTCAATGGGGGAATTTTTGTCAGGGATGCAAGCATGACACACAGACATCTATGTAGTGTGTTGCCATCCCTAATAGATTCCTACATCCAGAGTCCATAGGGACATTACACAACTAATTGGAGTCAAATTTTAATGCCTCTATGCAACCAACTAACCTGAAAAATGGCTCCTCTCTTCCATTTTGGCCTTCAAAAGCATTCATTTCATAGATCACTTAACTTCTTCACATTTTGAAGCATTTTTTCACTTCATCTTCACATAATTCCAATAATTTACACAAGTCCATTTGAGCATTGTAGTAGCTCAAAACTCCATCAACTTCCCTTTTGCACATGTCACTCTACCATAGAAGTTGTGAGCTTGGAGTCTTGTGAGACCTCCCTTCATCACCACTATAGCTATGGTAACTTTGCCAAGTTCATTACTTGTATTCTCCCTTTATTGGCCCTTAGAGCCTTTGGGTGGAGGTGGTAATGCTTCACTCCTTCCTGTGTGATTTGATAGAGTAACTTTATATTTTTTAGTGTTCATTGTACTTCTTTTAATCTTCTTTAGCATATTTTCTACTTCGTTGCTTTCTGGATATCTATGGAGGTGGAAACACCAAAGTGGGGATTTGACTGAGGCAAACCCCTATACATCCCCAACAATTTTCCCCTCTTTCTTGTGTGTAGGTGAAATTTTGTGTGGAGCTCACTGGTGAATTGGCATTTTAGTGTGTTTTTTTTCATCACCCTAGCTCTCATCTACTCATTCAATTATTTTTGCATTTACTTTTTATAATTTATTATTCTACCTTTTTCATCAAAGTCAGTTAGCTAGACTGTTAAGTATTTTTTTAGCCTTTTCTACTATACTTTACATTTTCTAGTCATACAGATGCTAGCACACTACGCTCTCATCCCTAACCCATGCTATCATCCATGGACAGAGAGATGTCTAAGGTACAGTTTGGCCTTTAGAAATTGGCTTGTCTAGGCTTAGATAGATTTTTTAGTTTGAAGAGTGACATAAGTACTTCATAGTTCCCTTCATTCTTGATCCTCATCCATTTAGAGTGAGGTAAGTTAGGGAAACCTTTTGCTCTCGACTCTCCATGACCTAGAGTCTTGACATGGTCGGTCCCCCTCTCATACATTTTTGGTGAACTCGACGTCAAAAACATCTACCCATTTTCTTGTGTTGAGACTTTTCCCCCATACTTGGTGGTTGTTGTAACCCTAAGCATTGTAAAGGTTTATGAGCATCACAACCTAGTCCATAACTTCCAAGTATTTTTTTAGGAGAAATGTGCGACACCTACCAATGGAAAAAATGAAGGTCACCTCTAGTTTCACCTCTATTTTGTTTATCGGCTTAGCTATTAACTGTACCACTAGTTTTCCTACAAGTTATGCTAATGAGATGGGTTTCATGGAAGAGACCACTTATGTTCCTACCCCTCCAGCATCCCATCTGGCTTCATCTGTAGATAAAGATGATTCTATGTATATTCCTACAGAAAACCTTCTAGCATTAGATAATAGATTGCTAGACCTTGTGAATCATTTAGAAAAAGTACCAAGCATGGAAAGAGCTGGTAGGATTACTAGCGAGGTGAGACATATGTTAGGGAAGGATCAAACAAGCATAGAATTTTTATGTGGCCTCACTGATCTAATTGAAGCTTATATCCCTTTGTACAAGCCTAGATCAAGTACCACTCAAGAGGAAGTGCCTGATGCCTATGAAGGAAAAATAGGTGTTTCTATTCCCACTACATGCATGTGCATGGAAAAAATGGGGCCCTTGATGAGTGTCTCCTCTTCTTCTCAAAGGCCTAACACTTTCAAGGTGAGTAGAATACCCCTTTAGTTTAATTTCACCCCTACTACTACCTTTGGAAATGGAGGTTCTAGTGGAATAAGTGGTGGTGTCACTAGCAGAGGTGGCTTTGGTGGTGGTTTTAGTAGTGTAGGTGGCTCTAGTGGAGGCCCTACCAGTGGTGGGGTCTTTGATGGTCATCACAGCGGTGGCTCCAAAGGTGGCTTTGGAGGTGGTTCTAGTGGTGGTGGCTCTAGAGGTTCCATTAGTCCTTTGTCATCTTCTAACCCTATTTTGCATACCCTTCTTCAAAACATGAGTAAGATGCAAAACCAGTTGGTGAGTCTCTCCTAGCCCTCTGCCCACCCTATCTTTCAACCTTTCTTCTCAAATAGCCCATTTTTAGTAGCAATCCTAAGTACTCCCTTCCCATGAGGAATGAAGATCCTCAAATTTGAGAAGTATGGTGGCGAAAGGGACCCACAAACACATGTGTATGCCTTTAATGCCATGTGCACAAAATTCTTCAATCATGACGCATTGATGGAAAAATTATTTCCTCAATCTCTTAAGGATATAGCTCTTGAGTGGTACTCTTCCTTACCTAACACTTCTATATTTTCATTCAATCAACTTGTAAATCAGTTTCTCCAATAGTTCCAAGCTAACATTAGACCGAAGAGGACCTTCTCGAATGTAATTGGATGTAAGTAGGGGGATAGTGAGAAGATAACTAATTTCATAGTGCGATATCAAGCACTCTCTTTACAGATCTAGTACCTGCTACGCAATTCTAATGTGCAGAAGGTGTTCATAGGTAAATTGTAGAGACCTAGGAAGGAAAAGTTTTCCCTCATGAAATACCCTTCTTCTATGCATCTGTGTGTTGCATTACGAGAATATCAATAGATGATAGTTTAGTTTAGGGGATCCTCTTCACGCTCCCATTCAAAAGGAAAATCTATCAAATAAATCTTGGAAAAAGGTAAGGCTATTGCAAATGTAGTCTCTATGACAAATGATAATGTCCTTAGACACATCAGAAAGTTTACAAAGTTAGCAGAATTGTATTCTTCCATTTTGCACAAGTTGTTAAAGGATAACATCATAACCTTGGAAAATTCCTGACTTCTTAAGGAGCCTTATCCCAATTGGTACGATACAAACTCCTTTTGTCAATACCATCGAGTCAATGGACATGATACAAAACATTGTATGTGCTTGTGTCACGAGATATAGGACCACATCGATGATGATACCATTTGTCTTGATGGGATGAAACAAAATGCAAATAAATTAGTGGAAATTGCCAATAGTGAGCTACAAATATACATGAACCCATTTCTGTCTCACTTTGTTAACTTAATTATTGACCACTCTGATTCTTCTATGCAACCCTCGATGTATGTTAACATGGTCATGGTTACTCCTTCCCCATAGCCTATGAATGGTTCACTAGACATGACATTCACCTTGCAGAATATGCCCTTGAATAACAAGCCCTCTCCCCTCTAAATTCCCACTTATCTCAATGGGAACATTGTGACAGGGGTCTTAGTTGACCCCACAAGCTGAGTGAATGTTATTACACATGAGACATTCTAGCTAAATTCATTGCAAAGGGAGGAGTATGAAGAAACAAAATCTACCATTTTTACACACGGTGGCCTCTCTCTCAAGCTGTATGGCTCAATAACTCTCTCTACTCTAGTTGGACCTAGGGTTGTGGATGCAACCTTTGATGTTATCCTAGAATCTAATTTTTTCAGGGTGAAGCTAGGCATACCTTGGCTTGATCCCATGAATGGGATCACTTCCATCATTCATAAGTGTTTAAAATTCTCCCATAAAGTTATTGTGCATGTCATGCATGACATCGAATATCAACCATTGGTGTCCCATTGGGGCTATTCATATGATCATTTTTGGCCTGCCCCAGTCAATCCACCTCCCCCAAGAACAAACCTACTTTACCAAAATTATGTGAAGTATAAGACCAGAGGTAAGGGATAGCCAAAATTGACCCATATGATAGTATAGTAGCAAGCTTCCTCCTCTTCTCAAAATGGAAAGGAGAGGCCTATATGTCCTTGAGGTGCCTCTTCTACTCCTCTTTCCAAAGAAGAGTTTTGGATGTCTACTCTTGAATTCCACATGAGAAGTCCAATGGTTCTTGCTTGGTGCAAAGCTAAGATTAGGATATCGGACCTTCCTAATGTACCTCCTAAACCTTGGCCCTACCTATATGGTAGAAGGAAGGCTCCCATGGGGAATCCTCTATGTCTCTACCTTCATAGCCTCCTATTGCCCCTACTCCTAAAGTAGTGAATTTGAAGAGAACCACTATCGAGGTGCTAGAGCTGACTCCCCCTGTTGTTTCTCAACCTATTCCTCTTGCTCCCATTTAGGAGTTTATCCCTTCACTAGAGATTATTGTGATGGACACCCCTATGGCTAAGCAAGAGCCATCTATCCCTTCCCAAATCCTAGCCTCTAGCTCAAAGACTTATATAAATTTCCTTATGTACGAGCACAAGCACCGATGAAAGGCTTTGGAAGCTAAGTAGGAAGCTTTGTAGAGGAAGGAAGGGGAGTCGACTGCCCCTATTTTAGGGTTTCCTATTGTGTCATCTTCTCTCCTCCCCTCTATTTCCATTTAATTGAATTTAGTTTTGCTTCTTGCTCTCGATGTGAGAATGAGTGCACATGAGCCTAAAAAGGTACAAGTGTTTATCGCTCCTTCGGTCTAGCTTCCTCTTTTGATGTCCCTCCTAGATATCCCACCATTCCTAAAACCCATGGACATGCTAAACACCTCAGTGGTGTCCACTGTAATTTTCTCCTCCTCTTATGTTGCTCTCACCTCGTCTGTGAGGAGTTCATATCCTCCAATGAAGCAAAAAGTAGAGGTTGGCCCTTCTAACAATGGAGGCATAAGAAGAGCCCACCTTCTTCAGATGGTGGTCCTGTGCTAGCTTGTACCATCTTAGTGATGGAGCAAGTTTTGGCTTCCCTTAGGTTTGTCACTACTCCCAAGTCACTCAGTGAGCCCAGTAGTGAATCTCAGGTGTCGTCCTCCCCATCCATTGAGCTAATGCATGAAACTCCCATAAAGTGCATGTTTAACTCTTTGGATGAGGTCCTAACCTTGTCAATAATCTTTGTAAAGTCGCTAACCATAGCTCCACAAGAGCCAAGCGGAGAAGACCTTGTGGGGCCCTCTTCCTTGGCCCTTATTGTGGTAGGGTCAGAAGCTCCTCCCCTTAATATTCTACCACTGTAGGCTCATCCACCTTCCCCATATAATGATCTAGATTAGGAAGTAGACAACCTCTTGGTCGATGAGTGTTAGGGGGAGGAACCTCTTCTTTACCTTTAGATTAGGTGTGTTTTTGTTGTGATGTGTTCCTTTTTGCTTGCATTGTGTGTTCTTGGATGACCCTTGTCACCCTTGTAGGTGTAAGATGGAGTTTAAGAATTCCTAGCCTAGATAAAGTGAGAACCAACACTTCTAGTCTATTAACCACACCTAAACAAGAGAAAACAATGAAAGCACGAGAAAATAAGAACATGAAATCAAAACACTCCCCATGCTTGAATCTTGAATCACTTCCTTTTCTCTCCTATTTCTCCTTTTTGCAATCTTTTCCCTTAGATTTTTTTCTTCACATGTACAAATACCTACAAAATGGTAAGTACAAAGTTGGAGACAATTAGCTGTTAAGTTGAAAATGGGAGAGGAAGGTTGCTTTTATAGACAACCATTTGAATGGATAGTCCAGATCAATCTTATAGAAATATTCCAAGATCTATGGATGAGAATGCATGAGAGGGAGGTTATCAAATAGATGGCCAAGATCAAGCCTCCAAAAATATGCCAAGATCAATTGTCCAGAATTGATCCACCAAGAATATGCCATTCTTGGAAGAATTATGACAGGTATGATGCCGACGACTATGACATCAATGAAGGCTATGAAAGAGGTTAATGACAAGGCATCTTTGACTAGAAGAGGTGCATAAATAATTTATTTTAAATTATTTATTAAAAAATGGAGGAAAGGGACAAGTGGCAAATAAATAATTTATTCAAATTATTTATTTGGAGAAAATGAAAGATGGAGCATTTAGTTAAATTTATAAATTTAATTAAATGGAGAGATGGAAATTGGTCATCGATAATTAATTTGGATTATTTATTCAAAAGAGAGGAATGACACATAATTAAATAATTTTGACAATTATTTAATTATAGAAGAATAAAAGGGAAAATGATAATTATTATTATCTAATTATAGATGAAAGAGAAATAATTAAATAAATAATGATTTATTTAATTATTGAAGAAAGGGGTATATTAGCGACACAATTAAATAATTTTAATTGATCAAGATAGAATAGAGATGAGAGAGTGAGTTAATTAAATAATTAAAATTATTTAATTAATAGAGCAATATAATCAAACATAATTGAATAATTAAAATTATTCAATTATCAAAGAACAATGACCAAGAAAAATGATGCTTGTAGACTTAGGACATTTTTTACCGTCTACATTTTTCCCCTCTTTAACATAATGTAGTTCCTCACTTTGTGTTAAAGAAATTTAGTCAGGAGATGCTCTAGGATGTCCCAGTGACAAAACCCCTCAGAAAAATTTGACAAATGTTCAAAGATTTTCAAAAATTTGGAAAATTGTCCTGATAAGACAAAAGGATGGCTAGGATTGCAATGGTGAAGATAGAATTGAGGATCAAGATAAAAAAAAGGTCAAATTTGAGGTCAAGGGTGTCAAAAGGTGCAACCGAAACGCAACATAGGTCAAAAACCCTAAATTTGGACCTATAAATGGTAATTTGAATTTGAAAAAAGGATCATTTTCACATTCCAAATTTAGAATCTTGAGAGCTCACAGTGAGTAGGTAAAAAAAATGTCCCCAGTTCCAGAGGCTTCCCACTACATGTATCAGATCCACACACACCTTCATCCTGAGGGAGCACACACCCCGATACGTAATACAAACCTAGGTTTTAATTTTTTCATTTTTCATGTATTTAGCCTAGGAAATAATTTAGCAGACAATCGTGTCGCACAATGTCTGACACATTTGTCATTGCATTTGATATAGCTACTAAGTGGTTCATTGCAATCATCTCAACATGACGCAAGTGCTTTAGGGTAGGGGCAAGGGAATTTGCATGGCAACACATGAAAATGTGTGATGCAAGTGATTTTTTGAGTTGCATATGTGATCAAGAAAGACACAAGTGACTATGTGCTACACATATGTTGCAAAAAGCAATGCATGTGTTAGGCATGTGATGCATTTGAAGTTGCAGGTCGGTTATAAATTTATGTGATGCATTGGATAAAAATTGTAATGCAATTGCCTGATTAAAAACTTTCCCTAGACTATGAAATTTTGACTTGGTCAATTTAGGTTTGATAGGTCAAATGAAGGTTCCAGATTGACATGATTGGTTGCTTGATGATTTTGGGTGCATCTTCCTCCCATTTACACACAAGAGTCCAGGGAAGATGTGTTTTGACTGTGGGACTAGTTAGGTAACAATGAGAGGGATGTGTTGTTGGAGCTTGGTTTGTTCTATGTGACATATATGTTTGTCATCAGGGTGAATATGGGCATGTTGATAGCACTAGTAGAGCGGTGGAACTCGGAGATGAGCAACTTCCATTTGTTGATGGGGGAGGTGACACTCACCCTAGAGGACATGTATAGGATCCTGAGGTTACCCATTCGTGGCAAGCATGTATGAGACAACCTGGCTCGAGGAATATATGCATTGCATGAGTATTATGACACTGATGAAGATGTTGAGCTTAGGATTGAGGGATATGAGATCCAGTGGGAGATCTTGGTAGAGACATATGACCAATTTGACTATGTTATATGCACACTGATAGTAGGAGTGATGATTCCCAATCATAGGGGTCATGGTTTCCCAATTGGTTGGGGAGAGATGTTGGGATCGCTTGTTTGACATAGGACAGTCTATGCATGGGGGTCATGTCTATTGGCTATGCTATATTTCCAGTTGCATGATATTGTGTATAGGGAGGGGCAGATCTTGAGCTATGGTGTGACCTTGTTGACAGTGTGAGCATGGGAGCACATAGCCATGTTTTAGCCACTAGTGATTCGATAGGCAGTGTGAATTGCACCATATGCTTATCTATATTAGGGTGCATTGACATAGAAACATGTGGGGGATGTAGGCTATTGGAGGAATGGAATTGACACATTGGTGAGCTTCATTTGGAGACCATACAGGACTTGCTAGTTGTGGATAGATGAGGATGACCACTTACCCCTTGTGCAGACAACCTAGATATCTTATTGGGAGAACATTACAGACTCAACAAATCATTGAGATGTATCTACCAGAGACGGTCAAATGATAGTTTGGGGAGAGGAAGGGAGTTCCAGTGGGCAGAGCAAAGTATGGGAAGTCATTTCATGCAGTGCATCCTTGGGGTCCATAGATTGTAGAGAGCACAACCAAGAAGGAGATCGATGTTATGCAGGCATTGGATTGGGAGTGACAAGGAGGGGAGGTTGATATAGGTACCACACCAGAGTATGATGACTAGTGGTGGATTCATAGACTAATTCCTTTAACTGATCCATAGAAGCCAATGCTAGTAGAGTGCAGATTTAGAGGGTGGAGAGGCCGATGGGGAGGAAGAGGTGGGATAGGTAGAGTAGATGGAGGACAAGGAGATGGTGGAGGATGGGGGGATGATGGGGTGGTGGAGGAAGAGGATGGGGAGGAGGAGACAGACAGGCTAGGAGGAGGGATAGAGGATGACAGGAGGGTAGGTAGCTACCACCCATCCAAGAGGAGGTAGAGATGGAGGAGGATTGTTTGAAGGTCAAGGACATAGTAGAGGTGTTGGTACAAGTTGGGGAGCAACATGCGGAGGTTACTACAGTAGAGATTGCATAGCCAGAGGTCGTGGATGTTGACAAAGGTGGTGATGGAGGACAAGGAGAGTAGGTAGGAGAGGAGGAGGTAGAGATGGATGAGGCAGAGTAGGTCCTCTATGAGTGTATCATCATGGGAGATGAGGAGATGCTAGAGGAGGTGGGGACTAGAGAGGGAGAGGGATCAATGGAGTAGAGGATAGCTGCTTTACAAGTTCGGGTGTAGGCCCTTGAGGCACAGTTAAGGACAGTGACTACAAAGAGGGATGGCCTTAAGGTTGAGAGGGTTGCATTCTAGGTGGAGAGGGACCTAATAGGGATCAACCAGCAGTAGACCAACCGATGGATGATCAAGTTCATAGCTACATGTAGTGGGTCTGTTATCAAGGTTGCCCGAGAGTATGCTAGGGTGAGCAGGGCTCATCAATATTACAAGGACCTATATGAGAGAGTGGTACCTCAAAAGAGGAGGAAGCCCAAATTTTCTAAGATAGAGAGTGGCTCATGGGGCAGAGGGCATAGGAGGACTCATAGGCAATGGACACAAAGTAGGCCCTAGGGTGAGACATCAAATGCTAGGTGGGTTGGTCCATATGACATGCCTCCTACTATAAAGCACAGGGCTAGAGATGCACCATGTATAGAGGATTCCCTAGGGACAGGTGATCAGGGTAGTTCGGGGTAGAACCCCTTGTTATTTATGTATTAGACACTAATTTTTTTGTTATTGAGCTTGCGAGCTCCACTTTCATTGGAAAAATATTGACACTATTCTATGAAACATTTTTTTTGAGCATATATATTTATATTTATATGATTTTGGTGGTGGTTGATATGCATTATGATGTGTTTATGCATTTATGATGACATACTATGTGATGGATGCTTATTCTATGATTATGATGTTTGTTGATGCATTCTATATGATGATGTGATGGTTTTGATATGCTTTATGATTATGTGCTTATGACTATGTTATGAACGTTTATGCTTTTATGATATGGAATATGGACAACTTGATGTTTATTAAATGTAGTGCGATATGATGAACATCTATATGATTATGTTATGAGCACAGTGGAATATAATGATGTAATGCATTTATGGCTATGGATGTTCTTATTATGCTGTGAAAATGATGGATGTAATGGAAGTGTCCTAATGCAATTTGAGATGGAATGCATTAATGTAATGTAATGTTTGTATGATAATGTGAAATGTTTGATGAAAATATGTAATGTAAATGTAAAATGCGATATTTGATGAGATATGTGATAATAGGATATAGTGTATATGATATGTAGAGTAAAATGTCATGCAATATGTGATGTGAAGAATTGTAATGTAAAATGCAACAGTCTAATGCAACATGTTATGGAATGTAATACTATGTTATATGGGATGTAATTCTATGATGAAATGCATGATGCAAATGATGTTAACATGATGATGAGATATGAATGCTATATGGATGTTTTTTTTTTTGTTTTTGTACTGTCTTATGCAAATATGTGTGTCCTAATATGAAAATGATGTCTTGTGATGATAGTGCTATCTATGATGTAATATAGAATGATTATGGATGCAAGATGTTTTTGTGTGTCACAAGACTCAATCAAGATGTAGACAAAAGGAATGTTGGTGTGACAAAGATAAGGGAGATGGAGATGGAAAGTTAGACGGGGAATGATAAGGGAACCAACTTTCATGCTTACATTTTTATATTTATCATAATTGGGCATTAAAAATGTCACAAATGGTCCACAAACACCATTGTATGACATAAACCAAGGTGTGCAAGGTGACCATTTGGGAGAGAAAAGTAGTTAAAAAGATAAGGAATGCCCCAGCTCATACTAAGGACCCAATTGTCCTAGTCTTTTTTCCAAGACAAACCACAAAAAACAAAGACAAGAGGCCATGATCCATCATTTTCCCTCTAAATCTGTTGATAAGACATCCTCGAGGAGACTAGTAACATGACCCAAAACCAATTAAAAAGATAATACAATCTAGATCAACAAAGTGTTTGCCAAGATAGTGTTTTCCAATGATAAGATTGTTTGATTGACCGATTAGGTTGACCAAGATGTCCAAATTTTATTGATAGGTTGACAAGGATTGATTGATAAGTTGACAAGGGTTGATAAACTGATTTGATTGATCACACCTAGCTTCAGGAAGGACACATCCTAATTAAGGAAAGATTGAATGACAAGGTTGACAAGATTGATTGATTTGATAAAGATGATTGATTGCGCCTGACTTCAGGAAAGACATATCCTGATTAAGGAAAGATTGATTTGAAAAAGTTGACAAGATTGATTGTGATAGAGATTGATCATTTTCTTGAAAAATATTGATGAATATGACCAAGCGATGTAACGATGCCCAACTTCAAGAAGGACTCATCCTATTTAAGGCAAAGGACACATCTAATAAAGCTGACCAAGTGATAAGTGTTGACAAGGCACCTAACTACAAGAAAGACATATCCTATGTAAGGTGAATGACCAAATTAACAGAGTCTAATCTCAAGGAAACATCCTGGTAAAAGAAAAGAGATAAGACCAAATGAGACAAATGGCCTAATGCCCCATTTTTCTAAGATTTATGATCTGATAGATTAGCTGACGATAAGATGATTGACTGATTAAAGGATTTTGTTGATTGTGTTTGTTTGTTGATTCAGATGAAGATGTCTTGTTTGAGTTGAGAATGTCTGATTTTTTTTTACCAACTTGACGAACCCTAAAAGACTAACCTAAGGGACCTTGGGGGCACATTGGCAGATGGCCTTTCCTATGTAGCAATGTCTAGAGACCTTGTAGTTTGACACAACTTAACTTTTCCTTATTCGAAAAAATATTGAGTCATGATTTTATTTGGACAACCTAAAAGGACCGACCTAATGTATTAAGGGCTCATTTAAGATGAGCCTTTCCTACATAGAAAATGAAAAGAGACAATGTAGTTTGACACTACCAACACAAACTAACTCAAACTCGGACTCATATTATGTTTTTGGAGTTTTTGAAGTTTTCTGTTATTTTTGGATTTTCGAAGGTTTTTCTGTTTTCTTTTTGGAATTTGAGGTTTTCTATTTTTTTTTGGTTTTGATGTTTTCTACTTTTTTTTGAATTTTTATGTTTTAAAAGTTGATACCACGTGTTAATTCCCATGAAGAGGTGAGTCAAGGAATTACCCCTAGTTAGGTGTAGGACCAATTTATTATGCGAGGGAGGTAGCAGATGATTGCGAGGGATGATCAGGATAATAAATATCGGTGGTTCCCAGGCCATGGAAGGATAACTAAGTTTATTATGAACAAGTGACATGTGTGAATGAGTGGAAATGGTGAAAGACCAGATGGAGTGACAGTAGATGAAGGAGCAGAGACTGACTACACATGGCACCTGTTTTCTAGGTTTTCACCATAGTACTTATCCAAAGCACCACTGAAGTGGTTTTCACTTTTGGATGAATTATTTCTCTTTGCTATTTTTTTTTTAAATTTTTTGTTGTCACCAAGATGCCTGTTTGCCAGGTTTTCATCAAGGTGACCATTATTTTATTTTTATTTTTGTATTTTTCACTTTTTAAATGGATACTATGAGAATCTAGTGTAGTACTTGTGAAGGTGTGTGTTGTTGATAGGTTCAGACAATGGTTCTCCTTCAGGCTTAGAAAGTTGATGAGTGCTTGATCCATAGATTATTGTGATGATGCCCTAATCGTGCTTCAATGAACATGCTAGATGAAATGACCTAATTTGGATGATGAGTGCAAGAGGAAAATATAATGGATGATAGATGTGGTAGATGAAAGAGGCTAGGGCAGGATCCCTAATGTTCACACTACATGGGCCATTAGGCTTCAGATGAAAAGGAGCTTGGGAGACCAATGAGCTAGAGTACGTGAAGGGTTCATCATCAAAGGTACATTAAAAAACATTGCCAATGGAAGTGGAAATATGTGACAAATGTGTATGGATGGATGGAATGGGACATATGGAATGAGTGAAAGTGATGATGGTGATGTTGGATCAACAAGCTCTTCTTTTGGCATTCTAATTTGATAGATACCCTTGGTTATTTTTGATGGAGAGGCATAGTTGGAGATCAATTTTTTCTTACTTTCATTCTTTTGATAGATGTCCCCAATTATTTTTGATGTAGAGGCATAATTTTGCTTTCTTTCAGTCTTGAATTTTACTTGTATCTTTGACTTGTCCAATAGCTTTTGAATTTGGCTAAAGGACTTTTCTTGGTCATTCTTTCTTTGTATTCTTTCTTTTGATATTGGATCTCCATTTGTAAAAGGAACTTTCACATTTAATTTTTGAGCTTTATCTTTATTCTTTTCTTGATATATGAGTTGTTGATCCATTTCTATAATGTGGATGGATGTGAATGAGATGGGTGAAATGGATGGAGTGATAGGAATGTTTGACATATGAAAAGGAGTGATAATGTCATTATTAGAAGCTTTGGGACTATCCTTTTCAGCATTGTTAACATCAAAGGAGGCTTGAAAATCCTTAATGACTTGATAAGATGGCTTAATAGAGGCGATAGTAGGAGATGCATACCCAAACCAAGTAGGTGGGATGGAAGGATGATGATTGGATATCCCCAACGAGATCATGATCAAGGAGTGGGTTATCATGGGCATGGGAGGATTGAGTGGAAATGGATAGGGAAAAGGCGAGTGTAGTATCAAAATACCAAAAGGTTTCAATCCAAGAAAAACCATCTTTTTGTGTTCCTTCTGCAATTGTATTAATGACATTGTTAGAAGTCTGAACCTTCTCGACAATAATAGCATTTTTGTTTGTTGGTAAATTATTCATGTGGTATTCTCCACATCTGATATCACTAACTTGGAACTTACGGTTTGATGGTGCAGTGAATGAAGAAGATGATTTGATGAGGTTCAAAGGATCAATGTAATGGGATGAAGTGGAGGATGAAGCCTCTTGATTTATGGGCACTTGATGCTCAAAAAATCCTTTTAGGTTTGAACAATATTGAAAAGGATCAAGGTCGCCTAGAATAGTGATTTTAGAGCTATTGTGTAGGAACTTGAGGCATTGATGATAAGTGGATGGAATAGCCCTCATGGCATGAATCCATAGGTGGACAAGGAGGAGATTGCAATGCAAATCTAGATCCAAGACATGAAATACTATGTCTTGTATTATCGGGCCAACTCTTACAGGAAGTGAAATTACACCTTTGAAAGAATGTTCAACATCATCATAAGCTTTGATAAAAAATTTCTTGGTTTGGTCAATACTATTCTTAGAATATCCCAATTCTTTCACTAATTTTAGTGTGAAAATATTTAGACCTGCTCTACCGTCTACTAGGACTCATCTAATCTTGTGTGTATTAACGCATACTTCTAGGTGTAGGGAGCTGTTATGATTAGATTTTGGTGCAAAAAATTCTTGCTCAAAGAAGATTGACATCTAGGTTTGTGGGTACATATGCTTCTTGCAATTCCTTATCAAGGATGGCCCTATGCTGTGGTGAGATGCGAAGAAGTTCCAAGATAGAGATTTGGGCAAGATTTTTCCCAAACTAATCTAGGAGATTATATTGACCTTTAGGATGGGGATTTGCATAAGGACCTGAAATAGTTTTCTTGGTGCAGCAGGTAGCAACAACACAATCTAATTTTGGCTTGTTTATAGTTATAGTGGTAATGAGGTCATCAAAGGGTCTCACATTAAGAATGATGGTGATGTAATCATGTTTGATATCTACATAATTGGTGTTATTGATATTGCTCCTTGAACTGGAGGCTTTTCCTTTATCATGGTCTTGTAAAGGGGTCTTGAATATGGTATGATCATCATTGGTTTTTCCTTGTGAATTATCAACTAAAATGGTTTGATCCTCAATAAGGTCTTGAATGATGTTCTTGAGTGTCCAACATCTAGATGTTATATGTCCTTTTGTATAGTGGTAGTCATAGTTTTCATCATCTTTCCACCAATGAGGTTTGATCAAGGAAGGTTCATAATTCTTGGTGTCTGGCAGTGTGATGAAATTAGATTGAAAAAGTTATTTTAGGACTGATTCCGTAGGTTCACCCAAGGGGGTGTATGTTCTCTTGACATGGGGAGGACCTCTTCTTTTTTGGTTGTTTTGGACAGCGTTTAGCATTTGATTTTGACTTTGTGTTTGGGTATTCAGTGTACTAGATGTGTTTGATGAAGAAGGGCCTTTAAGTTGAATGATTGGTCCTTTGGTTATTAGCTTGGCATCAATAACTCTATCGTTTGTGACATTTTTGTTTTAGGACTAGTATTTTCTTTTGTCATTGTTGGGTTTTTGATTATCTTTGTTTATCTTGACCAGTCCTCTTGTAATAAGGCCTTTCTCAATAATGACACCTTTCTCAAGAATATCTTCAAAGGTTGTACAACATTGGATTTAAATTTGACTCATCAACTCTTCATTAAGGTTTTCTACAAACATGGTGACAAGTTTTTTTTTAGGAATGTGATAAGGAGATTTGCTAACCAGGCCTTGCCCTCTCTGGTAGAATGAGGTAAGCAATATGCCTTCCTCCTATTTGTTCATGCTCAATGTTGCAAGCGTGACATCATTTTTAATGTTGAAGGAAAAATGATTGATGAATTTGTCAGCTAGTTCACACCATGTTTTGATTCCTAATGGAAAGTGTGCAAACCAATCTAAGGTTGACCCTATGAGATCTCACAAGAATAGCCTCATCAAATAGGTAGGGTCATACACAACTTCCATACATGATGTGTTGAATTCACAGATGTATTCTATTGGATCCACTATCCCCTTATATTTAGAATGTTTGGAATGTGTGTTGTGGTGATAGTAGTCATGTATTTAGTTGTCCCAAGGGTATGTTTTTCATTTGTTGTGATGAGGGCATGCCAAATGGATTTTCAATTTCTTCTTCTATGATGGTTGATACGTCAAAACCTTGAGGTAACTTGGCACCCTTTTTGGCTATTTCATAGAAAAGTTTATTTGGATTGGCACTAACAAGTTGGTCTACTATGCTTAAAACTCTAGGATTTTTATAATCCCTTTCAATCTCTTGAGAGTTCAATTTCTTATTGAATTGTTCAAGGTTTAGGTCTTCCCAAGGGCCACCTTGCTCTCTTTGTGGTGTGTTCTTGTGAGGTGTAAAGTGATTTGAATCTATGGAATTTTTAGGAAAAGGGTCGCTTAGGAAATCCATATCCTTTCGTTTGGATTCTGACCTCATTTCAACCATGTGAGACTTTTGCAAGCTAAAAGGAAATGCAAGATGGTGATGAACTACACTATGTTTTTTGGATTTTTTTGGATATAAGGATAAATGAGGCTAGTGCAAGATGAGGATGAAGCTAATAGATACTAAAGGGTGCTAATGATTAAGGATGATGATAAGGTGACTAAATGGTGCTAATTAAAGATTAAGGTAATAATGCAACTAAGGTTATGATGAAGATAAAATATGTTTTTTTTTGGGTATTTTAGAGGTATAAAAATGAAAGGACAATGAAGGATTGACTAATTGATATGATGCTAAGGTAAAGGTGAAATGTTTGGGATAAGGATGTAATCTATATGCAAAGGAATCTTGAAAAAATGATGACAATGAGGCTAATGTGAACCCAAGGCAAAAATCCTAAATGTCATTGACCATTCAAGGAGATGATTTTGACAAGGTTTGAGCTATGGCTATGACAAAATCTTAAGACTCAAACATGATAATGGTGATAATGACAAGGTTTTGATAATATGGAGGATAATAGTCAATGGAAAATAGAGTGTGTAACCAAGAATTTTCCAAAAGCTTAAAGTTGTTCCTATGTTCAAAACCTAAAAGCCTAAATGCAACCTAAGGATCAAAGTTTGGTTAATGTAATGCAAAGGATGGAGAGAGGTAAACTATAATGCAATGTATCCCTAATGGAAATGCTAGAATGAGGTGGTGAAACTTGCAAGTCTCTAGTTTATCAAACAGAGGTCATTATGGATTTGTTTTGATCAGATTTTGGACACAAATTTTGGGAATTTTTATTTAGCAGACAATTGTAGTTCAGTTTTTAGCAGATGTGTCACATAGTTGCGGTTTAGGTTGTCAAATGCGGCTCTATTTTTAGCAACTGTAGTTTAGGTAGAGAATTACGGTTTTACAACTTATAGTTATAGCTCACAATAAGAGTTGCGAGTCTGGGTCAGATAGTTGTAGTTCAAGAATGTTGTTTTGGACAGTTTTGATATTTTGCAATGGTTTTGATATGATTTTTTGACTATTTCTAATGAGATATGACTGGAAAACACAACAGATAGTATCAAGCACTTTGTTTTGGTCTGGTTTGATGTAAAATTGTAACAAGAAAATAAGCACAATTCTAGTAGGAAATGGTTTGTATACTTGGTATAGGCCCACAGAAATACCCTAGATCAGTGTTGAACATTGCTACACCCTTAATATTAGTGTACATCGGGTTATGAATAGTCATCTTGTGGCTATCTTAACTCTCTATTAAGTCATATTACAATTAGTATATTATTATTTAGTTGTTTAAGTTGGCCTAAGACTTATATAGGTGTGTCTAAGTCAGCCTAGGTGATATCCTAAGCATAAATAGGTATATATAGGAGGTTGTGAGTCTTATTTCATCATCAAGTTGTGAAGTGTGTTATCATTAGAGATATTTGGAGATTTTCCCCCTCGAAGTGGCTTGTTATTCTCAGTTATTATCAAGTATTTGTAGCATATTGCATATCATATTCTTCTATTGTACAAGTTATTTCATAACAAGTGGTATTAGAGCATGATCTTGGCACCATAGAGGAAAGGTTTTTTCTCAATTTTGGAGGTGATTTCGGGAACATCATATCTTTCAAATTTTTCAAATTTTTTTTCTAATTTTTAAGGAGTTTGTGAAGAACATATTAAAGAAGCTACAGTCCAGATTTTAGAATAATTGGAGCATAATTAAGTGAATTATTGTAGAATTAGGGTTTCTACACAATGTTTTTGGAATCTGCATATATCGCACATATTTTTGAATTGGAGTCTAATTTTTATTGATTTTTTGAAGACATAACAAAGGAGATCACAGTAAAAACTTTGGAGGAATTAGAGTATAAAAAAGGAAGTTATTGAATAATTAAAATTTTCACAATTATCACTCTCCACACTACAAATCTGCTTATTTCTTGGAGATTTTTCTAGGTGAGATTTATTTTGGCCCTAGAAAACTACAGTAAAAATTTCAAATAATTTAAGTTTCATTTGTGTGATTTATTTCAAAATTAGTGGTTCCCATCATGACGGGGCCTGCAACAAGGGGTAAAAAGAATGTTGTCACTCTGGGGAAGACTCCTAATAAGGATGGGGTAACAATAGAGGATATTACTCCTAATGAGGAAATCAATAATTTCAAGGAAGAAATTTCCTCAATGAATATGGATATGTGTGACCTAAGAGGAGATATATCGGAGATACGAAACATGTTAAGCACCTACATGGCTGAACCAAGAAAGGAGTTCTCAAGTTACCAAGGTGAAAATTATAGGTCATCTACCATTGACACAAGCTTTAGCACTCCTATGGGATCTAGGAATTTTTTTCCAAAAGTGGATATGCGCAAATTCAATGGCAAGGATCCTCTAACATGGATAAACCAAATGGAGATTTTTTTTGAAGTACACCAATTCCCAAATGGATAAAAGGTCACGATGGCTTCCCTATATCTAAAACTAGATCAATTCATTTGGTATCATTAGATTTGTACTCATCGAAGGAAAATGGGTTCCACCATCTCATGGTCAATTTTTACATAGGAACTCCACTCACAATATAGCAATAGCATGACAAACAACTTCTTCAGCCAGCTGGCTAAACTTTAACAAACATGATCAGTTAAGGATTATATTCAGCAATTCCAAAATCTATCCTTAAGATTGGATACAATTGTGGAGAAAAACTTGAATGATTTATTCTTGGGTGGTCTCAAGGATCACATTCAACATGAGGTATGCATGTTTATCCCTAGCTCCATAAATGAGTCTTTTATCTTAGCACGCAGGGTAGAGGAGAAGTATTTGATTCCTAAGAAGCAAGGGGCTAATGTGACAAGAGAGAAAGGATATTCAACACAACCTACTAGGTTGACTCCATAGAAAATTGAGGAGAAAAGAGAAAAATGGTTGTGTTTCAATTATGATAGCAAATATAGTCGAGGACATAAATGTAGTGAAAAGAAATTGTTCTATATTGAAGGTCCAAGTGAGGAAGAAGAGGAGGAACCCATACTAGAGGATGAAAGGGAGTCAAATGAGGAATCACATGATTCTCAACCAATCATTTATTGTCATGCACTCTCAGGTTTTAGTGCTCCATAAACTCTCAAGGTGGTGGGGTTATTAAAGAAGCAGAAGGTAACAGTGTTGATCGACTCAAGTAGTACTCATAATTTCATCAACAAAAAGTTAGCTACTTGTCTAAATTGTTTTATATATCTAGATCCATAGTTTCAAGTTTTGATTGCAGATGGTGGTATAGTTAGTTGTTCAGGGAATTTTCATAGCATTAAATTATCCATGGGAGATTATCATCTTGATACCCCAATGTATGTGATATCCATTGGTGTAGTAGATATTGTTTTGGGAGTACAATGGCTTATTACATTGGGAACAATTGAGATGAACTTCCAAGAACTATTCATGAGATTTCAATCAGAAGGAAGGGTAGTAGAGCTAAGGGGGTTGAAGGAAAAATCCCCACAAATGGTAAGCTCTCATCAAATGCAAAAGTTGCTTAAGAAAGGAGTGGATGGATTTGTGGCCCAACTCTGTTCATGAGAAGTCTCTTAATCTAATGCTCCTACTCATCCAGATTTGCAAGCTATAATTGATCGTCACTCAGTTGTTCTTGGAGATATGCCTAAAGGAATTCCTCCTAAGAGGGATCATGATCATGCAATACAGTTAGTTCCAAGGATCCAACCACAAAACATCAAGCCTTACAGGTATCCACACATACAAAAGAGTGAGATAGAAAAAATTGTTGAGGAGATACTAGAGGTAGGAATTATCAGGCATAGCCAAAGCACTTACTCCTCACCTATGGTGATGGTACGTAAGAAGGATGATACTTGGAACATGTGTCCAGATTATAGAGTGCTCAACATGTACACCATTAAATATAAGTTTCCTATTCCAATTATTGATGATTTGCTAGATGAATTAAAAGGAGCTATGTATTTTACCAAGTTAGATCTTAGATCTGGTTATCACCAAATTTGGATTCAGGAAGATATTTGTAAGACAACATTTCAAACTCATGAGGGTCATTATGAATTTTTGGTGATGCCATTTGGTCTTACCAATGCACCATCTACATTCCAAATTTTGATGAATTCCATTTTTAAGAAGTTCTTGAGAAAGTTTGTGTTAGTATTCTTTGATGATATATTGATTTATAGAAAGATTTGGGAAGAAAATTTACAACATGTGGATCAAGCATTACAAATACTTGAAGATCATAAACTCTATGCTAAGCCATCCAAGTGTGATTTTGGTCTTACGGAGGTGGAGTATTTGGGACACATAGTTTCACATGAAGGAGTAAAGGTGGACCCTAACAAAATTAAGGCTATCATGGAATGGCCTATTCTGAAAACCATTAAGAAACTGAGGGGTTTCTTGGGATTGACAGGGTACTATAGAAGAAGGATTCTTTTCATTGGAACGAGTCTTCCAATAAAACATTTGAGAGATTGAAGGAGGATATGTGTACAACTCTAGTGCTTGCCACTCCTTATTTCACCAAGAAATTCATTGTGGAATGTGATGCTTCTGGAAATTGGATAGGAGTAGTACTCATGCAAGAAGGTCAACCAATTTTTTTTAGAGTCATCAATTAAAGGGTAAGAATCAACTAAAAACTATTTATGAGAAGGAAATGCTAGCAATCCTCCATGCAGTTAAACAATGGAGGCCTTATCTATTAGGTAGACACTTCAAGGTTAAGATAGATCATGATAGCCTAAAATATTTTTTGGAACAAAGACTATCTTTTGAAGAGCAACAAAAATGGGTCACTAAGATGTTAGGATACGACTTTGAGATTGTATATAAGAAAGGGAAAGAAAATATTGTAGCAGATGCACTTTCAAGGAAGGATGAGAAAGATGAAGCCTTATTGTGTGCCCTTTCAATATTACAAGAAAATTGGGTGGAGGAAGCCAAAGCAGAGTGGAAAAATGATGTTGTGACAAGTAATCTCATGGAACAATTAAAAAGTGATCGTAGTAGTTCAGATAAGTTTTGTTGGAAGGGAGATACTCTTTGGTATAAAGATTGTTTGTATCTCTGCAAGAATTCCACTCTTAAACTCAAGATTCTTACAGAGTTGCATGAGTCTCCAGTGGGTGGTCATTCAAAATTTTTGAAGACATATCATCGAGTCAAGCAAGATTTTTTTTGGGAAGGGCTAAAAGGTGATGTTCAAAAACTTGTGGCTGAATGTCTGGTTTGTCAAAGGAATAAAGGGGAGACAATTAAGACACTAGGTCTCTTGCAACCCTTATCTATTTCGAGCCAGTGTTGGGAAGAGGTATCCATGGACTTCATCATAGGGCTTCCCAAATCTAAAGGTCATAATGTCATCATGGTAGTAGTTGATCACCTTACTAAATATGCACATATCATTGCATTATGACATCCTTTTACAACAAGTGTAGTGGAAAAAGCTTTTTTGGAGAACATCCAAAAGCTACATGGTACACATAAAGTTATTGTTAGTGATCGTGATATTATCTTCACTAGTCACTTTTTGAAAGATTTATTCTCATGTTTGGGTACTCAATTGGATCATAGCTCTTCATACTACCCTCAATCAGAAGGGAAAACTGAGGTTGTTAATAAGTGTTTCGAAGGATATCTACAATGTTTCACTTCGGAGAAACAGTCTCAGTGGGTAGATTGGCTACCACTTGCAGAATGGTGGTATAACACTTCTTTTCATAGCTCATCAAAAATGTCTCCATTTTTGAAACTTTATGGATATCATCCTCCTTCCATCACATCATTAATAAAGGTGTCACCAAGAGTTCGGGCAGTAGAAGACCACTTTCTTCATCAACAACAACTACTTTCAGGACTCAAGGAGAATTTATCCATGGCACAAAATCGAATGAAACAATAGGCAAACCAACATCGTAGTGAAAGAAGTTTTGAAGTTGGGAACTGGGTCTTCTTGAGATTGCAGCTTTATAAGAAAATCTCACTAAAGCAACAAAAAAATAATAATAAGTTGTCTCCAAGGTATTATGGTCCATACCAAATCATGCAAAAGATCAGTAGTGTTGCCTACAAGCTAGAGTTTCCACCAACAACAAAGATACATCCAGTTTTTCATGTTTCCTGTTTGAAGAAGGTAATTGTGCATAATATTCCCACTCAAACAACACTACCAGAGGTTGATGAAGAAGAAAGAATCATTTTGGAACCAAAGTGCATTTGTCAAACACACACAAAGAAGTTGAGGAATAGAACTCTCACTGAGTATCTCATCCAATGGAAGAATTTACCAATTGAAGATGCCACATGGGAGGATGAGGAGTTCATTCAAAAGAATCCAAACTTGATTAGCATTGAGGACAATGCTTCTTTGAATAAGGGGGCAATGCTACACCCTTAATATTAGTGTACATTGGGTTATGAATAGTTAGCTTGTGGCTATCTTAACTCTTTATTAAGTCATATTATCATTAGTATATTGTTATTTAGTTGTTTAGGTCAGCCTAAGACTTATATAGGTGTGTCTAAGTCAGCCTAGGTGATATCCTAGTTATAAATAGGTATATATAGGAGGTTGTGAGTCTTATTTCACCATCAAGTTGTGAAGTGTGTTCCCATTAGAGATATTTGGAGGTTTTCCCCCTCGAAGTGGCTTGTTATTCTTAGTTATTATCAAGTATTTGCAGCATATTTCATATCATATTCTTCTATTTTGCAAGTTATTTCATAACAAACACCTCTCCTTCTCAAGAGCAGATAGCTTAGAATTTTGGTGGCACTAGCTCCCCTCCACGACACTCACTTCTATGGGCACACCAACTTTGGATTCCTGGGTAATCACTTCCCGAGAACTACTATCTCTACTCAAGGAAGTTAGTAGTGAATAACTTTGGGCATGTTACTATACCCTACACCTTACCCAGCAATGGTCGAAAGGCTAGGCTTCTAAAAACAAGAGGGTTCTAGTAAATACTTGGGGACATGGCACCTCGCGAGCATACAACAAGCCACTTAAGGCTTTAGTCACTCTACTAGGGGCTCTAATACCTTTAAAAGAAAAGGTAGGTACCCTGTTTCAAATGACACTACATGGCTAAGGCCTACATACCATGAGCACTTTCCAATTTAGTCTCATCCTTTTATATACTAGCTTGCGTGAAAAAATAGTTGGATTCGTTCTCTCTTGCAAGGTAGGCCCCTCTAAGGTATAAACACAAGAAAAAATTGGTATGGATTTCTAACCACCAACTTTGCACAAGGTGAGAGAATAATACCTACCATCCTTCAAACACTAATACATGTGGTTCATTTACCCTTTAAGTAAATCTATGTGAAAAATACAATCGTTAATCTAACGCAAACAAGATTGTGGTTTCAAAATAAAGCCTTGGAAATTCAAAACTACAAAGCAATGTATTAGTAGTTTCAAAAAATGATCTTGGACCAACGAGAAAGCTACAAAACCTTGTTAGCACAAAAGGTTAAAGATAGACTAGAAATCTAAAAGCTAACAACTAAACCAAACTAGAAAGTAAAGAAACTAAACTAAACTAGAGAACTTAAAGGAAATTAAACTAAGAGCTCAATTTTTTTGTTGCTTCAAAACAAGTAGTTTTGGGAGCTCCACTTTAAAGCCACACGCTACAAATAGAAAATTAGTAACCCAAAAACCCTATTCTACTTTCACAAACCAAAAGAAAAATAAAAAAAATGCTAAAACTAGAATTTTATACCTATCAAACAAATGTGTCACTTATTTCATCAGTTGTGTCGATTTGTTGCGTCACACAAGGTCAATTGTGTCGCATTTTTGAATTCAAATTTCTCGCCCACAAATGGCTTCCACAGATGTGTCATTTCTAGATGAGTATGTAGTTGCAGTTGTCAAATGTGTTTCTTCCTAGCAAAGGTGTCGTTGCACTTAACAGTTGCATTGTTTCATACCTAAAATCTGCAAAAAAAAAGCAAAATTCATACGAAAAACTTGCAAAAAATAATGTTCACATCAGGTTCACCAATGTAAGATGTGGTTTAAGAATTCCTAGCCTAGATAAAGTGACAACCAACACTTCTAAGCTACAAATCACATCAAAACAAGAGAAAACAAATAATAAGGAATTAAAATGAAATGCATTCACAAATAAACACTCCCCATTGTAGTTGCTTCACTTCTCATGTCTCTCCTATTTCTCCTTATGCCAATATTTCCCTCATATTTTGAAGTATACTTGTGCAAATACTTGCAAATAGTAAGTAGAAAGTTGGAGATAAAATTGTTGTTATGTTGAAAATGGGAGAGGAAGGTTTCTTTTATAGACAACAGTTCAAATGGATAGTCCAAATCGATCTTCTAGAAAGATTCCAAGATCGATATATGAGAATGCATGAGAGGGAGGTTATGAAATGGATGGCCAAGATCAAGACTCCAAAAAGATGCCAAGATCAATGGTCCATAATTGATGCACCAAGAATATGCCATTCTTGGAAGAATTATGACAAGTATAACACTGACAGCTATGACAGCAATGAAGGCTATGACAGGGGTTAACGACAGGCCATCTTTGACCAGAAGAGGTGCATAAATAATTTATTTTAAATAATTTATTTGAAAATGGAGGAAAGGGACAAGTGGAAAATAAATTATTTATTCAAATTATTTATTTGGAAAAACTGAAAGATGGAGCATTTAATTAAATTAATCAATTTCATTAAATGGAGAGATGGAAATTGGTCATGGATAATTAATTTGGATTATTTATTCAAAAGAGAGGAATGACACATAATTAAATAATTTCGACAATTATTTAATTATAGAAGAATAAAAGGTCAAATAATAATTATTATTATCTTATTATAGATGAAAGAGAAATAATTAAATAAATAACGATTTATTTAATTATTGAAGAAAGGGGTATATTAGCGACACAATTAAATAATTTTAATTGATCGGGATAGAATAGAGATGAGAAAGTGATTTAATTAAATAATTAAAATTATTTAATTAATAGAGGAATATGACAACATAATTGAATAATTAAAATTATTCAATTAACGAAGGATGATGACCAAGAAAAATGATGCTCATAGACTTAGGACATTTGTCAGTGTCTACAATAGGTGCTTGGATACAATAGTGATCATGTGTTGTAAAATTCCTCTATTTGTGGCATCATTCTTCCTCTGTTATGTGCATTGACTTTCAACAAATTGAGGATGATGTAAGGCATTGGGGGCATTTAGGTTTCCCTTCCATGTTGACCCAATTTTTTATTTTTACTTTGTCTTCTCATGCATTATTCATATAGTTTGATATAGTAGAGGCTTGATGAATACTATTACTATATTTAGATATATTTATGAGTAGCTCCAACCTTGAAATATCAAATCACCCCCATGTCCTATGTCTTTGTTGTCATTATTTCTTTTTACACTTTTCTTATCCTTCTCTCTTATTTTCTAGAGTTCTCCCTTGTATGTGCGACAACATCACCACCATGTCAAATTTGATTTTTAGAAAACACATTCATTGGTAATGAATCTTTTCACATAAATTTTGTAAGTTTTTTCAAAAATCTCATTCTCAACCTGGACCCCTAGTGGAATGTGTTTCCTCCATCATGGGTTCACAAAGAAAAAACTTAAAGAACTTTCCTCCAAAGAGGGAGCAAATTTTCCTACAGGAGAAGCTCCAACCTTCCCCTCGTGAGGGGGCATTTTCTTCTTTTCAAATTCCTTGATGAAGTGAACATATTTTGAAAGGATTGCTTGATGATAAATTGAGTGAAAAAACACTATCTCACTTTCCAAAAGTGTGTCGCTTGGGTGGACCCCCTTCTTTTGAAGTGTTCTTGAGGGATCCCTTTGAAATCCTTTCAATATGTTGACTATCTGCATGACTGTCTGCTTATTTTCCTATGTGACTGCTTTGTGTTTTTTGACATGTTTTATCTATGGATTAACATGTTTCTTTGCAGGTGCGCTTGTGAAGTTACTTTCCAATATGACCCTATGAAGTCCCCTCTTA
Organism: Sequoia sempervirens; assembly: GCA_007258455.2. Classification (NCBI taxonomy): domain Eukaryota; kingdom Viridiplantae; phylum Streptophyta; class Pinopsida; order Cupressales; family Cupressaceae; genus Sequoia; species Sequoia sempervirens. The sequence continues at coordinate 72,202,052 of VDFB02000008.1, forward strand.
TTGGGATTCCTTCATGAGAGATTACTTGGGGGAATTCCTTCTTACAAGTCTACGAGCTTGTGAGAAGCTTACATCCTACGTGATTTGTCTATTGTTGGTCTGAGAGCCTTTGATGTACTTTGTGCAACTTCATAGTTCTATGGGGCTATGCAGTCCTTTTCTTTGAAACTCCTCAAGAGAGAGTACCTCTGGAGTCCTTTGCATGCCCTATGCTTTCAATTTTTCTATATTGTAGTCTTCTTCCTCAACGATTCAGGTAGACATCTCTATCTCTTCGATCTACTTTACCGAACACTCATCAATATTCACGCTCGCTAAAGTGCGGGAAAAATGTATAAGAGAAAATTTGCACCCCTTGTGTAAATTACCCTTTTGCATACCCTCACCCTAAAACATCAAATCCAAAGGAAAAATTCCACATCACCCATCCAGAATGCATCCAATGGGTGCATGTTTTGTGTGTTGGTGGGGGAATTTTCATTAGGGATGCGAGCATGGTGCATGGACATCTATGCTATGTGTTACCATCCCTGATAGATTCCTACATCCAGAGAACATAGGGATGTTACACACCTGATTGGGGTTGAATTGTAATGCCTCTATGTGACCAAATGACCCAAAAAATGACTCCTCTCTTCCATTTTGGCCTTCAAAACCATTCATTTCATACATAACTTAACTTCTTCACATTCTGAAGTATTTTTTCACTTCATCTTCACATAATTCCAGTAATCTACACAAGTCCATTTGAGCATTGTAGTAGCTATAAACTCCATCAACTTAACTTTTGCACGTGTCGCTCCACCATAGAAGTTGTGAGCTCAGAGTCTTGTGAGACCTCCCTTCATCACTGCTATAGCTATGGTGAATTTTCCAAGTTTGTTTCTTGCATTCTCCCTTTATTGGCCTTGAGAGCCTCTGGGTGGAGGTGGTACCTTCCTTTGTGATTTGATAAAGTAAAATTATCTTTTATAGTGTTCATTGTACTTCTTTTAATAATCTTTATTATATTTTCTCCTTTTCTTTTTGGCTATTCATAGAGGTGGAAACACCAAAGTGGGGGTTTGACTAAGGTAAACCCCTATACAACCCCAACAATTTTCCCCTCTTTCTTGTGTGTAGGTGAAACTGCACATGGAGATTGATGGCGAACTAGCATTTCAATGAGTTGGTTTTCATCACCCTAGTTCTCATCTACTTATTCTGTTATTTTTGTATTTACTTTATGTACTTTATAATTTTTCTTTTTTTGTTAATGTGGTCCTAAATTTTTATCAACCCCAACTATGAAAAAACAACAATAATGCAATGAAAGAAAACACAAAGGGACACCTCAAGATTAGCCTGAGGAATTGTTAATACAAAGAGATAAAATTAAAAAAAAGGATTACAAATGGTTATACCTTCTCTTTGTAGCTGAAAACTCCTTGGTTGGCCCTTGATTTTGGATTGCTTTGTATGCTCCTTGCATGACTATTGATATGACTAAATGCAAGATTGACTATATGATGGGATGCAAATGCAAATGGCTAAAATGGTTTGGCTAAGTAAGAGGAAATGTTTGTGAGTTGAGTGTTCAAAATAACAAGATGTAGGTGCAAAATGACTAAGTGTTCTCTTTTTGGGCCTTAGAGGAGGGGGTATTTATAGAGGAATTTGAATTCTCTAGAGAATTCAATGGTTGAGATTTATCCAACAAGGCCAAGATGAAGGGCTAAGGTGAGTTGAGGACTCACAAGTCCTCACATTTTGACATGTGGAATATGAAGTGGCTAAGGGTGAGATGATGTGTAGGTGATGTGGAAGTGAGGTACATGATGTGTAAGAAGGACATGTACCTTGAAAGTATATTGGGAGATGAGAAGATTACTTGGAGGAATAAATGTGAATTAAAAATTCACATGCTTGGGAGAATCTAGTGGATAAGAGAGGGTCTCCAAAAAGGTGGGAGTTTGTCACATGTGACCTGATGTGACAAGTCAAAGATTCTAGGAGGAATAAAAGGTGAATTAAAAATACACATGGAGAAGAGGGGAACCTAAGGTGAATAAAAAGGATTTACAAATTCCTTGGGGGATGGTGAGAGTTGACCAAGGTACTGATTAGGCTTAACTAATCAGTAATTAGAGGATAATTAGGGGTTAATGAGGATTAGAAGCCAACTTGCAAAAGTTGGAGGATGTGACACATCCTAATCAAGGATTAGGCATGCGCACATCCCTAATGAAGAAATTAGGAGATGGATTAGGATTAGATGAAAATGACATGTGAGGAATTGAATAAATGTAATATTTATTTAATTCATTTGATGAAAAGGGGATTAAGGAGGGTAAGGTATTTAATTATTAATTAAATACCTTAGGGATTTGGCAGAATTAAGGATACTAATTAAATAATGGTAATATTACTTAATTAACTCAGATAAGAGGATGTTTAGATGAAAAGTGATAAATTTGGATAAATTAGGTGTCCAAATTTGGATGTCTACATTTTTCCCCTCTTTGAGATGGTGTTACGAAGTAGCATCATTTCAAAGAATATTAAAATATAGACCCTAGAGGGAGATGGTTAGATTGGAAAATATGCCTCAATCATTCAAAGGAGTGACTAGGAAGGAAAAAAATGATGGGGGTGAAGATGAAGATTAGAGATTGAGGATGCCCCCTCAAGAGGAAATGCGGGTTCAAGAGAACACAGATGTGCTCTCAAAATGTATGAGAGGATGAAATGGGAGATGAGGAAGAGGATGCAAAGGGATGGATATGAAAGGATGAAAAGGCGACAGGAGGTTGGGGAGCACAAATGGATGCAAGGACGAAGATGATGTTGCCCCAGTCAAGCTACAAGCGAAAATGGGTGGATGATGGATGGAGTGTTGTTGATGAGGGAATGATATATCTTGAAACAACACGAGGATACATAAGGATACATTCCGATGAGTGTTGATGAAAGTATTGTTGATGAGGGAAGGATACATCCCAAAAAAACACCAAAGGATAGGGAAGAATACATCCCAATGATGAGGATGATGATGAGGATGATTGGATCAAGGCTTGTAACAAGGCTGGGGATAGGACCAAGGATGTGATTAGATGATTCAGACTAAATGGAATGGATGGGGATTGATAGATATGTGAGATGAGGATGAAGGATGAATGGATGGGGGCATTTTGATAGATGAGAGGATTGGGGATGCATGCAAGACGATAGAATGGAAAATGAAATGCAATCCTAATGCAATTTTCCATCTTTGGAGCACTAATTTTTGCTATAGCATAAGACACCAAGTGCCAAAGTATGTGAAACCAAGGCGGATTAGTGTCTAATGCATGAAACAAACACAACAAACAAGAAGGCTATCCCAACACCCCAAAGTCACCATGACTTTGGTCGGGCCAGGTATTGGAATAACCATAAGCACACGAGGATTCCATAGCGTAACACAAGACCACAAGGATCTTGGTGGGTACTATGTGGGACAACCAAGAAGACACAAACAAACAAAAGATCAAGATATGCCCCTATGTATACCAGTCAAAGCACACCATGATATGATGGATCAAGGCGGCCTTGACAAGTGATGATAGGGAGCTCAAATGATAAAAAAAGCCAAAAGCATCAAAAGATCACAATCAAATTCAAATGTCCTTTGCCATAGGTTCAAGGGGGTGGATGGGATTGATGAGGTATGTTAGGAAGGATGCATCCTGTTGATACCAATGATGGATTCAAAACCGATTGGATCTGCTAATACTAGTGGATCTCGTTTGTTAAGAACCAGCTAGATAAGGGAATAGCTTGATGACACAACACAAGGGAGACAAGACATGAGACTGACACACCCTAAAGACCTAGGGACTCAGGGGCTAATCAAATATTAGCCTTTCCTATGTGAAAGCGCAGAGCCCTCGTAGTTCGATAAAAGACTGATGACTAACGATGGATAAAGGTAGAAAGAGGACAATGGAGACTTTGATGAATGACCTAGATAGGACAGACAGAAGCAGAAATACTTATGATAGATGATAAAGGAACCCCGAGGGTAGATCAAGTGATCAACCTTGCCTACGTGAAATTGTAGGGGCAATGTAGTTTGACCAATGACCAACGATAAACAATGGAAAAAACATGGGACCAATCCAACGAGATAGGATAGACCTGTTGGACAAGATAGGATGATGGCAATTACAAAGGTCGTGTATGGAATAGTTATCCAAATCATTAAAATGACTTGGGAGGATGATATGATAGCTAGATGAGTAATGAAAAGTGATAGGGGATTGGAAATATGTGCAAGAGAAGCAAGAGTGATGATGATTAGATAGATGGAGTTGGATTGCATTGGGAGAAGCCTATAGCTAGATACCAATGACAAGGGATTATGAGATGGGATGAAGAGAGAGACAAATGAATAGGGAGATAGGTATGGGGGATGGGAGGAATTGGTTGGATTGATGGATAGGAATATAAGGATTTGGATGAGGAAAAGGTGACCAGATGGATAGATGAAAAGGGATGCTATGATGGAATGATAGGAAGATAAGGATGGGGAGATGGATATAAGGATTGTTTTGAGGGATAAAAGATAAGGATGGGGAGATGGATATAATGATAAGGAGATGAGGATAGGGAAATGGAAGGGATTGCTTTGATGGAATGAATGATGTCTCCATGGACTATATCACAAAGGAAGATAGATGCCCCCACTCTAGATATGTCATGTGTGAGGAGGCATGAAGGATGCAATCGAGAAGGATAGGAAATTAAAGGAGTGAGATGGATGAAGATAGGATGCATGGATAAGGAAGGGAGATTGAAGGTAGCATGATAGGTGGATAAGGAAGGTAGATGAGTGCGAATGAGGATTAGGACAGTGTGCAGATGAGGGGAATGCATGCTAAGAGGTGTCCAAAGCATGTTGATATGTTTGCCCCTATCGTTATCAAGATCACAAGGAGGATGGAAGGATTGGGATAAATGAGATATTCCAAGTAGGATGTGTAAGATAGGTAGGATGGAGGGGATGAATGAAAATGACATATAGGAGGAAGACAGGTGCATAGTGGGAAGCATAGCAGGAAGCATAGCAGATGGAGGGAATGCATATCAGGAAGTTGCCCCCAAGTGCAAATGGGGATTTACGCATGACACCTTTTTTCTAGGTTTTTATCATAGTACTTATCCAAGGTGCTTGTTTGCCAATTTTTCACCATTGGATGAATTATTTCTCTTTACTTTTTTATTTTATTTTTGGATTTTATTTTATTTTATTTTTTTGTATATATATATATATTGACTTTTTCTGATTTTTTCAATTTTTTTGGATTTTGTTTGACTTTTTGGATAGCATGTAGAAGGAGATGGATAAGGAAAGGGAGGCAGATAAGTGTATTTAGAAGACATGTGACAAGGAGATGGATGAAGGATTCAAGCATCAAGTTCCATACAAGGTGTTAAGAGCCCATATTCGAAGTGACTATTAGATATTGGTACGACCATATTAGGATAAATGGATTATACAAGAGAATATATTAAAGGGATTGGGTGAGGGAGATATGGGGAATAATGGATGGGATGTTGGAAAGTGTATGGATGGAATGATGGGATAGGTGTGTGATGGGGTGATGAGTTTAGGACCAACACTAGAATATAGGGTGGTGGATGTGAAATGATAGGAGGATTAATGGATGGAGAATGTGGGGATAATGGAGGTGATGGGATAGTGAATTTTGGGACATAAGGCCCCAAAAAATATTGAGGAGATGGCGGGAGTGTATGATTAGATTTTGGATTAGCAACTTTGGATGTTGTTACAAATTTTTCATTTGAAAGTATTGCATCTTTTTTCTTTGGGATCCACATGGTTTTGATCTTTTCTTTGGTGGGCCTTTGTGGCTGATGGATATGATTCTGCTTTTGGATTTGATCTTGGATTGAATTTGGATTTTGGATTTGATTTTTCTTTTTGTCAACATGTCTTTTAGAGGGGATATGAGGAGCTTTTAATTCATGTGGATGTTTAGGTTTATGCATTTTTACTTTAACATCTAAAGTGCTTTTAATAGCAATGAGATGGGTGCGAGGAGATGGATGATGTGGAGTGATGGAGGTAGGATTATGGGAATTATGTGTAGAGGGAGGATATGCGGGTATGTGCCTTTGTTGATCCTGATTAGGGGACATGAGACTGGGATGTTTATGATGGGCAACATGGATAGGTGGTGGATGGGTAAAAGGATGAATAGGACGAGATGGAGGAGGTGATTTTGGGATATAAGGGCCCAAAACAGACGTAGTGGGTGGAGAGACATAAGGACCCAAGATGGATAGAGTAGATGAAGGATGGGAGATGGTGGATGGAGGGATGTAAGGACCCAAAATGGATGGAGCAGATGATGGAGGAATATGGATGGTTGTTTTGAGGTGATATGATGGAGGAGGAGGAATGACAACATATGATCTGGTGGGGCGATGGGAAGAGCCTATATTTCTTTTGGAAGAGGCTCGTTGAGGACGTCTATAGATTCTACCAACATCATTAGATTGTGAGTCTTGGGAAATAGGTCCAAAACCTTGCATACAGAGTTTTTCTTTAGCTTGGATTGGCTCTAAAATACCTTGCTCATGAAGGCCTAAACCTTTTCCTTGATAGTTCATTCTCTTGAGCATTCGATCTAGGAAAAGATTTTTGTTATTCTGGAAGAATGATGCGAGTCCATTATTAGGTGGAGGAGGATAGGTGGTGTATATGTTTTTTTCTTCTTCTACAAGGAGACCACCATGGAAAAATGTGAGAGTACCAAGGGGATATACAAGTGGTGTGGGGATAATAGGTTTAGGCAATGGTGGAGGATCATCAGATGGAGATGAGGGAGTAATAGCTTCTTGATCAGGACAGGGAGTTGGTGAGAGATCAAGAGAGGGATTAGGTGACATGATAGGATCTAGATTTGTGGTAGTGAGTGATAAGGGCTCATGCGATGGAGATGGAGATAAGGGCTCATGAGATGGAGCGGTGGAATCTTGAGTGATAAGGAGATTATGGACTGTAGTGGATGAGGGATTATGATCTTGAGGTGGAATAGCTGGGATGGCCGGTTCTTGATGTAGAAGAGGGGATATGATATGCTTTGGACCAAACTCTTGGCATGACTCATCATGTGCAGGAGGCATGATGATGGAGGAATGTTGGATGGGCTCTTCAAGTAGGTGAGGTGGAAGGATGGAGGATTCATGAAGTTCATGAGAGGGGATTTTGTGATACTAGGAGTGGGAGGAGTGGATTGGATTTTTGGATCTGCGATGGTTTGGGAGGATCTAGGTGTAGGAGTGGATTTGATTTGGTTATTTTCAATGGGCTCGGCCGATCTTGGAGAAGGAGATGGGGGCTCAGTGGGTTCAGAGGATGTGATGGTTTCGATGGTTTGAGTGGGGTTAGGGGTGATAGCATCAATGATAGTTGTGGGATGGAGAGGGTTCTCATCATTAGTGACCATGGAGGACGGATTGGGATGGCATGGTTCCACAATTTCAAGTGGTGGAGTTGGCAATGTCTTCTTTGTCATGAGTCCTTGGAGAACTTCTGGAGTGAGAAACTCGCATACTCTAGGTTGAGATGGCATGATTGGAATAGATGGAGGATTAGGGATTGGTGGAGGACTAAGATCATGGATTAGTGGCCTAGGGTGAGATGGAGGAATGGGAACAAATGTAAGACTAGGAGTAGATGGGGGATTAGGATTAGATGGAGGGTTAAAGTAGGGATATTGGTATGGTGAATTAAGATATGTGGATGGTGTATTTAGACAAGAGGATGCAGCTGGTAGATTGTAGTAAGGGTATTGGGATGGCGAATTAAGATGTGAAGACGTGGATGTTGGATCAAGATAGAGAGATGTGAATGTTGGATTAGGGTAAGTTGATGGGGTTGATTGGTATGGAGGATTAGGTTAGTGTGACATGGGTGCAAGATTATGATAAGAGTATTGGGATGGTAGATTAGGATAAGAGGATGCAGGTGTCGGATAAGAGGAAGGTGTATATGAAGGATGTGGTGGATATGTAGATGAGGAAGATACTAGACATCCCTTGTCAAAGGTAGCATAAGGAGCGTGATTATACAAGGATGAAGACATAACAGGATGGCTTGAAGGGGTGATTGGATTGCGGGAAGTGGATGGAGAAAACTTACTAGTGATGATAGCATCAAGGGGATCTATGTCATATTCTTCTTGATCGACAAGACTTTTGTTATCGTCGTCGATGTGATTAGGGTTTCCCTTGATTACTATTGATGGAGGATAATGATTCATGATGATGATAGGATAAATAGGATGGATCAAAGATTTTGAATGGAAATGGACTAAAGCTTCAATTAGGATGATTGGATGATGCGATGGGATTGATTCTCACGATAGGATCGATTATCAAAGGATGATTACGACACTGAATCTACCACAAGATGGAAGTAGATTGATTGAGTTGAAGGTCATTGGATAAGGATGAGATTTGGATTGGATTCGATAAGATCCAATGATGGATCAGATAGGATGATGAGAGGGATTGGAAAACCTCATTCGGAGATTACCCTAGGTGACTTAGGATAATGATTGATCTGATTAAAGGATGAATGGATGATTGCAGCATCGAATCCACTTGAGATTTAAGGTGAATTGATTGGGCTGACGATGATGATTAACTTAGGATGGATGACAATCCTAAGAAGATGTTAATCATAACAATAAATTCAGACACTTAGATCAATTTGGATAATAACCCGAAACGAAGTTCAGGGGATTTGGATGGGGAAAATGATTATTTGATTGGGAGAATAGATGATAAAAATGGATGAGCGAATACTCAAAAAGAGTAAACAATTTATTGGAATGGATGAACGACTACTTGGAACGAGTAAATGACTACTCACAATAGATGAATGATTCTCAAAATGAGAAGATGAAGGTTTGGAATAGATGAAAGATTACTTGGAATAAGTAAACGAGTGATTGAGATTGTTGAATGAGATTTCAAAATGATAGAAGGAGGTTTGAAATGGATGAACATTTACTCAGAATGAGTGAACGAATGAAGAATGATTGAGATGATAGAATGAGAGTTCAAAATGATCAAAGGAGGTTTGAAATGGATGAATTTTTACTCAAAATGAGTAAACGGATTATTGGAATGACTGAATGAAAGTTTGAAATGATAGAAGGAGGTGTGAAATAGATGAATATTTACTCAAAAAGAGTAAACAAAAGATTAGAATGGCTAACGAGAGTTTCAGATGATAGATGAAGGTTCAAAATAGACGAATGTTTACACGGAATGAATGATCAAAAAAGAGGGAATGAATGTTCAGAATGGATGGATGAAAGGTTGAAATGAGTAAATAATTGATCGGAATGAATGAACGAATGCTCGGATTAGGAGGTTGACTTGTGGAATGGATGAAAGATTGAATAGGAAAAATTTGAAGAAGACGGACAGAGGGATCTTAATATTTGTTTCAATATCCAACGATCTTGACTGCAGATGGACTAAAGCTTAGATTAGGATTTTGGTTAAAGTTTAGATTAAGATTGGATTGAAGGATATGATGGGATTGGTTCCGCCAGTCAGATTTGGGAACTGGATATGTTTATTGTCTTTTTGCCATGTTTTTTCTACAGAGGGGCAAATTTTCCCTTCTAGGAAAATATTCCCTCGCAGAGGGGCGAATTTTCCCTTCTATAGGGAAAATTCGCCCCACTGCAGGGAAAATTCACCCCACTGCAAGGTAGATTCACCCCACTGCAAGGAAAATTCACCCCACTACTTTGTGGACTCTCTAAGTGGGTAAACGGGCTGTTAGAATGAAGAGACGGGTGATTGGAATGGGGTGTTAGATAATCGGATTGAGGAAATAGATGATTGGATTGGGAAAATGAATGATAGGAGTGGATGAATAAGCACTCAAAACTGGTAAAAAATTGCTTAGAATGGACGAAGGACTCTCAAGTCACAGAAAAAAAAGCTTGAAATGAGTAAAAAGTGATTGGAAAGGATGAAAAACTCTCGGAATGAGATGGATACTTGGAATGAATGAAAGATTACTCAAAACGAGTGAACGGAGGATCAAAAGGGATGAAAGACTACTTGGTCAAATAGATGTTTGGAATGGTTAAACGAAGGTTTGGAATAGCTAAACGAAGGTTTGGAATGATAAAATGGAGGTTTAGAATGACAAAACGGAGGCTTGGGATGATTAGATAAAGGTTTGGAATGATTAAACGATGGTTTAGAGGCTAAACAGAGCTAAACAGGGCAATTTTGGCTGCTCAAGAGGGAAAATTTTCCCCACTGCAGTAAATAGGAGGGCGCAGTCACCCCTCTGTAGTAAACAGAAGGGAAAATTTTCCCCTCTGCAGTGAACAGGGACTTGGTTTTGATGAAAATGACTATGGAAAGGACTTAAAATGACAATAATGAGGCCAATTTGACAAAAAAATTACTAGTTTCTCACAAGAAAGCACTTTCAAACAAGCACAATCCTATGATTAGTGTTAAGGGTATGGCCAATAAAGGTCTTAATGTAGGATGCACAAGGTTTCTAGAGAGTCCTCGATATACTCTCAGTATGTGAGGTAGAACCATGAACACCAGTGCGTCACAAGCGTGAGTCGAGAACCCCAGCGAGATACTGAAGGGCTCAAACCAACTCTTCACATCTATATAGGTATCACCATAGCTTCGATGCTCCACCAATTGTGACATGACTGGATTGAGGTACAACTTTTTCTCTCCTCCCTTTGTATACCCCGCCGGTACGCATGGTTGGGATCATCCCTTGGGGTGATGAAATCCCCAAGCAGGTCCCACTAGAAAGAAGACACTAATTGTTTCCAACTACTCCCTAGGCTCACATTAAGTGCAAGGGGAAAGTGAAAACAAACTAATGCCCCCTTGGGTGACACAAAAAGATAGACACAACAAGTAATGAATATTACTTCCCCTAATTAAACTATGTTCCTAGATTAACAAAAACAAGGATAGCTTTTAAAATATGAGCAAACAGATTGCCTTGCAAGCAAATGTTAGTTGTTTTATCCTTCATTCTTTGTAAATTACACAAGAATATGCTGCAAAATGTTAGCAAAAACAAAAAATATCCTTGCAGAAAATAATGTTAGTGGGTTAGGATATGAAAACAACAAAAAATGAGAGAAAACAAGAAGCTAAAATTGTCGTTTTACCTCTCAAAATGTGTTATTTTGGGGCATATTCGCCCCTCTGCAATGTTGAGGAAGGGTGTACTTGCCCCTCTACAGTGAAAGGAGGGTGTAGTCACCCTTCTGCAATAACCAAGAGGGTGTAGTCACCCCTCTGCAGTGATAGGAGGGCATAGTCACCCTTCTGTAGTAACCAGGAGGGCGTAGTCACCCCTCTGCAGCAAACTAGAGGGCATAGTCACCCCTCTATAGTGACCAGGAGGGCATAGTCACCCCTCTGCAGTAAAATATTAGCACACAAATTTCAACTAAGGGGCGTAGTCACCCTTTTGCAGTAAAATGTTAAAAAACCAATTTTAATCAAGGGTGTAGTCGCCTTTCTACAGTGAAATGTTAGAAAAAAAAGTTTAACCAAAGGGCGTAGTCACTCTTCTGCAGTGAAATGTTAGAAAACAAAGTTTACTTAAGGGGCATAGTCACCCTTTTGTAGTGAAACATTAGAAAACAAAGTTTAACCAAGGGATGTAGTCGCCCTTCTACAGTGAAACAAATCGCCTTTCTGCAATGAAACATAGGGTGTAATCACCCTTCTTCAGTGGCCAAGAGGGTGTAGTTGCCCTTCTGCAGTGACCAGGAGGGCGTAGTCGACCCTCTATAGTGACCAAGAGGGCCTAGTCGCCCTTCTGCAATGACCAGGAGGGCATAGTTGCCCTTCTGCAGCAAACCAAAGGGCATAGTCACCCCTCTGTAACTTGTTTCTGCAAACAACTCAACAACAACAAATGTAAAATAGGGGAACCCGCTTGTGGGTCCCACCAGGCATGCTAGAAATGTGATCCTAAATGTTTATCAACCCCAAATATGCAAAAACAACAATAATGCAATGAAAGAAAACACAAAGGGACGCCTCAAGATTAGCCTAAGGAATTGTTAATACAAAGAGATAAAATTAAAAAAAAGGATTACAAATGGTTATACCTTCTCTTTGTAGCTGAAAACTCCTTAGTTGGCCCTTGATTTTGGATTTCTTTGTATACTCCTTGGATGGCTATTGATATGACTAAATACAAGATTGACTATATGATGGGATGCAAATGCAAATGGCTAAAATGTCTTGGCTAAGTAAGAGGAAATGTTTGTGACTTGAGTGTTCAAAATGACAGCATGTAGGTGCAAAATGACTAAGTGTTCTCTTTTTTTTCCTTAGAGGAGGGGATATTTATAGAGGAATTTGAATTCTCTAGAGAATTTAATGGTTGAGATTTATCCAACAAGGCCAAAATGAAGGGCTAAGGTGAGTTGAGGACTCACAAGCCCTCACATTTTGACATGTGGAATATGAAGTGGCTAAGGGTGAGATGATGTTTAGGTGATGTGGAAGGGAGGTACATGATGTGTAAGAAGGACATGTACCTTGAAAGTATATTGGGAGATGAGAAGATTACTTGGAGGAATAAATATGAATTAAAAATTCACATGCTTGGGAGAATCTAGTGGATAAGAGAGGGTCTCCAAAAAGGTGGTATTTTTTCACATGTGATTTGATGTGACAAGTCAAAGATTCTAGAAGATGCATGGAAAAAGGGGATTCTAGGAGGAATAAAATGTGAATTAAAAATTCACATGGGGAAGAGGGGAACCTAGGGTGAATAAAAAAGAATTAAAAACTCCTTGGGGGATGGGGAGAGTTGACCAAGGTACTGATTAGGCTTAACTAATTAGTAATTAGAGGATAATTAGGGGTTAATGAGGATTAGAAGCCAACTTGCAAAATTTGGAGGATGTGACACATCCTAATCAAGGATTAGGCATGTGCACATCCCTAATGAAAAAATTAGGAGATGGATTAGGATTAGATGAAAATGACATGTGAGGAATTAAATAAATGTAATATTAATTTAATTCATTTGATGAAAAGGGGATTAAGGAGGGTAAGGTATTTAATTCTTAATTAAATACCTTAGGGATTTGGCAGAATTAAGGATATTAATTAAATAATGGTAATATTACTTAATTAACTCAGATAAGAGGATGTTTAGATGAAAAGTGATCAATTTGGATAAATTAAGTGTCCAAATTTGGATGTCTATAGTTAAAATTAGTTAGCTAAACTGTTTAGTAGGTTTTTGGCCTTTTTTGTTGTACTTTATGTTTTTTGGCCATACAGACACCATCACACTAGAGATATGCTAGTGCATTGCGCTATCATCCCAAATTTGCATTGTTGTCCTCGGATAGAGAGTTATCTAAGGTAGAGTTTGACTCTAGAGACCGGCTCGTCTAGGCCCAAATATATTTTTGGGTCTGTAGAGTGACAGTACTTTATAATGCTCTTCATTCTCAATACTCATCCCTTTAGAGTGAGGTAAGTTAGGGCAGCCTTCTACTCTCAACTCTCTGTGACTTTGAGTCTTGACGTGGTTGGTTTGCCTCTCTTAAAACTGTAAAGGGTTGTCTCATGGGGAGGATTTTTAGGTGGGGGATACATAAAACTAACCAAATTGAGTTGAGGGGTGACTAACTAATTGGGTTGTTATGTGTAGGGGGTTTTACAACACTATGTGGGTTTCATGCTGCTTAACACCTAGGGTTTTGGAACATGGAATTTTACAAAATAGTATGAATGTCTTGAAAAAAATTTGTTGTTTAGACAATAAAAATGTAGTGAAATATCCCTTTAAAATTTATAACAACTCTTAATTAGAGTAAAAATTGCATTGAAACTTCCACATATGATTGAAAAAAAAAGCACAAAATAATTACAAATTGGAAAACCCAATGTGAGTTGTCAGTTGTTTGATTCTTCATGTTTAAATGTGAAGGGTCGTCTCATGAGGAGGAGTTGCAGGTGGTAGATATATTAAACTAACAAAATTGAGTTGAGGGGTGACTAACCAATTAGGTTGTTATGTCTAGAGGGTTTTACAACACTATGTGGGTTGTAAGTTTCTTAACAACTAGGGTTTTGTAATGTGGAATTTTTAAAAAGTAGTATGAATGTCTTGGAAACCTTTTTTTGTTTAGACAATACAAATGTAATGAAAGGCCCCTTCAAAATTTATAACAATTCTTAATTAGAGTAAAAATTGCATTTAAATTTCCTCATATGATTGAAAAAAATGCATAAAATAATTGTAAATTGGAAAACACAATGTGGGTTGTTAGTCATATGTTTTTGCATGTCAAGTCATCTTTATCTTTTATAATTTGTGCAACTACACCTTTGAATTTTGATCTATCAAAATGTTGTACATGATCATTATAGGTAAATTGAACATTTCTAATTGAGCCTCAAGGTGCTTTATATCAGCCTTCAACTTCTAAACTACCTCAAATTCTTGTAAATACTCATTTCCTAATATGTCCATGTGCCCTTCTTCTTAAGAAACACCTTCCATTGTTGTCTTTATTTTACAACTTCATGTCTTTTATATTGCAGCTATCTATCAACAACATTAATTAAATTCATTTTCTTTTGACAATAAAATCTTCTTTTAATCTTTTAATTCCTTTTCTAATTGGTTAATTGTAGTGTTTCTATTGTTTTACTTCAATTTCAACACTTTCGACTATTGCTTTTGCACCTGCAAGTTGACAAGCCACACATTTTTCCTCATCCCCACTAATGTTACTTGTTATCACCCCCTGGTATTCCTTTTTATGAGGTTCTAACTTATTTTTCATATCTTTTACTTTAATCTTTGGAGCAACTGCTACCTCATCAACCCTTAGGACAACACCATCCATTTCTTGCATAGAGTTTTCAATGTCTTGAATAATTTTTTGTAGCTTTCCAACTGATTTTTGCTCAATGTTGAGGGTGTCTTTCTTATTAGAAAGTGTAGATGTTGTTGAACACTCAAAATACTGAGAGGGAGGTGAATTGATATTATTTTAAACCATTCAAACATTTAAAAATCCAATCCACTTAGCATATTAAATTACAATAAATTAAATAAATCATCAAACATTTAACAACAAATCATAAGACATGAATTCCAAGATTTTTATGTGGAAAACCCAAAATTAGAAAAACCATGGTGAAGATTAGCTCACAATAAATTATAACTAGTTATAGTACATTTAAAGAAGTGCTCAATATAGGTGGAATCACTATCCACTGAGAAAAAAAATATACAAGAGATATTATGGCTCATAGCCTAGATTGAACTGTTACAATTGCATCTATTATATGCATGAATTACCGTTCCAATGAAGCTCAATAAACTAACTTTACACAATCCATCTGATTCTCATCTAATGCTCTTCTTTCCTCTACATTTGTATCACTCTAATATTCAACTCAACATTCAAAACTTAAATTTGCAATGCTCTAATAATATTTACATCATTCACAACACTTACATGTCACATATTCATTAGAACACTGAAAGTGATCTAGCATATATATCTGCTTCAAGAATATCATCAATTACGTCAACCTAATTAGATGTAAAATACAAAATATACAGTATATAACTTGTTATCTCAAATCCTTCCATACACCCATCATGCCAAGATTCAATCCTTAAAACAATTTGAAATAGTTCAGCATGGACCTATAATAGCTCTCACATAAATCTGCAACATAATTAATCCTTGCATACCTTCACATCTATTAAGTTAGCACTACATAAGACCTAATACAAAAATTCTTCAACTGTATACCCATATTTGGAAACACGCACCTCAAAACATCATGCCAATAGGAATTTATACTCTATTAACATATGTCAACATCTCCTAAAACTACAAATCCAAAATCCTATCCACAGAGAAGTGAAAACTCTCCTACTCTCATGCACCATGTAGGAAATGATTATAATTTGCTAGGTCAAAATTCTATCATTCATAAGTTTTGAACCAAAAGACAAAACAATATGGAATTATGGAATTAGATGCTTCTACAAACAACAACATTATGCTAGAACCAAAAAGAGAAAAGTTAATTTATGGAGCCGTGTGGACCCAACAACTAGATGCTCTATTATTACATGAAATTATCAAAATTGACCCTTATTCAATTTTCATCGTAATCAACTTTACTAGATCAAATCATCTTGCAAAATTTTCTTCCACAGACATCCTAAAGCATGTTAGAATCAGCCAAAATGACTTGTACCATGATCTCCATATCAAGATACAATGTTGACATCAATGACAACACTGCAACACATAATAGTATACCTTGTGCTAATCCTACATTCTCACGTTTCCAAAAATAGCATTAATGAAAAAAATCTCATTCTTCCAACAATCTCCCCCTTTTCATTGATGGAACCATGCCAAAATATCTCCAAAACATTCTCCCCCTTTCACATCAAGGGAAAAGGGCCCATAGAACAATCATTCTAATATGTATTGTATCTCCCCCTAAGAAATATATGCATATGTACAAACTGAAATATTGAATTGACTTCCCCTAAGCCATGTACTAGAGAAAAACAAAAAATTGGTACAAGACACTATTCTATATATGCCACTTATGTATAAAGAATCTGAAACTAAAAGCTACAAATGCATACAGAATAAGAAATGTTGTCAATGGGAAGATGTTGACTCTTGTAGCTTTTGCACATGGGTTTGTCATGATTGTTTACCTTCTTCCCATTCCTTCTTGGCTTCCCCAAGAAATCTACACTGAGTTTTAAAATCCATCAATATCTCTTCTCCTTCTTTCAGAGTGCTAGGTACCAAATTAATCTATGTAGCTTTGGTAGCACTCAAAAGGGCTCTTGAAAAATGTATGAATTTGGGATTCACCAAGTCCCTTATCTCTCCAAAATGCAAAATGATATGCTCCTTTTGAGCCTATAACGAAAATAATTCCTTATGCAAATATTCTATGACATTCCTTGAATCTCTAGCTAGGTTAAGTGTTGGATCATAAGCATTGGAGGAAATGTTGATTTGGGACTCAATGGAGTCCATTTTGTTCCTAATGCTTTGTGTGGCTCTAGGACACTTCATAGCATATTGGTAAAGATCCTTTGCCTCATCTACACACACTTGTACATCCTTCAGATTCTCTTGAAAAAATTTATGTGCAAGAGAATATTTTTCAGTGATTTCCAACATATTTTTATCATTTATCTTATTTTCAACTTCTTTCTCCACTTCACCTCGAATACTAGAGGCATACTCCTTAAAAGATTCAATTAATAGATTTAAATTTTCCATACCAAAAAGTGAAGTATCTATTTTTGCATCAAGTACGACCTCTTGCAATTCCTTTACTGCTTCTTCCATCAACTCTCCATTCTTTTGATGTGTTTCTATGATCTTCTTTTGGGAAGATACATGGAATACATCTCCCACCTGTAGCATGTGGAGGGGGGAAATATTGTCCAGATCTACATTTCCCTGTTGCATTGGTAGTTTTAGCAGTTGTGATGACACAACAAGCTAGAAACTGAGTTGCATACTAAGTAGATTCTTCAAGGAATATCCATAGGAGTCAAAGGATTCACTGGAAGTCTTTGTATTATTTGTAGCTTTCTCTTTCAACTTCCTTTCCTCATTCTATCCAGAGTTTACGAGATTTTTTTCTTCTATTTTTGCATCTCTAAATGAATCCTCATTCTTATCTTCATCTTCCTTTTCTTGTTCTTCTTCCTTCTCTACATCAAAATTTTCTTCTTCATTAATCTTATTTGCATTCTCTTCCTCTTCCATCTAATATATACTGACTGGAGGAGTAACATTTTCTTTAGGTACGAGAGGAGGAGTGGTTGTACCTTCCTTTGTTGCTTCCTCACTAGTGAATGTTTCTCCCTCAAAAATTTTCTCTACTTCTTCATATCCTTGTGCTAGTTCTTCCAATACCAGAGGGACATTATCCTGAATATACTCTTCATATATTGCATGTTCATGTTGAGAATCAATGTCCTATGCTTCTTCTCCTATAGTGACTTCCAAAGTAGTGTCCTTTGAAGTCATACCATATTTCTGCGCAATGTTTGAGATTTTTTCAACTGCTTCTTTCTCTAGATATTTAAATCCATTCTTGTCTCTACCCATAAGGGTAGTTACCCTTTGCTTCACCCTAAATTTTATGGTGTATAATTTAGCTAATGTGGCTCTATTTTCCTTGGACATAAAAGCACCAAATTTCTCCAATGCATATTCTTTTATCTTTCCTTCTTCAATTACTTCTTGTCTTCTCCCCACCAATACATTCCAAAGCTCTATAGGAATTTTCTTTTCAATGTTTTTCATATCAAATTCTAAAACAATAATATACTTAATTATAGCCTCAAAATTGGTGGCCTTATCCACCTCATTTTCCTCATCATACAAAGCTATAGTCTCCCCTAAAATTTCATACTGCAAAATTTTATTGAACAATGCTTCTAATTTCATGGGAGAGTGAAGTCTTACTAGTTCTATTTGTTTTTTCTCTTTGTTCTCATTTGGAGTCTTCTTCTAGCTTTTTTTTACTCTCTTCTTCTCCAATGACACCTTCTTGGTGGCTTCTTTCTTCTTCTCCCTCATATGAACTATAAATTTCTTCTTTTCTTCCTCTATCTCTTCTTTATTGTCTGTGTTAATGATGTCAAATCTTCTTCTTTTAACAATTTCTTCACCTTGTGAAGCTACACTTTTCCTTTTGCAAACCAACTATGGTCCTTCTTCCTCCACTTCTTCTTATTCTATATTGAGACTTATATTCCTTTCTCTCACGTCCTTTTGCTTTTGTCTTTTCTTGGTAGGGTTTATAGGTGTTGCTTCTATAAGAGCTTTCTTCTTCTCATCCCTTGTAGTTTTCACAAAAAAAGGAGACTTCGCCTTCACCAGAGGACTATTAGTAGTATTTCTCTTCTCACCAGTAGAGGGCATAGTCTCAGAGGACTTTTGGATAGCAGGAGGGGTGGTAGTTTTCCTACTAGATATTCTTATGGTTTTAGATCCTCCTATAGCACTTGATTCTCCTTTTTCTCTTTCCTACTGCACTTCCTCCTTTGTGAAGCCCATTTCCTCTACAAACTTGCCAACAATCTTTTTAATCTTATTCTTTATTGGTGGTTTTCTCTACTCCATGTGCATCTCCATAGAATTTTCTTCATATATGTCATACCTTGCTTTAGTGGTGTCTTTTGGACTCTTCAACAAAATGTTAGCCAAACTAGTGATCTCTTATTCATTGATCTCATATCCCAATGTAGGGATCCATAATTTCCTTGGTTCTACTACTTCAATCATACACTCAATTATTGATACTAGGAATGTGATGTCATTTTAATACTTTTCTACCAATTTCCTAGGAATTCTATCTCTTTCATGCATCCTCTTTTGTAAAAATGGAAAGAAAGAAACAAGAGCATTATCTTCTCATAAATTTTGCAATCTGATGAGCTACATGTCTTCCTTTCAACCATTTCACACTTTGAGTTCCATGAAGTTCCTTTAGGAAATAAAAGAGTAAACACACAACCAAGGTTCCATACTTAAATGCATAATTCTCCTTTTTTTTAAGCTCTCCATCAATTGTTGCCTTAACAAATCACAAAGATCATAGTCCATTCCTTTTTCAACCATTTCATATGCCATATTGATTGTGATGGTAGATATAGAGTTTTCTCTATTAGTGAAGTAGATTTTATAACCAATCACCATTATTGGATACCTCATAGCTAGATTTCTAATGGGATTTATAACTATAGTTCTCTCATCATAAGGTGCACCAATTATTTCCATTACAACCTCATTCTTGATTGATTTTAGCATTGGAACAAGTCTAGTGGAGCATAGACATGTAACCTCTCTAATCACCTCTTTTGTTATCATTCTAGGCATGTTAGTCAAAAAAAATTTATCACCCATTTGTAATCAAAGAAAAAATTCAGAAACCATTACCATACATCAAGCTTCTTTGCGACTAGGTTTTGGTATTCTAGTTTTAAGGAAAATTTGTCTCCAATATCTTCTTTCATCCACATATATCCTAGCTTACTCTAATCATATTCTTCCATCTTTCCATGAATGTAAATCCTTATATCCTCTATTGGAAAAACTCCATATAGAACATGCCAAAAAGCACCTAACAAGTCATCTTCTATGGATTTAGCAGGGTATTTCTTGAATTTAGGTTGCGGCTTCTCAATAACATCTATTACCCTTGGTGTATCTATTGAAAAATGAATTCAAATTTCTTTCAAACAAAGTTCTCTATGAAACTAGGGAAAACAAGATTTGTAAATACCTTTTCTTTCGCTTACCGAACAAGGGTTTGAACACACTGAATCTCAAATCACCTTGATCACTCCAAATCCTTTCTTCACTGCTCTACTCCTCAAATGCTTTTGTAAATAAATTTGGTTAAGTGATGACCCTTTGAATCTGACCTAATTTTGCATTGAATGTTTCAAACAATAAATCTAGTAATCATTTATCTATATGCATAGTCACCTTCAAGTGCTCTACAAATTTCCACATTATCATATTTTCTTTCACAATATTTGCCAATAGATCAAGCATGTCAGTCTACATCACATATCTTCATGTTGAAGCATCGAAACCTCTTTATCTGGTAAGGGATAAAAAAATCTTCACTAAATCCCCCCTGATCCAAAGCTCTCAACTTAGTTTCTTGAGGAAACATCTACACCGGATGCTAGTACAAATTAATCCTTGACCTCGGTCTCTTCTTTCTCCAAATCTTATTTGCCTCCTTTATTTTTGTAGGATCAATATTTTTTACTGGTTCATTCTTCTTTACCAAATTATTCTTACTCATGTTTCTACTACTACAAAACTTAGAAATGTATCTAGGCCTATTGCAATTGTAGCATATAACATTTTTCTAACCGATATTCCTTCCATTCATACTAGATCTACATTGATTAGCTTTATGCGTAAATCCATAATATGTATAATACTATCCTTTGAAAGATTGAACCATTCTACCATTGTTATATTCATTCATCATTTGAATTCTACATTCACTAGCTCTATGACCAAAATTCTTGCATGGAAAACATTGACCAGAAAAAGGTGGAACATTCTAATTCATTCTACTTCTACATTCCATATCCTTATGTCCAAATTTATTGCAAGAATAACAAAAATCATTAAAATATGTGTACCTTTGTGCATTTTATTATCTAATCGGTTGTCTTCTAGCTTCATTCCTTTGATTTTGGATCTACTTTCTATTGTTCTTCTTGTCTTTAGCATTTGATCTCTGATCTGATTTTAAAATTCCACCCTTTTCAAATCCTAAACCTTGTTTATCTTTAGAGCTTTTCTGATTTGCAATCATTTCATCAAGATTCGTAGAACTCATCTTCAATTTTTCTTTATGACTCCTTACCTTTTCTAGATCTAATTTCAGATTCATATCTTCTTGTTCAAGCCTTGCACACTCCTTAGATTTTCTTTTCACCATTACATTCAAACATTCTTCAATTATTTTATTTTCCTCAACTTGTACCTTTAGACCAGTGATAGTTTGATTTCCTTGCTTCAATTTTTCACTGACTTCCTTATGCCTTTCTTTAAAATTCTTGATTTTCTCTCAATTTTTTGATGCATTCATTTGATTCCTTGACATTTTATTTCATATCTCTATTTTCACCTCCATTCATTTCAAGATCTTCAAGAGCAGCTTTGAGTTCTCTATATTTTTCAAGCATCCAATCTTCTTCTATCAATCCAACAGCAAGAATCCCTTCTAGAGGAGTAGGTATTTTTCTAACAACCATGTGTTCAACCTCCAAGACCTTCCCCAAGCGGTTAAGCTCCTGCCAAGGAACCAAGGTCTGATACTAATTGTTCAACACCCAGAATACTAAAGGGGGGTGAATTAGTATTCTTTTAAACCATTGAAACATTTAAAAATCCAATCCACTTAGAAAATTCAACTGTAGTAAATGAACTAAAGCATGAAATATTCAACAACGCATAACACATGAACACTAGGATTTTTACGTGGAAAACCCAAAATGGAAAAAACCATGGTGAGGATTAGCCCACAATATATTATAATTAGTTATAGTATATTTACAGAAGTCCTCATTATAGGTGCACTCACTATCCAAGTGGACTCACTTTCCACTGAGATGAAAAATATAGAAGATAAATTGTGGCTCATAACCTAGATTGAACTGTTACAATTTCATCTATCATATGCATGAATTATAGTTCCAATAAAGTTCAATAAATTGAATTTACACACTTCATTTGATTATGATCTAACACTCTTCTTTCCTCTACATTCACATCACTTACATGTCACATTCATCAAAACACTGAAAATGATCTAGCATATATATCTACTCCAAGCATAACATCAATTAGGTTAGCCTAATTAGATGTAACATACAAAATATACAATATATAACTTGTTAGCTCAAATCATTCCACACACCCCTTGCACCAAGATTCAATCCTTAAAAAAAATTGAAATAGGTTGACGTGGACCTATAATAGCTCCCACATAACTCTACAACACTTAATTAATCTTCACACACCTTCACATCTATTAGGTTAGAATTGTAGAAGACCTAATACAAAAATTCTTCAACTATATACCTGTATTTAGACATGCGTACCTCAAAACATCATTCCAACAAGAATTCATACTCTATTGAAATTTTTTAGCATCTCCTAAATTCCACAAATATAAAATCCTATATGTGGAGAAGTACGAACTCTCCTACTCATATGCAATGTGTAGGAAATGACTGTAATTTTCCAGGCCAAACTTTTGTCATTCATAACTTTAAAACCAAAATCCAAAACAACATAGAATTCTAGAATTAGATGCTTCTACCAACCAAAAATATTATGCTAGAACTGTAGAGAGAAAATTTAATTCGTGGACCATTGCAGACCCAAAAATTGGATGCTCTATTATTATATAAAATTATCAAAATTAACACAGTCTATTTTCATCATAATCAACTTTAGCCAATTTTCATCATAATAAAATTTAATGGATCAAACCATCTTGCAAAATTGTCTTCCAGAAACATCCTAAAGCATGTTAGAATCAATCAAAATGATCTTCACCATGATCTACATAATAAGATGCAATATTGACATCAATGACAACACTCCACCACATAATAATATACCTTGTGCTTGTCCTACATGCTCATGTTTCCAACAACATCAATGTAAAACTTCTCATTCTTCCAATAGATGTTTTCTTTTTAATAAGTTGTTTACAAAACTTTTCTACCTTTTCACATAAGAATTTCATGTCTCCAACTAATTGTTTATCTTTTTCTCCACTAAGATCGCTTTTTCCTTTTCCTTATCATCTATTTCAAATTGTATTTTTTCCATGGAATTTTTAAGTTCAAGAATATTTGACTTCATTTGTTCAACTCAACTTATAGCATCATCTCTCACTTTCTTTTCTTGCATAAATTCATATGCAATACAAAACCTCTTGACTTTATCCCCTTCTGGAATGGAATTTTCCCATTGCACATACTGCATAATGCTCCTTTGTCAACTTCTTAAGAGCAAGAGCAATCTCTTCAGTCAATACATTATCTATCTCATTCTCTTTGGTCTACTTCTTGTCAAGTTCTTTTAGAGAAAATTCCTTTTTCACTACATACTTTCTACTACTTGTTGCTCGAGTTATGCATTTCCATTTTCCCATTACACATACTGGACACACACCTTCCTTAAATTCTCAAGAGGAGGGAGTCTCTCTAGTCAATACACTATCTATCTCATTCACTTTGGTCTCCTTTTCAAGTATTTCTACAATAGATTCATTTGTCATTTCATACATTCTAGTACCTATTGCCTCCAATTTTGCATTATCATTTCTCATTGCACATACTTCAATTGCTCCTTCCTCAACTTCTCAAGAACAAGAAGAATCTCTTCAATCAATACATTATTTATCTCATACATCTTTTCAAATGTTTTTATAGCTATTTCCTTATTCATTTCATACATTCTAGTACATGTTGCCTCTTGAAGCATTGACAGTATCTTAAGTTCATTAACACCCAGTGTTTTCCAACCTTCAATTATAAATAGACAATATGATTATAATGATTTTTTTTTTATGTTTGGATAGTATGAATGTATGAAAAGGCACCTTAAAAATTTACCAAAACTGTTACTTACAATAGGAATTATGTTTGAATGTCCTCATATCATTAAATTATAGGCAGGTAGGAAAACACAGTGGCTTTGAGTTAGTTTGTTTTGCTTGTTCAAAGCTCAAGGGTAGAGAGTTTGGGGAGGATTTTTAGCTAGGGGATACATAAAACTAACTAGATTTAGCTGAGGGGTGACCAACCAATTGGGTTATTAAATATAGAGGGTTTTACAGCAGTATGTGGGTTGTGGATTTTTTAATGTCTTGTGTTTTCCATCATCCAATTATACAAACAATATTGTTCTAATGAAAACATTTTGTTGTTTAGAAAATATGAATGTAATGAAAGGCACCTGCAATATATATAACAAGTCTTAGATAGAATAAAAAAATTGTTTTAATTTCCTCAAATCATTAAACTAAACGAAGGTTGGAAAATACTGTGGGTTGTGATTTATATAATTCTTCTTGTTCTAAGCTTGAGGGTGGATATTTTGGGGAGGATTTGTAGCTAGGGGGTACATAAAACTAACCAGATTTAGCTGATGGGTGACCAAAGAATTGGGTTGTTATATATAGAGGCTTTCACAACACTATGTGGGTTGTAGGTTCTATAACACCCTATGTTTTTCTGCCTATGATCATACATAGACAATATGATTGTAATGAAAACCTTTTTTTGTTTAGACAATACGAAAGCAATGAAAGGAACCTTCAAAATATATAACAAGTCTTAAATATACTAAAGCTTTTGTTTCAATTTCATCATGTGGGTTGTGATTTATATAATTATGCTTGTTCTAAGCTCAAGGGTGGAGATTTCAAGGAGGATTTGTAGCTATGGGATACATAAAACTAACTAGATTTAGCTGAGGGGTGACCAACCAATTGGGTGTTTACATTTAGAGGGTTTTACAACACTATGTGGGTTGCATGTTTTATAACACACTGTGTTTTCCTACCTCTGATTATACATAGAAAATATGATGTTAATGAAAAAAATTTGTTGTTTAGACAATATGAATGTAAGAAATGGAAGCTTTAAAATTTACCAAAATTGTTACTTACAATATGAATTCCATTTGGATTTCCTAATATAATTAAAATATAGGAAAATAGGAAAACAAAGTGGTGTTGTGTGGCCTCACAACATGCCCCAAGATTGTAAGGCTTGGGGACCCAAGTGAAAACTAACGCTTATGACAGGTGTTGGTTATTCGAAAAAGGATCACTAGAAGTTAAAGTTAAAATGAAAATTTTGGAGTAATTCGTGATTCAAGTGTACTGAGTATTGGGTACTGGGTATCAAAAGGCTAGAAAGGTCGAAATGTTAATGGAAGGTTTTGGTAAAGTGTTTCAGTCTGGGAGTGAAGGTATGGGAAGTGTTGAGGTTCCAGTAGAATCTAGGATCTGGGAAAGTTTTATTCCAGTAAAAGTTGAAGTGTCAAGTACTAGGTAACATGTAACAGTGTTAAGTTTAAAATTAAACGTTTAAGTTTTCTCAGAGGTTCGAGAGGTCTGATAATCCACCCTAAAAGAAAAATATGTGAGAATGTATTTAAAATAGTGTGATATTTATGATTTGTTTGAAATGATGATTTATTAATGATGGTTTCTTTTTCATGAGAGTTTTATGAATGTTTTAAAAGGGGATTAATATGTGGAATTTGTACTTGTAGGAGGAATAGATTGTGATGCAATATTCGGGTATGCATGGTCACACAAATTTGGATCATGAGTAGAATCAAATCCACATTAACTGGTACATTTTGGGAGTCTATGAAAAGGAGGAGCTTGAGTTGTCAGAATACTGGTAATCTTGGTATTACAAATATGGTGAAAGAATGTGCCAACCTTCGATGTGACTTGTTCTTAGAATCTTTAAGCTCAAGACATAACCAAAATGTGGGAGCATAAAGCCGGTGGATGCAGATTTCCCTATATTTTTCTATTTCCACCTGATCACTCTATATATCCAGGAAGCCCCTATATTTTGTTTAACAAATCTACTCAAATTCAAGTTACTATCTTGGCTATATTTTAAATACAGAGATCTCAAAAGATATTAAAGTGCTGAGGAAGGTTGACATCCATTGTCTTTGTCGGCAATTCTCCTACCAATTTTCATATTCCACATGCCTTATCATGATTCATCCCTTGGATTCCCTCTCATGTATTGGTTGAATTTCCCAAGTGTCTTGTTTCTATAAAAGGTCGAGAGATGTTTCATTTTAAGTTAAGTTCAAAATTTGTGGATGTCGGAGAACCAAAGCTTCTTTAAGTTTTGTTCTTTTTCCTATTTTCTATTTCATTCCAGACCAAAAACTTGTATGTTTCATTAGAAGCTAATCAATATCAGAGCCAATTTAAAAGTTGTCTCCTGATATGAAATCTTACGTAGCTGATTGTTTGTTCTTATTCGACAAGACTATGTGCTATATCGTTTAAGGGTGACTCTATCCGATGTTAAATAATCCCACCTCTCTTTAAAATCTTGCATCATTTTGTGCCTAAATGTGAAGCAATCTAGAGACATATTGAATGGTTAGCTCTTGTTTGGTTAATTATTGAGGCATGCGTAGATAATACCTAGGAGAAAATTTACTTTTTTCGTACTTTGGATTCTTTATTTTAGAATAGATGTCTAAATTTTAAAAAATGTTTGAAAAAAATAGATGAATGAATGAACATTTTATTACAAATCTTTTGATTCCATGATATTGATGAATGATTAAAGCTAAATATACTTAAGTGAAAGCAAGTTATTTGAAGTTCATGAAATATTATTACAAATATGTTGATTTCATGAAATTGTTAAATGACTAGACCCAGATTATCTTTTACCTATCCCTATGATTCCTTTGAGAACCTAAAAATACTATTTACCCCTCATGATTAACAACATTATCACAATGAACCCTTATGTGAACCTAGTATGGTCAAGACCTTACATAAAGGAGCCTTGGGATGAAGATGAGTTAGCCTGAGATTTAGGTTATACTAGTTCAATCTTTCAAGTAAAGATGGGTTCATGTAGTTTGTTTGTGAGGATTTATCTACAATGTTGGTGTGTGGCTAACATCATGATCAACATGAACTGGCACTAGAAGGAGGGAAACCACCAATTTTTATTTGGAATTAGTATTATTATCTTGGTTCTAGGTTGGAAAGTTGCTTGTGAGACAAAAGTCTAAGCAAGTTGGTAATGGAAAGTAAAATGAATGTTGATAAGCTCTAGAAAATACTTAATTGAAGGATTTATCCTTTGATTTTTTTCACCTTTGGTAGGGTCATCGAGTGTAGAATTCATGATACATCCAATCATGGTGAACTTGATTTTGAATTTTTTTTAACTAGGGCAAGTTTGGCCACTTATAATGTGATTCCACTAACATAAATGTCTTTAACTACTAAGAGAAAGGAACCATTAAGGGGAAGAAGTTTGAATTCTGGGAAAGTGCCTAACCCTAGTGAAATTGGAAATACTAGAAAATTAACTATTAAATCAAATGGATTTACTAACTGTATTTGTCATGAGGAAAGTCCTGAAATTTTGCAAGAAAAAAGGTAAGGATATCAAGACTTAGAAACAACATGTCAAAATATTGAATGTGAAAATGATGAGTCACCAATCTTCTCACACATGGAAGGTGATCATGAAAAAGAAGAGTAGGAAAAACAAGTGGGAGAAGCATACTTTTTTCCCTTAACTGAAAATCCATGATCTAAAAGGAAAGAAACTCTTGATTTCATGCAGAATACAAAATAGCAAGTTTTTACTTTCTCTCTCTTTGATGATAATGTAAATTGTGTTACTACTTGGTCTAACAAAGTGAATAGTGTTATTGAGAGTGAAGAAAGGGCCAAGGACTTGGAAAATATTTGAGTGAAAGGGAATCAAGAAATGAGTGCAATAATTCAAGGAACAAAACAAAGAAAAAAGGAAAACCATTAACTAGGACTGGAAGAAGGTAGAGTATGGAGAAACCAGCAAAGGTAGAGTATGGAGAAACCAGCAAAGGTGTGTGCAATTGACCTTTAATGAGGTCATTTTCATACATATTAACCAATTTATTGGTAAGTATGAATTCAAATTTACGTTTGTTAAATGATTTTTTTTTAAGATAATTCATTGTTATAGTAGGATATTTGAAATGTATTCTAGTTAATTTAAGACAAACCTACTGTAATTCATACGAAAAACACCATAAATATAGTAGTAGAAATTAAGGTAAATTGCTTAGTTAGGGTTAGTCATTTGCTTAAGGAAAACTTTTAGTTAGGTAGGTTGGCCTACTTTTGTAGGGTTTTTTTTTGCTTTTTGGTTTGTTCTCAGCATTAATGAATTCTACTTAATTTAAAACACACATGAGAACTTGAATTGAAATATTCTTAAAACATTGCACTATGAATTGAAAAAAATAAAAACCATGCAAAGTAAATACATGCTTAATGTACAAAAAAGAAAAAAATTCATATATATATGTATACTTCGTATATACATGGAAATACAAAATTTCTCACTATAAAAAGTGAAAAAGGTGCAAAAAAGGGGAAACAGAGGAGTTAAGTTTAAAGTAGCAGGGTGGCTACTCAGTCAATCTAGGATGCTTCATCCATAAGGGAAGTATATCCTAAGTAAGTGTTGTCCCTATGAGTATCAAAGTCAGGGGTATGAAGGTTAGTTAAAAAAGTTTGGAGGGGAACTAATTCTCCTCATTCCAGAAATAGAGAAATATTGTCAACAAAGGGAATTCCAATGGTCAAGTGTGCAACAGAAAGGACATAGTCCAAATTTCCCAAAAAATTAGGTCACACTATCATCTAAGTAGCTTCACGAACTTTAGCAACCGAGATCCCAAGGTCTAGAAGTGAGGCTGAGAACCATGAAACCAAGCTTGAATTCAACCTATAATACACTTTGGACTACACATAAGTTTCCATGAGGACCAGGTGCATGTTTGGTGTAGTAAAACCTAGAGTCCAGAGATAGAAAACCTTATTCAACCATTAGGTAGTAATGCAACCCAAGAATCCATTCTCGCAGAAAATGCAAGTTAGGAAGATGGAGCGTCCATGGCCTATGAACAAGAAAGAATAAGCAAAGAAAAAAGCAAGATAATTGAAGAAAGAAAAAGATGTGAAGAATTTGAAGGAGAAGTGTGGAATTTAAAGAAAATCATGAGAAATATGTGGTACATAGTTTCCTAGATCAAAGTCTTGGGAAATCCAAGTTGAGGTGGTAGCAAGACAATTTTCTTTATGGTTAAATGTTATATCAAATAAATTTTTCATAGAATTGGTGGACATTGCTTTGAAGTTTGCTAGTATGAAGATCATGAATTGAGCAAATTGAAGATTTCAAAATTTAATGTTGGTCATTTCAGTGTATTTTATTGAGCCATATTAATCATGAAGGTGTCCATGCATGCAATGTAAAAGAAAAATTGAGTCGGTAAGGTGGCACACATCAACATCTAGGAAATTAAAGGAAAATAATGCATGCATGTTAAGGTGTGTGAATTAAGTGTAGAGTATTATGGTTAGCTTAAGTGTAATCATGAAAACTTTGATGCATTAATGTTAGTGCAACATCATCAAATTGGAATCGCTAGCCAAGTATTTTAGCAGTTTCCATAAAAAAAAAAAATGGAAGGGTGGTAACTGATATTTCTAAATTTAGAATTAATTTGGTGATGGGATTACTTGTTGCTAAATTTTAACTGATGCTTTTTTTTTATAGATAGTGAATTGTAGTTAGCTAGAATTTGGCATAAGGATGGTAAAATTTAGCTGGAAAGTTGCACCTACAGGGAATAATTAAATGAGTTTTTGGAAATAGGTGAAACGATGAAGGGATTTGCATTTAATGAAAAATCAAAAGGTAACCTTCACTACCACTATGATTTCCAACCTAATAGCAGGCTTCATTTCCTGCAAGTTGAAGCAAATGAGCTTACAAAAGAAATATCAAATGAAAAAAATGAATATCAAAAGAAATATCAAAATAAGAGAAAAAAATACAACTCTTTAGGCTATCCAATTATCTCCACCAAGGCTATGGATGCCTAACTGGAAGTAGAGCTATGTTTGGGGGAATTACAAAGATAACCTTGTCAAGGCTATGGATGCTTGACTGCTAGTAAGGCTCTATCCAAGGTTGGCTTTGGAGGATTACTAAAATATGTAGTTCAATGTTGATGAACTAATTTTTTCACCAAGTTTCAGAAACTGGAATTAATCAAAGCACACATTGATACTTTCTAGAGATATTTTATAATCTTTATGCCATAATTCAAGTAAAGGTAAAGAGTTATTGTTGGAAAATATGTATAAGTTATAATTTATAGCAAGTGATTTGATCTCAGGTTTCTTTTAAATTTGGTTTTATTGGTTGCAATTTTTTATGTAGTCTCACAACATGCCCCAAGACTGTATGACTTGGGGACCCAAGTAAAAACTAATGCTTATGGAAGGTGTTGGTTTGCTGAAAAAGGATCACTCAAAGTTAAAGTTAAAATAATTTTTTAGAGTAATTCATGATTCAGGTGTACCGAGTATTGGGTACCAGGTATCAGAATGCCAGAAAGGTCAAAATTTTAATGCAAGGTTTTGGTAAAGTATTATGGTCCGAGAGTGAAGGTCTGGGAAGTGTGGAGATTTTGGTAGAATCTGGAATCTAGGAAAGTTTTATTCTGGTAAAAGCTAAAGTGTCGAGTACTAGGTAACAATTTTAAGTTTAATGTTAAATGTTTAAGTTTTCCTAGAGGTTCAAGAGGACTGGTAATCCACCCTAAAAGAAAATTATACAAGAATTTATTTTGATAGCATGATTTTTATGATTTGTTTGAAATGATGGTCTTGTTTACATATGAGTTTTATGAATGTTTTAAAAAGGGATTAATATGTGGAATTTATACTTGCAAGAGGAAAAGATTGTGATGCAATATTCTAGTATGGACGGTCAGGAAAATTTGGATTGTGAGTAGAATCATATCCAGATAAGGCGGTACATTTTGGAAGTCTATACGAAGGAGGATCTTGAGTTATCGGAATACCAAGAATCTTGGTATTATGAATGCGGTGAAAGAATGTGCCAACCTTTGGTGTGACTAATTCTCAAGAGCCTTAATCTTGAGACATAACCAAAATGTGGGAGAATAAAGCTAGTGGATACAGATTTCCCTATATTTTTCTATGTCCATTTGATGACTCTATATATCCAGGAAGCCCCTACATTTTGTTTAACAAATCTACTCAGATTCAAGTTACTATCCTAGCTATATTTTAAAGATGGAGATCTTGAAAGATATTAAAGTGTTGAGGAAGGTTGACATCCATTGACTTTGTCACCAATTCTCCTACCAATTTTCATGTTCCACGTGCCTTATCATGATTCATCCCTTGGATTCCCTCTCATGTATTGGTTAAATTTCCCAAGTATCATGTTTCTATAAAAGGTCGAGAGATGTTTTATTTTAAGTTAAGGTCAAAATTTGTGGATGTTAGAGAACCAAAACTTCCTCTAGTTTTGTTCTTTTTGTTGTTTTTTGTTCCATTCTTGATTAAAAACTTGTATGTTTCATTCGAAGCTAATCAATACTAGAGACAATTTAAAAGCTATCTCTTGATATGAAATCTCATGTAGTTGATTATTTGTTCTTGCTATAAAATATTGTGCGCTACACCATTTAATGGTGCATACAAACCCTATCCAATGTCAAATAATCCCCACCTCTTTAAAATATCACATCATTATGTGCCTAGCTATGAAGCAATCTGGTGATGTATGGAATGTTTACTTTATTTTGGTTAATTCTTGAGGCATGTGTGGATAATACTTGGGAGAAACTTTACTTTTTCAATGCTTTTGATGCTTTATTTTAGAATAGATATCTAAATTTCAAAAAATGTTCCAAAAAAAGAGATGAATGAATGGAAATTTTATTGCAAATCTTTTGATTCCATGATATTGTTGAATGCTTAAAGATAAATCTACTTAAGTGAAAAAAAATTATTTGAATCTCATGAAATGTTATTGCAAATCAGTTGACTTCATGAAATTGTTAAATGACCAGATCGAGATTATCTTTTACCTATCCCTATGATTCCTTTAAGAACCCAAAAAGACTGTTTACTCCTTGTGATTAACAACATTATCACAATGAACCCTGATGTGAACCTAGTATGGTCAAGACCTAACATAAACAAGCCTTGGGATTAAGCTGAGTTAGTCTAAGATCTATAGGTTGTCCTAGTTCAATCCTTCAAGTAAAGATAGGTTCCCGTGGTCTATCTATGAGGATTTATTTGCACTGTTGGTGTGCGAGTAACATCATGATCAACAAGTGGGATGTGAGATAGTTCATTCTTCTTGTTCAAAGCTCAATGGTGTATATTTTAGGGTGATGAGTTAGTTTAATGTTCAAGAATGTTTGACTTAATTAGTTGAAATCCACTTATAACATCATCTCTCACTTTCTTTGCTTGCACAAATTCATATGCAATATAAAATATTTTGAGTTTATCCACTTTTGCATTGCCATTTTCCTATTGCACATAGTACACATGCTCCTTCCTCAACTTCTCAAGAGTGGGAAGAATCTCTTTAGTTAGAACAATATCTATCTTATTGAGTTTGATCTTCTTCTTTTCAAGTGCTTTTATAGTAGATTCATTTTCAATTTCATAAATTATAATACATGTTGCCTCCATTTTTGCATTGTCTCTTCATCTTTGCACATACTACACACGCTCCTTCCTCAGTTTATCAAGAGAAAGAAGAATATCTTAAGTCACCACATTATCTATCTCATTCACTATGGTTTTCAATGCAAGTGACCTTCACAATTTATTACAAGTGTGGTTTATAGTTAAAATTGCATTTCAAATTCTTCATATTTTTAAAAAATAAATGCACAAAAGAATAAAAATTTGTAGGTTGTATAACATGATGGGTGTTCAGTTATTTCCTTCTGCTTTTTGAAAGGTAAAGGGTCGAAAACTTGGGGAGGTCTTGCATGTGGGAGACACATCGAAAAAATCAAATCAAGGTGAGAGGTGACTAACCAATTTGTTTTTGACATGTTTAATGGATTTTAAATAGTGTGGGGCTTGCAGGTTTCATAACACCTAGTGTTTTCTAACCTACAATTTCATAGTGGCATAGGTGAAATTTTAGAGTAGGTCCACTTCATAATGGACATGCTTCCTGCTACAACAAATAGTTGGGAATAAGATATGATTTTTATTAATGCAAAGAGATAGTATGATTTCTAACTTGCACATGATTTGTTAATTATTTTAATGTATTTTAAATTTCACTTGCTTTTCTCATCCATAATTTGTGACGAAATATGTAAAGAACAAGGAAATGAACTGAGAAATTTAGTGCAGTGATGAAACAAATGGTTGGCATTCAGTGTTATCTACAATATATCGTTAGATTTATTATTTCTTTTGTTGGTGTAATCGATCTATGAATACTCATGCATTATACCCATTCAAAGAATGTTTCAACCTATGAAAGGAAAGTAAATTTGTAAAAAAATTGTACTAGTCAGAGGGTGAAGATAGAAGAAAAACATGACTGTAGACTTCAAAATTGTGAATTTTTGAATGAGATGCT
Source organism: Sequoia sempervirens (assembly GCA_007258455.2). Taxonomy (NCBI): domain Eukaryota; kingdom Viridiplantae; phylum Streptophyta; class Pinopsida; order Cupressales; family Cupressaceae; genus Sequoia; species Sequoia sempervirens. The sequence continues at coordinate 72,235,959 of VDFB02000008.1, forward strand.
TTCATAGTCCATAACAAAATATGGGTAAGAAGTTACCCACATATACATGTGCAACACACCCAACTTGTGTTGCTATATTTTCTATTGTGTCATTCATTTATATAGGTAAATATATTTCATTTTCCATGTTACCATTTTAGGCCACAGACAAAGTTGCAAGTCCAAATAAATATTATGTTGTTGAAGTTGCACAATTAGTAGTTTTTCAAGTGTAATATCTACTTTCATCCTCATTTAAAGTTATGTCAAAAAAATGGTTTGATTAGACAACCTTTGTCTACAACTAAAATATGTATTACAACCTACATCAAAGGGAGCCTTTTCACACTTTAGCCTATGTTCATTCACTCCTTTACTGATTCATTATTTTATCAGTAGATGCAAATAACATGTTTTTTATTTTTACATTATTGGAAGCCTTAGAAGTAATTACATGTTATTATGCACTTTATAGTTATAGGCTACATACAAAGTTGTAGATTGGAATTCTCATTATGTTGTTCAACCTACACTTTTTTAGTTCATGCATTGTCATATATGCTTTTGCTAGTCATGTTAAGTCACCCTAAATAGAAGGTTCGATATCACATGTCTACTCATGTAAAAGAGGTTTGTACACCCCATATACTCTATGCTCTTAGTTTAATTTTCATGTGGGGTTACGATTTTACTTATAGTCTTTATGTCCACGTGGAGGTTCAACTAGAAACATTGTTTTACAACTTGAATTAGCTTACATCATGGTTGATAGAAATTTTTACAAATTTATGCCTTTCTTGATTCACTCTATTACTGATTCATTATTTTTTCAACAAATGCAAAAATATGTTATTCTTTTGGCACTACTAACAATAATGGATGCACATTTTTTTACATATAAGGTTGTCATAAAAGGTTTTTGTCACCCTCTAACCTTTCATCTCCATTAAAATATATACATGCACCACAACCAACGTATCTTCCCAAAATAAAACATTTTTTGTTGCAACTATAGAAGTAATTGCATGTTGTTATGCATGTTTCACTTGTATGCCACATACAAAGTTGCAGGTTGAACTACTCATCATGTTGTTCAACCTGCTCTTTTTTATTTCATTAATTGTCATATGTGCTTTTGTTTCTCATGTTAATTCACCCCAAATAGAGGGCTCAATATCACATGTTTTCTTAGGTAAAAGAGGTTTGTACACCCTATATACTATAAAATCTTAGTTTTATTTTCATGCAAGGTTACAAATTTACTTCCAGTCTTTATGTTTGCTTGGAGGTTCAACTAGACACTATTTTTTCCAACCTATATTGGACTACCTCATGGTTGATAGTAAATTTTACACATTTATGCTTTTCCTAATTCACTCAATTACTGATTAATTATTTTTTCAACAAATGCAAAAAAACATGTTATTCTTTTGGTGTTGCTAGTAGCAATGGATGCACATTTGTTTACATACAAGGTTGGCATAAAAGGTTTTGGTTTCCCTCTAACCTTTTATCTCCATTAACACATACACATGCATCACAACCAATGTATCTTCCAAAAATGAAATATTTTTTGTTGCAACTATAGAAGCAATCACATACTATTATACACGTTACACTCGATTGTCACATACAAATTTGCAGGTTGAACCACTCATCATGTTGTTCAATCTGCACATTTTTATTTCATGAATTGTTAGATGTGCTTTTGTTGTTCATATTAAGTCATCCCAAATGGAAGGTTCGATATCACAACATTCCTACTCAAGTAAAAGAGGTTTGTACACCCCATATACTATGAACTCTTAGTTTTATTTTCATGTGGGGTTGTGAATTTACTTGTTCTTTATATTCACTTGGAGGTTCAACTAGAAACTATGTTTTCCAACTTGCATTGTCTTACATCATGGTTTATAGGAAATTTTACACCTTTATGGCTTTCCCGATTCACTCCATTACTGATTCATTATTTTTTTCAACAGATACAAAAAGTGTTATTCTTTTAGCATTGATGGTAGCAATGGATGCACATTTTTTACATCCAAGTGTTTTCCAACTTGCATTGTCTTACATCATGGTTTATAGGAAATTTTACACCTTTATGCCTTTCCTGATTCACTCCATTACCGATTCATTATTTTTTTCAACAGATACAAAAAAGTGTTATTCTTTTAGCATTGATGGTAGCAATGGATGCACATTTTTTACATCCAAGGTTTTCATAAAAGGTTTTGGTTTCCCTCTAACCTTTCATCTCCATTAACACATACACATGCACCACAACCAATGTATCTTCCCAAAATAAAACATTTGTTATTACAATTGTAGAAGTAATTACATATTGTTATGCACGTTACACTCGTATGCCACATACAAATTTGTAGGTTGAACCACTCATTGTGTTGTTGAACTTGCACTTTTTTATTTCATGAATTTCTAGATGTGCTTTTTTTGCTCATGTTAAGTCACCCCAAACAAAAGGCTCGATATCACAACATGCCTACTCAAGTAAAAGATGTTTGTACATTCGATATACTATGAGCTCTTAGTTTTATTTCCATGCGGGATTTTGATTTTACTTGCAATCTTTGTCTTCTTCCAAATAATGGGCTACACTTTTTGGCCAAACTTGACATTGAAATCAACATTTTTCACTAGATCTTCACTTCCTTACACCTATAGCAGCTAAACCATTAATAATTTGAAGATAAATCAAACTAGTGATTTGTGAGATTTTTTGTGTAGATTCTAATTATATATATTTTTTTAAATTAAAAAATAATTTTTGAATCCTTTTATGTAATTTTTAATAACTTTTTTTCTACTAGACAACATTTTAAAAAGTGATGTTTACTTTGGAAAACATAGCTTTTTTATAGAAAGGATACAATTCTAATTTTTAAAATACATATTTGTCACACCAATATCTAGTGCATGGATATTTTTTCATAATTTTTGTTACATTTTTTTTAATTAATTTTCCAAGTTAGTGTAATTATAATTTGGACAGAGTTGTACTTCAAAACGCATAATTTTTTTGTATGCATTTGAATTAACTTATTCTTTTTGTTTTGGAATAAGGACATCAATACCTAGTGCACATGTATTTTTGAGAGTTTTTTTCTCTATTTTCCTATTTTTTCGTATGTGTGAAATAAAGAACTTGATGCTCATTGAAAAACCTACATTCACAAGAAATAAAAAATAAATATAATAATCAAATTAAATATATTTAAAATTATACTTTTTGGGAAGCTTATAATAAGGGCTACATACCTACAAAACATAAATTTTAAATGAATTCATTTGATAGCCCAAAAGGCAAATCAAAAGTGGTTTTTTATCAGCATTTTGATAGGTGCAGAGGAGACTCCATTATAGGTATGGTTTAAAACTAATGGGGTTCTATCCAAGGGGGTTTGATCTAAGGGGGCTTGATCAAAACCTCTTTAATTAAAATCATTTAAATGGAACCTTTAAAGGCTTAAATCATTATATTTTCCAAAAATATGTGATTTCAGGAAAAAATTAGGATGTCCCACAAAGTGTAACCCATTATTATGGCAGCACCCTAGAGGTTAAACTAGACATTTTTTTTTCAACATGCATTGGCTTACATCATGGTTGATAGGAAATTTCACACCTTTATACCTTTTTTTATTCTCTCCATTACTGATTCATTATTTTGTCAATAGATGCAACAAACGTGTTATCCTTTTGGCATTGTTGGCAGCAATGGATGCACATTTTATTAAATAAAAGGTTTTGGTTGCCCTCTATCCTTTCATCTCCATCAACACATACACATGCACCAAAACCAACATATCTTCCCAAAATATTATAATTCCTATTGCAACTATAGAATTAATTACATATTGTTATGCACGTTACACTTGTACACAACATACAAAGTTGCAGATTGAACCACTCATCATGTCGTTGCTCAAGAAACGCAACTTTACTTCAAAAGGATGGTTGGTTTTCACAACATTCCTCTTCAGGTAGAACAATTTTTTGTGCTACAGCTAAGATGGAATCATCATTGAATGTCTGTGTATGCTTGTAATTGTGTCATCATTATCTATGACTACTTGTATGTTCAGCTACACACTTTGATTTCCAACCCACATTTGTTTCATATTTTATGACTAACTTGATTCAATATATCACTTATTATTTTCCTCAATAGAAGTTGGAAACCTCCTATTGTTTTCACATTGGTGGCAACAATACGAGCACAATTTATTTATGTTCAACGAATAATTTATTTATTCTATTTAACACAATCTACTCTAATTTTAAATTTTGTCCAATTCCTACCTTACCTAGGATGGGGAGATGCTTGAAATGGAAAAGGGAAGACAAGATGGAGGTGCAAGATGTATGAGATGGATGTTCTCCTTTTTCCTCTTGCAATTTGGAGTGGACTCCTATTGTCATTGAAAAGGATGGGTCACTGACCTTGTCACAACAATTCCTCATAGGAGACTTGATGATTTCATTCGTGGTGAAGGGTTGCTTGAAGGTTCCAAAGCCTCATTTTTTTTTCATGAAAGAAAGATAGAATACGACCATCATAAGTCCCATCAATGAAAAAATTATAGCAAAACAAATATATGGCACTAGTTTGTACCTTCCAACATTCATGTGTATGATCCAATGATATTTTATTATCTCTTACTTGAGTTTGATGAGATGATGATTTATTTATAACTACTAATGTGCATATGGTCCTGAAGACCAAAGGAACAAGCCTCCACCATAGAAAATACAACAAATATTTATAAAAAAGTGAGGTTGTCTATGCCACTTCATTAGAAAGGTTATATACGATAGACCCAATGTTGTATAGCTACTCTTCAAAGAAATGTTTAATGTTGATGTCAATGGTGAATTTTTCCATGGCATTGACAACACAATCAGAGACTTGCATGCCAAGTTCACCCCTAATCTATCCACAAAATTTAAAATCTATATTGAAATCCTTTTACTCATGGACATGAGTGTCGATGCAATAATGGCCATACACCTCAGTAATCCTATTTTTGTGGAATGATGAGTAAGAGAGATGAATTATTGATAAAAAAGGATATAAATAATGCTTTGTGATAGGTGCACTCTATTCATGCACAAAAACATAGATACAATTCGTCAATTATCATAACATGGAATGCACAAGACAAGGACAACTTCTTCTGCTTTCAACAGACCCATGGAAATGAGACACCTTTTATTATCGGGTTTTAGATTCCATGGATGTTGGATATGATGGTTTTCCACTCACACAATTTAGTCATATCCATGGATTCCACATTTTCCAGTAACAAAATGGGGTGAAGCATTAGAAACATCAATGAATACTTCTTTGCCATTTCAATGATCGTATTGGCTATATACCTAACAATTCTCATGCTGAATTGTTTTTGATAATATAAGTAGGGAAGTGCCCTGATCCCATGGAACAATAGAAGATCAAAAAAAGATACCAAGGTGGGAAATAGCACCACCATCCAAACCAAAAAACAACATGATAATGGCTTGCATGCCTAGATTTAAAACCATCGCTATAGTCCAGCCCATAATTATCAAAAATAAAAATTACTACAAGCAAAATTTAAGCTATGAAGGCCATTGATTAAGTCCACAGTATACCAAGTGGTTGATGCAGGAGCATCCAGTGGTGTAAAGACAATCTTGCATCACCTAAAAATAGTTAAATTTCAAGTTTCTCGGCTTTTAGATTTTTTTACATTTTTGGCTACCCTTTTCGTCATAATGAAATTCCCAATTTACAATTTTTATTTTCTATTCCTGGGTGGAAAGATATTGCAGTTTTTGTTTCCCAGATTTGCACCTGAAAATCTTTTGAGTTAGATTTGAGGCACTTAGAGCTCCCAGGTCAGCCCTGAAACTTGCCAAAATTGGCATAGTGGATTTCGAGCACGTTATTGACTTCAAGACCTTTCCAACGGTTCAAATGGTTTGTGAATCAGAGTCCTGGATAAAAAGTTATGGCCCCGAGAAGTTGGCACACTTTCTAGAAGATATAATTGCAAATGCTCTTTTGAAATTTGAACTTCATGTTGTAAATTTTCGGTGTCAAACCACCTAAACTCAAATTTGAATGTTGTTTTGGCTCCAAACTAAAGAGGAGTGCTATTTATGGGTGGGTTTCTAATTTTTGGGTAACTTTTTGGGGACAAGCTCGCATATTGTGAAAGGGTTATTCTGTAGCTGTCTGTAACTTGCATGTGTTGTAGAACTTGGGTATTTGAGATCCTCTGCATGTAAGAAGCTCCATTTTCTGAATAATAAAATTATTCTCTTGTTTGTGGGTTATTTTCTGTGTCTCGAGCTGTGCCCTCATCAAGTGGTATCGAGGAAGCCCGAGGTTTTTCTTGAAGGCATGTGGGCGGATACGGCCCGGTGTGAAATGAGTTCATACCAAGAGCATAGTTGTATGGAGTTGAGGTCGAAAAGATGCCTCAAAGAGTGATGCACCTAGAAGTAGGCATAGTGAGGGTACCCGAGAGTGAGTCAAAGGTGAAAGCGAGAAGTGTTGGTGGAAAGAGATGCAGCGGCAGCCCTCCGAGGAGGACACTGAATTGATGCAATACAAAGGCGAGTTGAGAAGAGGGTTAAACACGAGGGAGGAAAGTGATGAGAATGAAGGAGAGGAAGAAGGTTTAGATGTAGAAGAGGAAGAAGAAGTAATTGATCAAGACCAAATGCAGATAATAAGGGCCATTTCGAAGATCGGGAAAATACTAGAGCAGAAGTCCCCAGTTATTCTGGAAGTCTGAACCCAAAAGAGTTGATCGGCTGGATCAACGAGCTAGAAGAATATTTTGAGTATGAGAAAATAGATGACCCAGATCAGGT
>VDFB02000008.1:72242919-72287343 GCA_007258455.2 Sequoia sempervirens
TGTTTTGTGGCCGTGTTCTCCCTTTTGGGAGCTGGTGGTATGTTTCTTGGGTTGTCATGGTTGTATGCCGGCGGGGGTTCTCCTTTGGAGTGACCTACTCTATTTTTCTGGTGGGTTCATCTTTAGAATTTCTTGAAGATTTGGTGCTCTTTGTGGAATGGTGTTTGGGGACAGTGGTCTCTTGCGGTTCCTCCTTGTGTTTCTTGGGGACCTTTGCTTTTTTGGAAGGTTGCCATATTTCCTTTATGGGTTGTGATTTTTTTTCTCTCAAAGGGGATTGCCAGTATTTTTTAGTTTTGGTTGTTTTTCTGGCGATTTGTCGGGCTTCACATCCCCTATGCTAGTGGTGTTTTTGGTTTTTCTTTTTGGGGGCTTGTCCCTTGTTGTTTCGTGTGGGTTGTAGCCCTGTTTTTATTGAGATGGTGGAGTGGACTGCTTTTTTCTTAAAGTTTTTGTTCCAAGCAATATCCTTGGCCATTTGAGGTGGTCTTGGTTTGTCTTAAGAGGGTTGTTCTAAATGGTTTATCTGCTTATGAGAATTTTTTGGAATTGTGGCTTTCCTTCCATGTTGTTGCTTTGGGAATAATCTTGGTTGCTAAAGTTGTCCCTCTTGATCTCCAATTGTTACGGGTTGGTTTGGTTGTGGTTTCTCTCTTGGAGCTCCTGTTGCTTACTCAACTAAAGGATGGTGTGTTGCCCCAGTCTTTTGAAGCTTTGGTTTTCTTCCATTTCCTTCACACTATGTTTTCTTTTGAGGCGAAGACAACTCTTGATGATCAGGAGTCATTTCCTATTGAGTTGGAGGTGGGTGTGGTGGATGTGGTTGGAGGTCCTCTTTTTTGGCCTCCTCTGGTGGTGTTCCTATTGAGGTGGAATTTTCTCCTATCGAGGTGGACCCTGAGGTTGCTGAAGAGTTGTGATTTTTTTTGGGGGATTTTCACAACATCCTCTCCTATAGAGGGGTCTTTCCTCTTGAGGTGGATTTGGAGTTGGCTTGTGCAGCATTTGGGAGTTTCAAGGGGAGTCTCTCCTCCCTGGTGTTCCTTGGTTTTATTTTTTGTGTGTTGGTACTTTTGATCGTGGGTATGGGTTTGATGGTGTTCCTCACCATTAAGTTACCTTTTCTTCTTGGCTCAATGATGTTTTTCCTGAGTAGTTGGTTTGTTGATTCCTTGCTAATGCAAGTGGTTTCTAGCTTCCCTATTAAGGTGGGAAGGATGGATTTGTTGGGCTCAATATTGCTAATACTAATCAAATGGTTTGTTGCAGCTTTGTTGCTTTGTTTCCTAACTATTTCAGGTGGTTATTGCTGTCAAAACCTAGTTTTTGTAACTTTTCTCATTGTTTCCTGACTATTTTAGGTGGTTATTGCTATCAAAACTTGGTTGTTAAGGTTTAAAGTCATTGCCTTTCTTGTTGGTTGATTGTAGCCTGTGTTGTACTGATCTTTGTTGGTTGTTATGTTTGGCTGTCGATGATATGCTAATTTTTTTTTTTCTGTTAGTAGCTTGCTCACTTTGGATTGGGTTTCAGATCCCATCAAAACTGTATGTACTGGGTTTCGGGGCCCCATCAAAACATGTTTTTCCCATAATCAAAAATAATTATTTAATTAAAAGATTTGTATCTTAAAATTAATATTATTTGTTAATATTTGTAATTTTAATATTTTGTAATGATTATTACTTATATTTAATATTTGTTAATGATTGTTACTTATATTTCTAGTAATATATATATATATATATTTAATAACATATTACTTATATTTAATATTTTTAATGATTGTTACTTATATTAAATAAAATTTGTATTTAATGATGTTATTGTATTTAGTTATTTATTATAATGAAGAAAAAGGTCATTTATGATTTATTTAAAAATATATATACAAGGTTAGGATTTATGAGAGAATTAATATTAAAACTAAATAAATTAAATATGATGCTTATTTTAAAATCCAATGATACAAATATATTATAGGAGATGTAGATGTTGATTATTTAAAGTGTTGGAGATTTAGGGCTAGATTCTATAAATGCTTTAAACTATGCAAACACAATGTTTTTTGCTTTGGTTTAGATATGTGTCTGCAAAATAAAACTAGTTTACAAACCTAAACCTATAGTTGCAAGAATCAACTTGCAAAAGATTAATTCTTAGAATTCACTCAATTTTATTTTCTAACATTTACATGTCAATAAGGATAATAAGGATATAAGCCTAAACCATTGATCCTTGAGGATTATAGAGAAAAAACAAAGTGAATAAATAAGAGTTCCATTTAATTTACAAGATAATAAGGATACTAATATCCAAGATAAGAAAACTAAAGAACAAGTCAATAAGGATCAAGGTCCAGTTCAACAATAACAAGTTGGTGATAATCAACAAGATATTCTATGTGCCTTAACATTCATACCTCCAACTCCACATAAGAAAGAAAAATATGATAAAATTATAAGTCAATAAAAAGAGCGAGTAAAGAAGTATCTAATCCATATATTTATTCTCAATAGCCACAACAACAACAAAAATCACAAACTCTTTTTCATTGGTGTCTATTTGGTTAGAAGTTGAAAACTCAAAAATAGTGCTCCACCTTTTGAGAGATAGAACTAAAGGGGAATTGGGGTTCCTGCACCTATTTCACTTATGTTTCATTAGAGGAAAAAAGGATCCCTCAACCAATTGGCTTGATTGAGGGAAGGGTTGGATGTTTAATATGGTTTCCTTGGGTGTGATTAACAAGGGGGTTCACCACTAAGAAAAGGCTTAGAAAGAAAGAGATGAATGCAATGTGGAAACTTAACTATATGACATTGAGTATGAAACTGAAAATAAAAATAACAAACCGAGAATGAATAGAGGGGTACTTGGTAGAGTGATGTAGTCAAAACAAGCTCTAAAACCCTGAAATTATAATTTTTGAAGTGTACTGGGACTCATACACCAGACTGGGCAATTTAGTCCCAGTCTAGGGTTTCTGGAAAAAAAACCAAAATCTCTCAGTGACTAATCTAGATCTACTGAAATCTGGTAAAAGTGTCGTACTAGGACTCATATGCCCAAGGTGGTGATTTAGTCCCAATATTATAGTTTGGGTAAAACTCTGGTATCCTCTAGTGTTCTTTTGTAGCTTCTCTCCTATCCAATCTTCGAGTCTAAAAGCTTGAATTCTAGCTTGTAGATGACTTTCCGTGAAGATGACAACTTCTTGACAACTATGACAACTTTCTTCAATCTTGTAACTTAGTCTTCAAAGGATCTTCAAGCTCTAAACCACCTAGATCTATGATCACACATGAAGAGAGGGAAAAATTGTTGATTTGTTAGGGAATGGAGGTTTGCCTTGGTCAAAACCCATTTTGGTGATCATATCTTAATGAGAAATGAACCATGAATGGAATGAAACATGAAACATAAGATGAAAAAATAGAACCTTGTTTGAAACCTTGTAGATCTACAAATAAGCATAAAGTGGCCTCAATGGATGTAGATCTTGATCATGATTCTTAATGAAAGATAAGGCCTTTGAATACTTGAACTGAGCTTGAACAATACATCACAACATTAGCTCAAAACTACATGCATGATGCATTAAATCTTTGACATGATGATGAATCTTAAATTTCTACAATAATCTTCTTCAAATATGCCCTTGAATGCCTTCTTTAATACTCTTGAATACTCTATAATGCTCTTGTGAAGTATTAAGATGCTTGACTCTTGATTGCTAGGTCTTGTTAGGAAAGATTATGTGAAAAAAGCTAGTATTTATACTTGTTTATGCCAAAATTCCTAAAACTACAACACTACAAGCTGACATCAGATCTAGGATAATGAAATCCCACCAAGAATTAAATTCAAAATAGTTCTTGATTAGAGTGGGACTCATATGCTAGTTGTGGCATATGATTCCCAATAGCTAAAACCCAGGACACATATTTCTAGGAGTGTTTAATGTGCAATTTGAAATCAAATCCCAAGACCTAGTTGGGACTCATACGCCCAAGGTGGTGTATGAGTCCCAAATCACCAAATCTGGAACACATGACCCAAAACATTAAATTATGATTGATCATTTGATAAGTGTCAAGATTATCCTTTAAAAAATGCATTTAATAAGGCTTGTGGATGCAAAATAGGACCAATTGAGGCATAAATAAGCCTAATTAATTAATAAATCCCTATATTAGTGTGAAAGTGTAAAGATACACTTTACAACACCCTAAATAAGGCACAATTAGGTCCATTTAGTTTAAAAGGTCCCTAAACTTAATGTGAATGTGTAAAACACATTACAACACTAAATCAAGGAAACATTAGGCTAATTTTAAAATTAATTATTCACTAATTAATTGTGAAAAAGGGATATTTTTTCCTACACTACATTTATCCCCCACTTTAGTGAGAGGAGGAACTTGCTTCAAACTCACACTAAAGTAGATATTCAAGAGGGATCCAAGTGTACCAATGTGGATGGTATAGAATGACAAAGATCGAGGGGGTGGTCAAGGCCCCAAGATACAAGATCCTATGTCAATCCAGCATAAGCACAAAAGGACACACACAAGGTGTATGATATGCAACATCAAGATACACAAACATACAATGTCAAAGATTAAAAGAAAGAAAAACAAAAAAAGAGAAAAAAAAGTAAAAAGACATGGATCAAGCCTCAACCGTTTGTCCAACACGATGTGGATTAGATCTAAGTTGTTTGTCCAAAAATGTTTACAAGTAGAACACAATGTCCACTATGCAAACCAAACACATGCTCAAAAGGGCTAGTGGAACCTTAGGCCATCCACTAGGTGAGCCCCTAGAGAGGTGAGACACATACACACGTGGTCGGTGCGCTCACACACACAAGCAAGTGGCTATGGGAAAGTCACGCCTAAGTTTAGCTCCCATACGCTAACCATACCAAAGCTATACCTCCTAATAACTTTAATAAGGCACCACACAACATAAGCAACAGGGTTTAGAAGCCAAGCAAAAATTCATATGCAAGTGACACCCATGAATAAACATGATGGCTCCACAGGAAAGAAAAGTGTGCTATGCAAGGTGGCCATATAATGGTTATTGTAAATGCAAATAGTGTAAGGTATATTCAAAGATATTTTGATTAGTTCATGCAAGGTCTCTTCTTAGGTAACATCATGCCTAATGTCTCCAAGAGAGGACCAATCAAAGAATAGAAGATTCACAACTTAGGGGATGTAGTGTGTCACATCAAGCCACTAAGAGGAATATAATATGCTAAGAGAGATCACTCTCTCAAAGGATATCAAGCCCAATGACATCACCAACAAAATGACGCATCACAAAATAAAGAAAACCACATAGTGAAATATGAGTCTTGATGTATGCCCCCACTTTAAAGCAATTGCTAACAACATTGTTGTGAGCAATTTCTTTAAAGTATAACTAGACATGAAAGCTTATTCGGAAAGCCCTATGCCAAGTCATATGTTCCCGAATGAAACTACATCATGGATAAGGGGTTGCCCCCAAAATGCAACAACTAAAGATAACTTATTATGTCACATGCGATCCAACTTAAGGCATGTCATCCACATCTCAAGCTTTCTCTTATATATACATGGAAGGTGGTCAAATAGCTAAAAGAGACAATGGCAAGTGCCATATGAGGATGAGGCTACTTAACCCCTTGCCCCCACTTAGTGCAAGACAAGGATGAGCTGAGATGATTGATGAGAAACATGAAAAATAAGTATCAATTAGAGGAACTAGGTGCTTCATCACAAGGAAGAGCACCACAACCCTTAAGATGTTGAATTTCATTACCCAAAGCATTACATTCATTAGTAGAATGACCATGAACTCTATGATATGTACAAAATGAATTCTTGTAGTACCATTTATTTCACGTTCTTGGAGGGAGAGGTATCGATCTTGGAGGAGTCTCAACAAGATACTCTCTTGATCAAAAGTAGAGGATGTTCCTTTATTTTCTGACAAATATATCTCTTGCTTAGTATACGATGTCATACTTACACAAGACTCTTTAAACTGTGAGATTTTGTACTCTTCTTTAAAGGAAGGTGTAAAATCTAACGAACTATAATTGTTAGTGTTTTGCGTGATGACATTTATGTTAAGAGAATATTTATATGTTTCTTCCATTTCTTTTGAAGGACAATAACCAAGACCACCAGTGTCTATCAATTCAGGATGCACTAATGTTAAGGTTGACTTTGAGGAATCTTTTGTAAAAGTGTTGATATTAAGTGAAGGCTTACTTGTCTCTTTCAAGGGACAATAACCAAGACCACTAATCTTTTCTTGTGTGTGAGGCTCTATAGTGACATGGATACCTTGTTGTCTAACACCACATCCTTTTCCACTATATCCAAGTTGTTTCATAAGTTCATAACCTTTTCCATGAAGCTTTTTCACTTCTTTTGGATTCAATAGTTGCTCATAATCAATTTCATCAAAGTTTGTTGTGTATGTTGTCTTTTTTTCTAAAGTTGTTGAGGTGGATGCTTTCGAAGGGTCTTTCAAATTTTGTGTTGAAATTACTGCTTTTTCTTTTCCCTTTTCAAAATATTTTGTTATGATCTTGTATTCTCCCATGAATGTTGGTGTGAAATCCAAGGAACCCCAATCATCTTCCAATAACTTCAACACTTTTTCCATCTCTTGTTTCTCTTCTTTCATAGGTTCTATGTTCGAAGTTGGGATTAATGTGTTTAGAGGACTAGTCGTTCCTTTTTCAACTTGTAAGCAACTTTCAGGCTCAAGATCTATTTCAACTTGGTATACATTATTGTTATAGACATACTTCATGATACAATGAAGTGTTGAAGGCACCACATGCATCTCATCAATCCAAGGTCTTCCTAAAAGAAGATTGTATGAAAGATCATGAGGCATAACATGAATAGGAGTTTGTAATGTAGCCTTTCCAACTGTAATAGTCAAAGTAATCACACCAAGTGGTTTCTAAATCCTAAATTTTCAAATCCTCAAATTGATAAGGAATCAGGTTCAATTCTTGATTTATCCATGCCAATTCTATCCAAAAGGGTCACACATTAAGGTCGGAGCCATTGTCAAGAAGGGTTCTTTTTATTCCTATCCTATTGAAGATAGCTATTATCATGAGGGCATCTTTTTTCTTTCTCATCTCCAAGGGAGGTAGCTCATGTTGATGAAAATTAATGTCCACGTTAACCATGTTCATTCCTTGAATTAGAGCTGCTACATCACATGCATTTACACTAGAGGGAACCACAATTTGTTGCAAGGTTCTTTGAAGCATAGTATGATAATTAGGTGAATTTTGAATTAGGTCCCATAGGGATATCTTTGTGGGGGTATTCTTAAGTTGTTCAACAAGATCATACTCCTTCCCACTATTTGAAGGCAAACGAGGTGCACTAGGAAAGATAGGGTTAGGCAGTGGGAGGGATGTTGAAGGTGTTTGTATTGGTTGTGGATTGTTTCTAGTGTTATATGTATGAGCAACGGTGTTATAATTTGATTTATGTGAAACATTATTCTTAGGTGGTTCAAGGATGAAAATGGGTTTGTTTTGAGTTTGAGGTTTGTGTGAAGGTGGGAAATGGATAACCTAAGGTTGAATAATATTAACTTCTCTTAGGGAAGGAAATTCTAATGTCACTTCATCATCTTCATCTAAGCAAGCCTCATTACTAGTGTTTGAAATACATGTGTCAATGTTCTCATTTTCTTGCACCATGATATCCTCCCTAGTAGGAGAGGTTTTAGGAGAACTACAAACTAGATGTTCATAGCATTTAAAGGTTGCTTCATCTAAAATGATTTCATCACAAGTAAAGGAGTTATCAATGGTTGGATTTTATTGGCTATCGATGGTGGCATTATCCTGTTCAATAATGATTTCCCTAGGGGAAGAGAGACACATAAGGTTCTCATGAATCTCATTGGTTTGATATTTTAACACCAAAATATCTTATTTACAACTAGGAGAGATACTAGGAAAAGAATATATGTGATTGTCATGTTTATCAATGATTTCATCCTCTTTCACTAAAACATTCTCACAAGAAAGGGATGAATAGAGACTAGATAAGGTGATGTTTAAAAATGTATCTATGATCTCATTCTCTTGTGCCATAATATCTTCCCAAGGGGGGTGAGGAGAAGGACAAACAAGACCTTCATGATTCTCAATGACTGCATCTTCTTTCACCAAGATACCTTCGTCACGAATAGGAGAGGTATTGGGAGAAGAACAACTATGATCGTCATGGTTATCGATGTGTGTATCCTCTTCTATCACATCATTCCCACAAATAGGAGAGATAGGAAGGGGTGTAGATTTAAGGCAAGTGTCAACATTTTCACTTTCTTGCACTAACAGACTCTCATAACTAGGGAATGCATTGAATGAACAAATAACATGCATATTTACTAAATTTTTCTTTGCAAACTTGGAAAAGACATATACTAAAATTTGTGAAAAGTAATCTATACAAACTCAAAATGAAAATAAATTTAACATGCAATGCAATGACCTAGAATGGAATGTGTAAATGCAATTTTCATATTCTAAATAAGGTAATTTGCTAATTACACTATGCAACAATTTGAAAATGAAGTGTTGTAAATGTAAATTTGAAATTAAGAAATGTAATAAATGAACCAAATTAAGCTAGATCTAATGAAATGAATGTAACAAAAACTCATCAAACTGAAATAGATATCTAACAATAGCAAACAAAAACACAGAAATATTGTTTTTAATGCTATAAAAAGCAGTTTTAGGTCTGATTTGGGACTAAATAACCCAAAGGGATGTGTGAGCCCTAGTTAGGGTTTCAAGAGGGTTTAAATAGTGAAAAATAAACATCACAAAATTTCTAGGAATTAGGAAAAATACCTATACAGGGACTAAATCACCTAGATGAGCAAATAAGTCCCAAATTAGCGTTTTTGCACCAAATTTAGCAAATTTTGAGTGAATGTTAAAGTTTCTAACTTGTATGTTGAATTGATTATTTGCAATTATAGAATTTCAATGAAATTGAATGACCTAAGATGAAAAAATGTAATCTATATGCACTTTCACTAATGCAAGATTTAGAAGCCCTAAATGCAAATTAACTAATGCAAGACCTAATACAAAGTTAATGTAAGCTAGATCTAGGACTATGATGCACTCCAAATTAGAAAATAAGGTGTCCAAAGGCTAGGTTCACCAAAATGAAACCTCAGAAATAGTGTTCCACCTTTTGAGAGATGGAACTAAAAGGGAATTAGGGTTCCTCCACCTATTTCACTTATATTTCATTAGAGGAAACAAAGATCCCTCAACCAATTAGCTTGATTGAGGGAAGAGTTGGATGGTTATGATGGTTTCCTTGGGCATGATTAAAAAGGGGGTTCACCACTAAGCAAAGGCTTAGAAAGAAAGAGATGAATGCAATGTGTAAACCTAACTATATGACATAGAGTATGAAACTGAAAAATTAGAATAACAAAATAAGAATGAATAGAGGGGTGCTTGGAAGAATGTTGTAGTCAAAACAAGCTCTGAAACCCTAAAATTTTGATCTTTGAAGTGTATTAGGACTCCTACGCCAAACTGGGCGATTTAGTCCTAGTCTAGGGTTTTTGGGCAGAAACTGGAATCTCTCATTGATTGATCTGGATCTACTGAAATCTAGTAAAAGTGTTGTACTGGGAATCATATGCCTAAGATGGTGATTTAGTCCCAGTATTAGGGTTTGGAACTCTGGTATCCTCTAGTGATCTTATGTAGCTTCTATCCTATCCAATCTATGAGTCTGAAAGCTTGAATTTTGGGCTATAGATGACTTTCCATGGAGATGACAACTATGAAAAATTTCTTCAATCTTGTAACTTAGTCTTCAAAGTATCTTCAAGCTCTAAACCACCTAGATCTGCAATCACACATGAAGAGAGAGAAAAATTGTTGATTTGTTAGGAAATGGGGGTTTTCCTTGGTGAAACCCTATTTTGGTAATCAAACCTTAATGAGAAATGAAACGTAAATGGAATTAAACATGAAACATAAGATGAAACAATAGAACCTTGTTTGAAAACTTGTAGATATACAAACATGCATGATGTGGCCTCAATGGATGTAGATCTTGATCATGATTCTTGATGAAAGATATTGCATTTGAATACTTGAATTGTTCTTAAACAATACATCACAACATTAGCTCAAAACTACATGCATGATGCACTAAATCTTTGACATGATGATGAATCTTGAATTGCTACAATAATCTTCTTCAAATATGTCCTTGAATGCCCTCTTGAATACTCTATATGCTCTTGTGAAGTCTTAGGATGCTTGACTCTTGGTTGCTATGTCTTGTTAGGTGAAATTATGTGAAATAAGCTAATATTTATACTTGTTTATGCCAAAATTTCTGAAATTACAACACTACAAGCCGACATCAAATCTAGGATAATGAAATCCCGCCAAGAATTGAATTCAAAATAGGTCCTAATTAGAGCATGACTCAAATGCTAGTTGTGGCGTATGAGTCCCAATAGCTAAAACCTAGGACATAGATTCCTAGGAGTGTCTTTTTTAATGTGCAATTTGAAATCAAATCCCAAGACCTAGGTGGGACTCATATGCCCAAGGTGGTGTATGAGTCTCAGATCACCAGATTTGAAACACATGACCCGAAACATTAAATTATGATTGGTCATTTGATAAGTGTCAAGATTATCCTCAGAAAAATGTATTTAATCATGCTTGTGGATGCAAAATAGGACCAATTGAGGCATAAATAAGCCCAATTAATTAATAAATACCTAGATTAATGTGAAAGTGTAAAGATACACTTTACAACCCCATAAATAAGGCACAATTAGGTCCATTTAGTTTAAAAGGGCCCTAAACTTAATGTGAATATGAAAAACACGTTACAACACTAAATCAAGGCAACATTAGGCTCATTTTAATATTAATTATTCCCAAATTAAGTGTGAAAAATGGATACTTTTTCCTACACTAGAAAAGTAAATATGCAATATGAAGGTAATCAATATTAAGGCTTGCATCCTAAGATCTTTCTAGCATAATATCAATGATTGATACACCTAGAGCTAGAAAGAAGTGAAGGGTCTATCTACAATAACAAGGGAAGCTACACCTTTTAGGATAGATGAATTAGTTAATCCTATTGTTAAAAAGAATGATAGAGACCTAAGAGATGAAGAATACCATATGGTTACAATAAATCTTAGACAACACATTAGAGAAAAAAATTCAAAAAGTCAAAATAATCACCTCTACTATTGTGTCAAGAATGAAGAAGGATGAAAAGACCAAGAATAAATTAAAGGATCAAGTTGCAAAAATCCAAGGATATATCAAGTAACTAGTTGCTCCCTAGCAAATAGTAGCTAGGCCTATTAATCCTATAATCATCATCCCTTAGGTAGAGGAATCCTCTTTAGAGAAAATTAAATGTATTGCTAGAGTAACAAAGGATTGGGATAATGAGTTGAGTGATAAAGGATGTAAAATAATAGTTGAAGCTATAGATTCTTGGGTAAATCCAAGACATTGAACGAAAAAGTAATTAATTAACTAAGGATTTACAAGAAGAATAAGAGGTAAATGATCAAAATATTCCTCACTTGATTGTCATTGCAAATTTAAATGCTCACGTTTTCATTAAGGGGAAAATTCTAGATCAGGAAACATTTAAATAGTCTAAAATGTAGATAGAAATCATCAATTTTTCCAACTTGCATTGTCTTACATCATGGTTTATAGGAAATTTTACACCTTTATGCCTTTCCTGATTCACTCCATTACCGATTCATTATTTTTTTCAACAGATACAAAAAAGTGTTATTCTTTTAGCATTGATGGTAGCAATGGATGCACATTTTTTACATCCAAGGTTTTCATAAAAGGTTTTGGTTTCCCTCTAACCTTTCATCTCCATTAACACATACACATGCACCACAACCAATGTATCTTCCCAAAATAAAACATTTGTTATTACAATTGTAGAAGTAATTACATATTGTTATGCACGTTACACTCGTATGCCACATACAAATTTGTAGGTTGAACCACTCATTGTGTTGTTGAACTTGCACTTTTTTATTTCATGAATTTCTAGATGTGCTTTTTTTGCTCATGTTAAGTCACCCCAAACAAAAGGCTCGATATCACAACATGCCTACTCAAGTAAAAGATGTTTGTACATTCGATATACTATGAGCTCTTAGTTTTATTTCCATGCGGGATTTTGATTTTACTTGCAATCTTTGTCTTCTTCCAAATAATGGGCTACACTTTTTGGCCAAACTTGACATTGAAATCAACATTTTTCACTAGATCTTCACTTCCTTACACCTATAGCAGCTAAACCATTAATAATTTGAAGATAAATCAAACTAGTGATTTGTGAGATTTTTTGTGTAGATTCTAATTATATATATTTTTTTAAATTAAAAAATAATTTTTGAATCCTTTTATGTAATTTTTAATAACTTTTTTTCTACTAGACAACATTTTAAAAAGTGATGTTTACTTTGGAAAACATAGCTTGTATGATAGTGTAAAGTCAATTTTTAAAATGGCAGGTTTGTTGTATGTTATCTAGTGATGGATATTTTTCATAATTTTTGTTACATTTTTTTTATTGAATTTTCCAAGTTAGAATATAATTTGCATAGTTGTCTTTCTATTTTTTTGTATGCATGTAGTTTTGAAGACATCTTGGATGTATGACATGTATGGCTTGATTTCCACAGCGTCCATCTTGGATGCTCTGGTTTTTTATGGCATTTTGAAGGTGCAGAGGAGATTTTAATTATAGGTATGGTTTAAAACTAATGGGGTTCTATCCAAGGGGGTTTGATCTAAGGGGGCTTGATCAAAACCTCTTTAATTAAAATCATTTAAATGGAACCTTTAAAGGCTTAAATCATTATATTTTCCAAAAATATGTGATTTCAGGAAAAAATTAGGATGTCCCACAAAGTGTAACCCATTATTATGGCAGCACCCTAGAGGTTAAACTAGACATTTTTTTTTCAACATGCATTGGCTTACATCATGGTTGATAGGAAATTTCACACCTTTATACCTTTTTTTATTCTCTCCATTACTGATTCATTATTTTGTCAATAGATGCAACAAACGTGTTATCCTTTTGGCATTGTTGGCAGCAATGGATGCACATTTTATTAAATAAAAGGTTTTGGTTGCCCTCTATCCTTTCATCTCCATCAACACATACACATGCACCAAAACCAACATATCTTCCCAAAATATTATAATTCCTATTGCAACTATAGAATTAATTACATATTGTTATGCACGTTACACTTGTACACAACATACAAAGTTGCAGATTGAACCACTCATCATGTCGTTGCTCAAGAAACGCAACTTTACTTCAAAAGGATGGTTGGTTTTCACAACATTCCTCTTCAGGTAGAACAATTTTTTGTGCTACAGCTAAGATGGAATCATCATTGAATGTCTGTGTATGCTTGTAATTGTGTCATCATTATCTATGACTACTTGTATGTTCAGCTACACACTTTGATTTCCAACCCACATTTGTTTCATATTTTATGACTAACTTGATTCAATATATCACTTATTATTTTCCTCAATAGAAGTTGGAAACCTCCTATTGTTTTCACATTGGTGGCAACAATACGAGCACAATTTATTTATGTTCAACGAATAATTTATTTATTCTATTTAACACAATCTACTCTAATTTTAAATTTTGTCCAATTCCTACCTTACCTAGGATGGGGAGATGCTTGAAATGGAAAAGGGAAGACAAGATGGAGGTGCAAGATGTATGAGATGGATGTTCTCCTTTTTCCTCTTGCAATTTGGAGTGGACTCCTATTGTCATTGAAAAGGATGGGTCACTGACCTTGTCACAACAATTCCTCATAGGAGACTTGATGATTTCATTCGTGGTGAAGGGTTGCTTGAAGGTTCCAAAGCCTCATTTTTTTTTCATGAAAGAAAGATAGAATACGACCATCATAAGTCCCATCAATGAAAAAATTATAGCAAAACAAATATATGGCACTAGTTTGTACCTTCCAACATTCATGTGTATGATCCAATGATATTTTATTATCTCTTACTTGAGTTTGATGAGATGATGATTTATTTATAACTACTAATGTGCATATGGTCCTGAAGACCAAAGGAACAAGCCTCCACCATAGAAAATACAACAAATATTTATAAAAAAGTGAGGTTGTCTATGCCACTTCATTAGAAAGGTTATATACGATAGACCCAATGTTGTATAGCTACTCTTCAAAGAAATGTTTAATGTTGATGTCAATGGTGAATTTTTCCATGGCATTGACAACACAATCAGAGACTTGCATGCCAAGTTCACCCCTAATCTATCCACAAAATTTAAAATCTATATTGAAATCCTTTTACTCATGGACATGAGTGTCGATGCAATAATGGCCATACACCTCAGTAATCCTATTTTTGTGGAATGATGAGTAAGAGAGATGAATTATTGATAAAAAAGGATATAAATAATGCTTTGTGATAGGTGCACTCTATTCATGCACAAAAACATAGATACAATTCGTCAATTATCATAACATGGAATGCACAAGACAAGGACAACTTCTTCTGCTTTCAACAGACCCATGGAAATGAGCACCTTTCCATGGAATACATCAAAATGTCCCAGGATTCCACATTTTCTAGAAGATACAATAGCAAATGCTCTTTTGAAATTTGAACTTCATGTTGTAAATTTTCGGTGCCAAACCACCTAAACTCAAATTTGAATGTTGTTTTGGCTCCAAACTAAAGAGGAGCTCTATTTATGGGTGGGTTTCTAATTTTTGGGTAACTTTTTGGGGACAAGCTCGCATATTGTGAAAGGGTTATTCTGTAGCTATTTGTAACTTGCATGTGTTGTAGAACTTGGGGATTTGAGATCCTCTGCATGTAAGAAGCTCCATTTTTTGAATAATAAAATTATTCTCTTGTTTGTGGGTTATTTTTTGTGTCTCGGGCTGTGCCCTCATCAGTGGTATTCCACTAGATCTTAAAGATAAAATACGAACAATCCCATATATGGATAAAAAAAAAAAAAAACCCATCAAAAGTAGGAAAAATAACAACCCAAGCCAATAGCTAGCCTTCCTTAATAGGTCCCCATACTCCCCTAAGAGAGCCACATACTCACACCCATCAAGTCCCTCTATTTCATCCAACAATTTGAGGGAGTCAACCTTTCCTTTCTTCTTTAGTTTTTTTCTAATCTTTGCTTCTCCTGAGTCAGCCTGTTGGAGAATCTCATCAAGGTCACTAGAGCCTTTTCCATATCCTCAAATTGGACCTGCAAAAAGGTTAGTCTTCTTTTAAGAAAATCAATACTCAATTCTTCAGAATTATTCTCCCGACCAGAGAGCCCAACATCCTCTTCATTCCCAGTTTCATTCTTTTCTCTAGACAGCTCCACTTGCTCCTCCTCTTCCTCATCTTTTTCTTCCTCCTCCAATTCATCTTCCCCCATATCGTAGGCAGTTTCCTCAAAGTCGAAAACCTCAAAATCATCATCTTCCTGAGCCTCAAATTTTTCATAACCCAGGATATCCTCCACATCAACAGACATTTTTTCTTTCCCTTTATTCTCTTTTGAGGTTTCCTTTGCCAGATGTGCCAACCTCCTTTCACCACTCCCGCCACTCCCCTGACCCTTTAATTTCTCCTTGAACTCTTCCTATTGATTCAAATCCTCTAAAATATGAATAACATCACAAGGATTGACCTCCTTTCTAGGTTTCTCGGCTTTAGGGAGTTCAAGCAGCAGGGGAGAGTGTTTTCTTTTTTTAGGGGTAGCTCTTGAAAGCAGCAAGTTCACATTTTTTGATTCCTCACTTTTCTAGGACTGAGGGGTAGAAGGGTTCAACACATTAGCCACTAGAGAGGAACTCTTAGCAGATATAAGCAAACGTCTCACAACGACAGTAGGGGGGTTGTGGGGAGAATGGTCAACAACCATAGGTTCATCAACTTCAAGGTTTCCCACCCTCTGAAACTCAACATTTTTCTCATTAGAAGGGTCAAGGTTCTCCTCTCTAGCATTAAGAGGATTACCATGGGGATTTTGAGAAAGGGAAAATTTGTACAGAGTAAGCATTAAGCCCTAGTGAAGCGGTGGGCTAGCACCTTTCTCAATATTCAACTGCATAGAGGAAATAAGGTAAAACGATAGGTTTATGCGTTCCCCATGTCTAATGTGGTTTAAAATAGGAAAATGATAAGCATGAATAGACATATAGCGACCTTCTAGAGTGAAATATTGCATAACAAACACTCACAAGGGAAAAAGGAGGAATTTCGAGTCTAGCATACCCATTTTGAAACCGCTTGAGAGTTTCCCCATGGTGTAGAAAATTATCCACAAAATGTTGGTAATCAGCTCCACTCTTTTTGGCAACCTTCAAACCAAAATTTTGCAGCCCCGTGGCCTCTGCTATGAAATGAGAAGTCACCTCAAATTTCACAGCACCAATAGAAACACAACCTCTCCTCCAAGAGTTTGTAAACTTCATTGTTAAATTTTCATTATAGCCTTTGGGGGATTGGAAGAAGGAAGCCATTCCCATGTTTTTGAACATTCTCCAGAAGTCGACATTCTGCTTCAGCGCCTAGCAGTTAGGCAGTTCGGTTCTTTTTCTCGGGCCTCCCATCTTGCTCATCTGTAAATTCCTTTGCAAAGACTGGCAAGATTTCATACTCTCCCCAACAATCAGCTTTCTTCCCAAACCAAAACTAGCATTCAAAACCCAAGCTAAAAACCAGATCACAAAAGAGTTGCACTTCTAGGTGTTTCTTCTTAGGGATGATAGCCTCACATTTCTTGGGGCCCAAAAGGAATTATGATTGATACAAGCAATAAAAATCATAATTAAAATCTTGCCATTTCCCTCTATAGAAATTTGTGAATAACTCACAAAGGGAAAATCGATACACGTTGAAAAGATATCCTTTAAGAGAACTATAATCGACATGTGATTTTTGATCACATTCTTTAACGGGAAATTAAAGAAAAATATCCCTGAAGGATTCTCCTATGTACACACATACCACTTAACCCATCATTGTTAGGAAAGCTTGACAACTCCACAATGTACTCTTCCATCCTGCCACTCTCAGATATTCATTTGGTATGCATTTTCAAAATTTTCATTGAGTATGATATCTCTCAAAGGTTGCGGCATGTTCCCATTGGTCCACCTAGTCCAACCCCTACACTCCAACGCCACATTGGCTGCACAGTCAACCACACAATTCCCTTCCATGTACACATGTAGAACCCAACAGATAGTAAAATATTTTTTGATAACTTTACATCTGTCAATAATATTTTTAATTTCCCAAGGGGGAGTAGCAACACCATTTAAAATATCCACAATAAGTTTTGAGTCCCCTTCAATGATAACATTTATGAACCTCAACTCCTTTAAGAATTTGAAAGCTCTAAAAGTAGCCATAGCTTCAACTTTGTTGTTCGAACAGATCCCTAGGTTCACACCAAAAGCCATTATGCAGTCACCATTCTGGTTTCTCACTAGGCCACCAACTCCAACCTGACCCAGATTGCCTTTAGAACAACTGTCAAAATTGCATTTCACCCAATCTTTCATAGGACACCAGACAATACCCAACCTTTTCAGCATCTTAGACCAATTCAGATTGGTTAGGTCTCTACTTATACCCCATTTTTTTTTTATTCTCATCTCCTTATAGTTCGGCCAGGAGTTGGAGAAGCTGAGTTTGCTTACCTCCATTTTTTCCTTAATTTTAGTTCTAACTATTTGAAACACCTCCTCACTACTTCTCTCCACCTCTCTAAAAATTTGGTTGTTTCTCTCCTTCCAAATCCCCCAAGTAACAAAGGGGGGAACTTGATGCCACATATACATTAAAAAATTATGAGAGAAAGGACAGTTAGAACAACCTTCAATAAACAACTTCATTGAGTTAGGAAAAACCCAATCGAAGACAACAACTGCAACACCTTGGACTACACTTCCCTCGCATAATTGCAATGGAAGAATAGATGAGTTATCAATTCTTCCTCCTGCTTACATAGAGAAAACCAATTAACCAGATGGAAACCTCTCTTTACTAGGTTATCAATGGTAAGGATATTGCCATGGGCCACCGACCACCAGAAACAGTTTATTTGAGAAATTAGATTCTTAAGCCACACCACTTTCTAGATGGAACTAGGAACAACATCCTAGGTCCTCACCAAGTCTTCATATGTCTTTCTAACTGAGAAACAACCAAAATGGCTGCTTTTCTAGAGCCATTCATCCTCCCTTCCCCTATCAAACCATTTCGCCTCCCCAATCAAATTATGTAGATTGATGAGGAGAGGAGCCCAGTTCACTTGTCTTTGACTCCTTAGATTATTTCTCCTTAACAAGGCATCAAAATCCTTCCATTTTGGTTCCTCCCCTTCCCAATTTATGTAATCACTCACCTTTGTGCCACAAATTCTGTGAAGGCTACACTTTAGGGGATTCAATTCCTCTTTAGCAGACAGGGTGGAATTCTCTATCCAAGGGTCCTTCCAAAATTCTAAGTTAAATTCATTCCCTATTCTCTTCCTTGCCCCCAACTTTAGCACATTCCTTAATCTGATTAGGTGGTTCCATAGGGTCAAGCTAGAAGGGAGATCCATTTGAGATAGAAAGCAACCAGAGTTCCTATTTCTCAAGTACTTGGCTTGAAAGATTTTGACCGAGTATTTTGAGCCTTCCAAAAGGTTCCAGCCAATTTTCGCAATTAAGGCTTTATTTAGCATATGAATTCTTCTCATCCCTAACCCCCCACACCTTTTAGGCCTGCAAACTTTATCCCAGCTGACAAGAGAAAGTCTATTCTTTTCCTTTGTTCCTGACCATAGGAATTTCCTTTGAATTTGTTCTATCTTCTCCCCTATATAAGCAGGAATTTTAAACAAGGAAAGGTAATACACTGGAATATTTTGAAGAGAGGCTTTTAGGAGTTGGGTCTTACCATCTAAACTTTGCAACTTCCCCTTCCATCTAACCAATTTATGTTGAATCCTTTCTAATAACTTGTTCTAGTAATTATTTTCTAATCTCTTGGAAAACAAAGGAAGCCCCGGGTAAGTATCAGGAAACTTAGCTTCTAGACACCCCAAAATTATTTTCACTCTGTCCCTTATCTATTGATTAGTGTTTAAGAAGTAAACTTTTCTTTTCTCATAATTAATGCACTGAACAGAAACTTCAGCATAATCATTAAGAATCTATGTCCAAGAACTTGCTTCCCCCACTGAAGCATCCCCAAAAAATAGGGTATCATAAACAAATTGTTGATGGGACTCAAGCCTGAGACAAGAAGCAACCTTAAGACCTTTAAGAGCTTGCACATCCACCAACCTTTGAATATTTCTTCCCAAGGCTTCAGCAACAATAATAAACAAGTAGGGAGAAAGGGGGTTCCCCTGCCAAGGTTGTTCCCACAAGAGAAGAATCCCTAGGGAACACCATTAACCAAAACAAAGTACATAGGAGAAGTAACACAAGCTGAAATCATCTTTAAGAACCTACCATCTATTCCAAACTTCTTAAGAACAAAAAAAAAGGAAAGGCTAGGATACCCTATCATAGGCTTTTGAGATGTCAATTTTAAAGGCCATTCCAAGCTTTTTTGAATGCTCCATGGAGTGGATTATTTCATGAGTCAAAATAATAACATCAAGAATGTTTCTACCTTCAAAAAAACCTTTTTGATTAGGAGCTATCATTTTACCCAACACTAGTTTAAGTCTAAACACCAAAATTTTAGAGAAAATTTTATAAATAGTATTGCAAAGGCTAATAGATCTAAAGTCTTTCATTGTAGAGGCATCAACAGATTTAGGGATAAGAGCTATAAAAGTAACATTCCAATTTCTTAACAACCTTCCTGACCTAAAAAAGTCTCTTGCAACATTAAAGAGATCATCTTTAACAATTTCCCAGTAAGTTTGAAAAAAATAAGGGGGGAAACATCAGGACCAGGGGCTTTAAGGGCTCCAAAATAAAAAATATCCTTTTTAACTTCTTCTAGAGAAACAGTATTAGTCATCATCTTAATATCTAACCCAGAGAAAACATTAGGAATAACATTAAGAAATTTAGCATTAACCTGGGGGTCATTGACAGGGTTTAAAAGGTAGGTGGAAAAAAAATTTATAGCTTTCCTAGCAATCTCTCTTTCATTAGTAACAATAGAGCCATCCTCTTTAACCAATGATCTAATTCTATTTCTACTTTTGTGTTTGAGAACTTAGATTGGTGGAAAAATTTGGTGTTCATGTCCCCTTCCATCAACCATTGAACTCTTGACTTTTGTTTCCAAAATATTTCCTCCTTTTTATTGCATTTATACCATTGGGATCTCAACTATCTTTCCTTCACACAAGTCTCTTCATCCACCAAACCAGACTCCATTATATCCTGTATTTCTTTTAAAAAAATTCCCAAAGAATTTTTTAACTCAAAAATGTTACCAAAAGTTAACTTATTCCACCCCTTTACCCTTTGCTTAACATGGCCAAG
Source organism: Sequoia sempervirens (assembly GCA_007258455.2). Lineage (NCBI taxonomy): Eukaryota > Viridiplantae > Streptophyta > Pinopsida > Cupressales > Cupressaceae > Sequoia > Sequoia sempervirens. The sequence goes on from VDFB02000008.1 coordinate 72,263,548, forward strand.
TTTTTCAGCCAAACATAACATAGGAGTTCCAAGGATGGGTTCCTCCAGCTATGATTGAACTAAAGCAGAAAAATTTAGACGAGTGTACCACATGGCTTCAAATCTAAAAGGGAATGGGCCCTTAATATGATCCACATGTTTTTTAAGAACCAAAGCATTATGATCTGATCCAGACCTAGGAAGAGTAGAGAGAGAAAGGAATTAGGAAATATCCCAATAAGCAGATATCAAAAATCTATCCAATTTAACTTGAATTAAATGGTTTCCATTCCTCCTATTTGACCAAGTGAATTTAGTGCCTTGGATAGGAATATCAATCAGCCCTGCGGAGTTAAAGAATTCAGCAAGCTCCATCATACTATTTGAGTACTCATCCAATCCACCTGACTTCTCAAAAGGAAAGAGGGGAGAATTGAAGTCCCCTGCTAGCATCTAATGTTCATCAGACCTTTCAGAAATAGCCTCACTAAGTTGTTCCCGTAGCAAAAATCTATCTCTACTAGAATTGGGGACATAAATATTTACAAGATTCCAAGACTCGTGAGAGCCTGGATCTTCCAGAGTAATCTCAAGGTGATTCTTACTATCAGAACAAAAAGAACCTGTCAATTTAGAGGGGTTCCAAAGGGTAGTAATACCTCTAGATGCTCCTTCAGCTTCACAAACACAAAAACCAACTCCATGCCTAATACTAGCAATAACTTTTTCAAAAGTTTATTTCTTCATCTTCGTTTCTTGCAAAAGGAGGACATCAACTTTGTTATCCATGATGCAGGTCTTAACCAAAAACTATTTATAGGGACTGTTAAGGCCCCTAATATTCCAAGAAACATACTTCATTAAAAACATAAGCATCCACACTCCCCAACACAGCCTGCAACCCGAACTACTTTTTCTTGGACTTCGATCCCATGATCAAATCCAAGGTTTTTTTTTTACCTGCAGCCACATCCCTTACTATATCTTTCAATCTTGCTTCCTTTTGAGAGGGTCTTCCCACCTTATTGCCCCCCCCAACATCCAGTTTCTTTTTCTTCTTGATTTTTGAGGTGGTTTGTGACCATCCCTCCTCATCCTCCTTATCACTTGACCCTTGAGGGAAGCCAAGAAGGACCAATGACTCATTCATATTTTGAGCACCAAATTGGGAAATATAATTCAATTCCTCCAGGAATAGAGATATCTCTTGAAGAACATACTCACCCTCTTCCAGGACTTCCATAGTACCATTTAAGGACATGTTAACCTTGAGACTCTAGACCTTCAAGGGTTCCTCAACATGGATCTTAACCTCCTGATCTTCAACAAGAGGACCATCTAGCACCTTAGAGTCCTTATCCTTCAAAAGGGGAATGGCCTCATAATCATTATCCTTCAGAAGGGGAATGGACACCTTCTGGGAGGACATAAGAGAAGGCTGCACTCTAGAGTCCATGGATTTAGGAAAAGAGTCTTCTTCAAACCTCTTACCTTTAGCTTTTTAGCTTTCACCCAAAGCCACACAAGAGTCAATAAGATGAACAAACCTCTTGCAATGTTGACATAAGAGGCGAGCATTTTCATACTCCAAGGGTTGGGTCCAGTTGCCAAACATTGACTTAAGCAACATAGAAGAAGGAAGAACTGTGTTAACTGCCACATTGACACATATACGAGCATATACAAGTCTCAATCACTCTTGGGTGATTTTATCAATGGCCAGAAGGCTCCCAAAAGAGTTAGCAATACCCTAAAAAATTCCTTTCTCATAGAACTCTAGGGGAAGCCCCAGAAGTTGAACCCAAGTAGGCACAGACCCCCCCAAGTCAGCCGATGGGTCAAAGCCAGGTTTCCATTTACAAAGAGAGAAATTTTTTAAAGCCTGGGTCAAAGGCCCATGGACCTCCAGTTAATACTTTCAACATACCCTCATAAACCACAAAAGAGAATAGAAAAATACCTCTGGGCATGGCATTAATTGTAACACTACCTTTGAGGTTCCAGGTGGAAGCAACCCACTAATGCACAAGTTCAAAATTTGGCTTGAATGCCAAGAATTTTCCAACCAAATATATTTTGAGGCTATCCATCACCTTCAGCATAAGGGCCTCAGAAACATCAACTTCCCAACCAGTAACAAAGCAAGAAGCAGAATCTGCAAGTTTTTTTATTCTGGGATGGCAATTCAGACCCCACCAACTTTTCCATGTAGGAAGTAGGGGCTTCCTCTGAAAAAAAGGAATTAAGACCAAGCGTCAGAGAGAAGGGAAACTTCCCAAATATTTTGATAGTCTTTTCCCCCAGGGAAAGGATAGCAATATGAGGAGAAAATGTCTTTTTAGAAGCAAGCAAGCTAGCTTCTGCCACCGTAGGCACAACAACAGAAGCGGGGATAGTGTCCTTGGAATGGGGATCCTTCTTAGGCCCCCCTAAAATGACCATGAAAAATAGATAGCAAAAAATGGTATCAGAAATTCAAAAAAATAGCCAGCACAGGAAGAGCAAAGCACTAGCTTATATTTCACGCTGAATTGTTATGTCTTTAATACAAATTATATACTTTTCTCATTTTTTATGAGCAATAAAGTGGTGTGCTTGTTGCATGGGAAATTTCCTCATGAAACAAGATTGAGGACATTTCTAGTTGGCTATACATAGTGTATTCCCATGTAATATTAGCTAGACCCAACTAGAGAATCAATGCTTTTTTGACCGATGATGCCACTGCAAAAAATTAGGCCATACAATAAGTGAATGTTTTGGTCTATTTGTTTACCTTTATCATTTTCTATTTATTTTCAATGCCACTTTGTCATGCAAATGAGCACTAAGCAATATCCTTTGTATTATCTATTATGGTTGTCTTTAGATTTTGTGTGCTTCTATGTATTTGGTATGTTCAAAGGGCTTGACTAAAGAATGTACATAAGTACACAACTAAGGATAGGGAAATGGACATCTTCCAAAAACTTGGCACAATCATGATGGCAATCAGTGATAGAAAAGTCAACATCACTTAGCTATTGAACAATTTCTTTGAGCATTTCAATGATCAACCTTGATTTTTATAGTACTTCAAGAAGACCTAGTGTGAAAGAGATGGTCAAAATGGTGAGTTGACAATTTTAATCACCTCATTCGATTCACATCATTCAATTTCTTTGACGTTACTTCTAATATGTCGTGGTTTACCTCACTATTACTTTTTTTCATAGCCATGTGGGAAAAAAATTGTAGACTATTCCCACATGCCAACTAGGATATAAATGTTTCTATCAAGTCATACCATTACATGTTGAAAACTTGATACTAATGTGATCATTAAAAAATGCACAAGGTGAATGGACTATTTTTACTACACGCTTGTGTATAAAATGGAACCATTCTTTAGGAAAAAGAAAAAGTTGTAGCATCATGTTCTTTTGATGAGCTATAAGATTCAAAATATTTAATCTAGTCTAGAGAGGGAAAAGGAAATTACAAATAGTCATTGTGATCTAGATGAAACACATCTTGGATGGAATTGGGTGAAAATTCAAAGTGGGTGCAACCACTACCTAGTTCAAAAATTTGGTGAGCACCTTTGTTTTTGTGAGCACCCTTGGAGTTTATAGGGGAACACTTACAAACATGTCCTTAAGGTTTTCGAACTAATTAAAAGATCATTTAATATTGTAGGGGTGGTCCATGGTAAGTGAATTTTAATTTGAAGTTTGTTACTTTATGGGAGACAATTGTGTTTTGCATTTTCTACCACCTAATACAATTTTCTTATGTGTTATCATTTAGAAAATGGATGTGAAGCCATTGATAGAGGGATAGATTTGAAAGAGACATTGTCATAGGGGGGAATCCAAGAAAATAGTCCTAATGTTCTCACCCCTACAAAAGTTCCTTCTATTAGTGATGAACATGATGAACATTTTTATAACATGTGTATTTGAATGACACAAACAAAACATTGAAGAAAGTGATGTGTACATCACCTCAGTGTCTAGAACAATTGAAGTCATATGCAAAGTGTGTTGAGAGGTTTCTACAGGATCTACAATAATCCAATGTATTTTCATTTGAATTCATTCAAGATCTTGATGCAGGTGCAACTAGCACTATTTGTATGCATCCATGGTTTATTACAAGTAGGGATTGTCCTCAACATACAACCCACTATAGGGAGTGTGCTACACAGCAATCAGACCATTGAACTCCTATGTGTGACTCCTTTCCCTTGTCCATGAACAATATCTTTAATATATTTGTCAATATGCAATGTGAGTTGTTAGGCACACCTACTATGGATGGGCCAGAGGATACGACATCTAATATAGGTGAGTATGATAAAACTTGTTTCAATTTCTATATTGTAATAGGAATGGTATTGTAGATTTCTTTTTCCATTAACTGACTTCTACCACTTCATAAATTTTTTATTTTTCTTGTCTTTTTTGGTCTCTTCAACATTCAAATGTGTGGAAAGGAGTCCTCATCAGTGATTGTCTTTCATAAGTGTAAACCCAATAGAAGGTATGGTTCCAATTCAACAACTATACATAGGTAAGTCATTTTTTTGGTATGAAATTATGCAATAGTGTGCTTTCATATAAAATTTTGGCTACGGTGACAAGATAATGTCAACCAATGTGCATTCACTTTGGTGCTTTTTAAAGAGTTACTAAGGAGTGCAGAAGCATACATCACTGAACTCTCTCTATAGGTAAGCAAGTCATCTTTTAAAAAAACTATTCATACAAGTTATCTATAATTTCACATCGGACTTTCATGTCTCCACCAAACTGATTCTATTTTTTTTCATTGCTTCTTTTCAAGTGCTTGTACAACAAAATCCTTTTTCATTTCATTCTTTCTAGTACCTACTACTCCAATTGTGCATTTCCATTTTCCCATTGCACATACTGCACACACTCCTTCCTCAACTTGTGAAGAGAAAGAAGGATCTCTTTAGTCAAAACATTATCTATCTCATTCACTTTGGTCTACTTCTTTTCAAGTATTTTCATAGTCAATTCCTTTTTCATTTCAGGCATTCTAGTACATGCTGCTCCACTTGTGTGTTACCATTTTTCCATTGCACATACTATGCATGCACCTTCTTCAATACTATTGTGTAGCTTTGCAACTACTTTTGGGTTAGCATTGAGAGTGTCTTTCTAATTAGGGAATGTAGTTTTATCTTCAATGAATACATTATGTATATCATTCAATTTGGTCTTCTTTTTTCTAGTGTTTTCATAGTAGATTTTTTTTTTCATTTTAGGCATTCTAGTACATGTTGCTCTAGTTGTGTGTTGCCATTTTCCCATTGAACATACTACACATGCTCCTTCCTCAAGTTTTGAAGAATAGGTAGAATATAAGTGAATACATGTACCTTGGACATGCACCACATCTATTTTTTTGAGAGAAAATTGCATTTTTAATTTATTTGTATGATTCACAAAAAAAATGCACAATATATTGGTAAGGTGGAAAACACAATAGATTTTTGGCTAGTTTTGTTGCTTCTATATTCTACTTGGTGAAAGGTCAACCTCTCAAGAACAGGTAGAATATCTTAAGTGAATACATGAACCCTAGAAATGCACCACATCTATTTTCTTCAGTGAAAATTGCATTTCGATTTATTCGTATGATTAACAAAAAAATGCACAACATATTGCAGGGTGGAAAACACAGTGGGTTTTGTTTTATTTGATTATGCTTGGTCAAAGCTCAAATTCTCAAGAATAGATAGAATATTTTAACTCAATACATGTAATTTCAACATGTACTACATCTATTTGTTTGAGAAAAAATTGCATTTCAATTTCTTCATATGATTGACAAAATAATGCACAAAAATATTGGTAGGGTGTAAAACATAGTGGGTTCTATGTTATTTAATTCTGCTTGTTCTAATTCTTCTTTTTCTAGTCAAGATGTGAAAGATAATAATTTATTTGATGCAGGTCTACAAAATGTTGCATAATGTAGATACATGGATCTCTAGTTGGTCGACCAACTACCACCGATATCTTCCATGTAATTTCCTCGCTCGGATAGAGGAATTGAGTTGCCCATATAGATTGAGGGAAAATATGTTAAGGAGAATTGACACAAATGGACCAAGGTGCGGTCACATCAAATTTAATAATTATGGTCATTACTTTAACTACCTCTATGATGTATAGGAGATAATGAGCTTGGACATTCAATATCACAATCTATAAATATATATTGTAAATTTATGTGACTAGACAATTCGTCTTTACCAAGAGATTTGAGACATTTTCCTAGCTAGATACATTTCCAAAAGGTATCCATTAAAACAATAGTAATCATAGAGAAGCATATTCTTCCCAACAAGCTCAACATGAAATTCATGAGATTCTTTAAGGGGAAATATTAAATTAATTATCACAAGGGTCTTGTCGAGGAATGGTTGCTTGTTGTCTTCAAATTTAACTACACCATCAGATTCGAGGTGCACCATTTGATATCATCATTCAGGTTGTTACACACAAATTATGGGATACCCGCATTGTATGCTATGAATTCTAACTTGACAATCAAAGTGCAGAGAATTCTTCCTAATAATGACAATGCAAAAATGTTACCTGTGTTGGCATATGGCTTTGAGAGATCATTTTTGGCTACTTGTGTTGTCATTAATGGCAAATAGTGTTAGCAGTATAATCCACAGTATCAACATTTTTTATACCGGCAAGGAAACTAAGAATATGTAATCTACTAGAAAAAAGAATGAAGAACAGGACATCCGGTTGGAAAGTTGATCCGATCACTTTTCTGGATCATTATTTCGTGGTGTGGATCTCTAGGAAATCTTTCTTAGCATTTACACTATCCTTTGATGAGTTTTTTGGTATAGTATTAAGTCAAAATTCAAGTTAAGAGATTTGGTAGCATGTTTCATGGTTTATTTTCCATTGTGGCTGACATGTTTCATATGGTGTATCATGGATATATGTGGAATATGTATTTTTCTATTTCTTATGATTGAAATCTTGATTTGGGTCCCTACTAAAGTCTAGCTGAATTTTCTGGGTACGCATCAATTCTAATTAGTGATTTGAGCTGACATAAGCAAAAATATTATATTTTATTGTGAGGCCAACATACATTGAATTTCTATTTAGTGGGTATATAAAGGAGATCAGTAAACCATTTTGGATGTGATATGCAAGTCATGGTAGTAGATATAATGCAGTAGTGAAGGAATATCAAGAAGAGAGCGAAAAGAGCAGATCAATTGTTTGAGGGTAGAATTGTTTTGGTATGCAGAGCAGAGCAGAAGTGCGATCCGGTTAAGAGATTTGGAATCTGATCATGAGCTTCAGTGGAACTAAACTTTGGCATTTGTAGATGTTGTTCTCTCAGTTCAATTTTTTTTTGTAATCTTAGTTTTGTTTGTAAGGCAATGAGCCTTCCCTATTGAGCAATGAGCTCTAGGCAGTGCACCTAAATGCAAGTGCATTCCTCTTCTTTCTATTTTAATTTTAATAGAGTAAACATTGTTGATTAATCTCCATCTTGGTTTTTCCCCTAACAGGGTTTCCATGTAAAAATATTTGGTGTTATGGTGTTCATTAATGTGACAGCATGATTTCATCTGTTATGTGCTGCAAATGTTATATGTAGTTTAATTATTATTGTTAATTGTTTGGATCTGTTTTGGAAAATAAAATTAGTGAACACTGATTCACCCCCCCTCTCAGTGTTCCCAGTGTCCAACAATTGGTATCAGAGTTGGTTCCTCTTAATAAATTTAACAGCTTGAGGTGAATCTTGAATTACAATGGATGTTGATGGTCTTCAACAACAGCTTATGGTGGCACTTGATGATCTTGATCAATCTAAAGTAGAGGTCATGGAATTAAAGGAAAATATTGCAGATGCTGAAAAATTCATTCAATCACTAAAGGATAAGATAAATGAGTCAAGGGAAAAGAGGAAGGAGTTATGTGATTAGTTGAAGCAAAAAGAAATAAAAAGTTTGGATGATGTCCATCTGAATCAAACCCTAAAAGAAATAACAGAAGAATGTGAAAAGCTAGCCAAGGACAATGCATCTCTAAAAGTTGAGATGGAATCTATGGCAATGAAGTTTACCAAAGAGATTGAACAAAGGAAGAAGAATGAGGAGAATCTTGCCCAGTCCTTGAAAGAAAAATACGAAGAATGTAGTAGAATTAACAGAAGAACCATTCAACTGGAGGCATAACTGCAACAGGCTAGAAAATATGAACACGAGATTGAGAGACAAATAGTTACTCTTGGAAATGAGCTTTCTACTACAAATGAATTAAAGGAAAAGTTCAAGATAAGTTTTTCTAAGCTTGATGAGATAACCAAAAATCAAAAGGATACAAATGACAAGCGAGGTCTCGGCTATGAGAAGGGTGAAAGTTCTAGATCTAAATAGAAGAACTTTGAAAAGAAAAACAAAGGCAAAAAAAATCTGGTAAGCCAACCCAATGTTCAAAGATTTAATGGATATTGTTTTACTTGTAATAAATTTGGACATATGGCTTCTTAGTGTAGAAGAAGGATAAACCTTAGTACTCCATCATTTTTTGGTCAATGTTTTAAATGCAAGAAGTTTGGTCATAAGGCATTAGAATGCAGAAGTATGCCTGTCAATATAAGTAACATTAAATGTTATACCTGTGGAATATTTGGACATGTTGCTAATCAATGCAGGTCAAGAAGAAATCAGTGGAATGGTTGGTATAAACAAAAAGGTTTGGTATGTTTCAATTGTAACAATCTTGGACACCTTGCAAAATTTTGTAGGAACAAAGTTCTGGTTTATCAAGGAAGAAATTCACAAAAAGACAATAAAGGAAAAGAAAAAAGCATCTGTGGAAGAGATAAGAGATCAGATGAAGAAAAGTGAACCTGATGAAGGAAACAAGGCTATACTGGAAGCTCCCTCCGGTAACTCTTCTGGTAACTGATATCAGTCCAGTGGCCTAGGGGGAGTTTTTCACGAAAATCTCTTGTCCCCCTGTGTATAATTGGCACCAAATCACTGGATTACATCAGTCGTCGTGTTATTCATTAATGGAAGTATTTGCAATCATATGTTGAATTGGATGAAATGGTATAGGTCTGTAGTTGAATTCTTCGCTTACTATTTGAGTGTGCAGAGTGACTAGAACTTCTAGGGAAACACATTTAATCTGGCAGAAAGTAAAGTAGGTGAAGTTATAAAGAGGGCATTTGAAACCCTAATTCGTCATTCTATATTGAAGGAGAACAGTTCTAGAGCATTTTCTGCAAAATTTCAAGGTGCAAAAGGTGATCCTAATAGTGAATTTCTAGGCATTTATGTTGATCATTGATTTCATATCTATTTTACTGATCGGTAGAACTCTATTCGGGGTGAAAAATGAAGCAAATCAAAGGAACTGTAGCTCTAGATGAGTATAGCAGTCAAAATATTAGGGATGAAATAAATTTGTTGTCGCTCACCGATCTCAGGAGGCTTGAAGGATCAAAGCATAAAAAATTGGATATATGGAGCGAATATCCTCATTTAGTCAATGCAGAGATAATTGGGTTTGTTCTAAGAAAATTGGATGATGATATCCCCACTCTAGACAAACCTTATCAAATTTCTAAGGATGTGATTAGAAATATAATGGGCTTATGCAATGTTGGTGATTTACCGAAGAAGAAGTCAATTCGCAATGTTGAGGTCGAAGCTCTAATCAGAATAAGGGGAGATCAGAGGGCTCTGATAATTGTGATGATTAAAGATCCATTGACAAGGTATGTTGCACATGGAATCACATATAAAATCTTCTTCAGAAACCAAGAAGGGTCTACCTCAGAAGGTGCTGCATATATCGCTCATAAAATGATAATTGAAAATGAAGACTTTGACCTATATAGTCTGTTGAAGGATCAATTAATGGAGAATGTTCAATTAATGAAGGATATTGACTACCCCTTTAGGTTTGACACTCTTGAAAGATAATTTACTAATAATAATATTGATTTGGAGAGTCTGGAGGATGTTCTCCCAGAAGAACTAATTGAGTGTGTCAAGGAAGCCATGGAATCGGTGCCTCTGGATAGAAAAGAGGAGGAAATAATTTCCCATTTAAAGATGCAGTTTAGGCTATCCCTTTCCAAGTTGAAGAAGAAAATGAATGAGTTGAGACAATGCATTGATTCAGCCAATAAATTTTTCAATTACTATCTTAAGTGGCCTCATGTGGTAGGAAAGTACAAGGATAAGTTGGAGGAAATAAAAAAAAAGCTTGTCAGAACTGGACAAGATTACAATATGACTTTCGACAAGAATGGAGATGTTAAGAAGAAGGTTCATGCTCTACAGGTTGATCATGAAAAGGTCCACTTTGCTAGGAATAATCTTATTGATGCCTTCTAGAAAGTGAAAGACATAACTGAAGGGAGATTAGAGTAGATGATTGAAGTGCTTAAGTCAGGATAAAAGTTGAAAGATGCAATCACCATTCCTGAGTCTCTTATTCAAATCATCAATAGAACTTCAAAGAATAATAGCTTGATCATAGCTATTGGGATTGCGGTGGACTCCTAGAAGAAATTCCTTCTAGAAATGAAAGCGAAGTATAAAATAATTTTCTGAATTCTTACAGCAATTGTCCAATTTTGATCAATTTTTGCATCATCAGTTGGGGAGAGAATGGAAAAAGAGTAAGTGCAATAAAATATTAAAGGGAGAGAATAAGAAGGAAAGTGTAGAGAAGATATAGTAGAGCTTTGTCATTGATGTCAAAGGGGGAGAGAATGCAGTGAAAAATTTCCTTGAAATCCATAGGGGGAGCAGTAATTTTGGTCTTGCTGAGTTTTTGGTTTTGACACTTAGTCAATTTTTAACTAAGTGTTGCCATCAATGCCAAAAGGGGAGATTGTTGGCATATGGCTCTGAGAGATCATTTTTGGCTACTTGTGTTGTCATTGATGGCAACTAGTGTTAGCAGTATAATCCGCAGTATCAACATTGTTTATACCAGTAAGGAAACTAAGACTCTATAATCTACCAGCAGAAAGAATGAAGAATAGGACATCTGGTTGGAAAGTTGATCCGATCACTTTTCGGATCATTATTTTGTGGTGTGGATCTCCAGGAAATATTTCTTAACATTTACACTATCCTTTGATGAGTTTTGTGGTATATTATTAAGTCAAAATTTGAGTTAAGAGATTCAATAGAATATTTCATGGTTTATTTTCCATTGTGGCTGACATGTTTCATATGGTGTATCATGGATATATGTGGAATATGTATTTTGCTATTTCCTATGTTTGAAATCTTGATTTGGGTCCCTACTAAAGTCTAGCTGACTTGTGTGGGTACACATCAATTCTAATTAGTGATTTGAGCTAACATAAGCAAAAATATTATATTTTTTATGAGGCTGACATACATTGAATTTCTATTTAGCGGGTATATAAAGGAGATCGGTAAACCATTTTGGATGTGATATACAAGTCATGGTAGTAGATATAATGCAGTAGTGAAGGAATATCAAGAAGAGAGCAAAAAGAGCAGATCAATTGTTTGAGGGCAAAATTATTTTGGTATGCAGAGCAAAGCAGAAGTGTGATCCGGTTAAGAGGTTTAGAATTTGATCATGAGCTTCAATGGAACTAAACTCTGGCATAATGGAATTTGTAGATGTTGTTCTCTCAGTTCAAAATTTTGTTGTAATCTTAATTTTTCTTGTAAGGCAGTGAGCTCTAGGCAGTGCACCTGAATGCAAGTGCATTCCTCTTCTTTCTATTTTACTTTTAACAAAGTAAAAATTGTGGATTAATCTCCACCGTGGTTTTTCCCCTAATAGGGTTTCCACGTAAAAATATTTGGTGTTATGGTTTTCATTAATGTGACTACATGATTTCATCTGTTAGGTGCTACAAATAATATATGTAGTTTAATTATTGTTGTTAATTATTTGGATTAGTTTTGTAAATTAAAATTAGTGAACATTGATTCACCCCCCCCCCCTCTCAGTGTTCGCAGCATCCAACAACCTGTTCATAAATGGTTAACCTAGTAGACAATGTTTTCAAACTATTTAGTTATTACATCAAATATTTGCAAAATTTTTAATCACAAATGTTTACAAAGTTTTCATGTATTGTATATATGATTGTTGTAGTGCCCATCCATTCTCACTGTGGATGTGTAGGTAGTTTTTCTTTAGAACTTGGAGATGAAGGTAAAATAATATGGATATTTAAAGGTATGTGCTAATGGTGTTAAGCAATTGATGTTGTATATTATGCATTTATGGACTATGTGTGAAGGTTAAGATAGGACTTATTATATATGTTTAAGGATAGGTTTATCATGATGTGTGTGTGTGTGTGTGTGTTTAAACATGACCATTACTAGGATGCATGCTATGGAGATATTGATGTGATGGGAGTGCTTTGGTTACCTTTGGGGTTTTCACTTGATTCTAATATATTATTAATGTGTAGACATGTCATTATGATTTTAATTATGATTATCTTTATTGTCATGTACTGACTTGTGTTCAAGTGTTATGGTTGCAGATGGGACATGACCTTCTCTTAGTGCTTGAGTGAGTATGATGTGTATTGTCATGTTATTATTGCTATGTAGAGATTTATTTGGATAATTGGGTGATGCAATAGTATGTTTTTAGGTTAGAAGGAAAGAATGACATTGTACCATTGGACATATGGGGGACATACAGGAATGAGATATGATTTCTAGAGTTCCTTTCCTAGTACTTTGGCTATTATGCACATGTGCTCTAACTTGTATGTTTGAGTGAACAGGTACTAGGGTAAGTCTCCACCTGAATTAGCAGGTCTAAGTGTGCCTCTAATCCTAATGGTGGTTGAGGAGATAACATATAGGCCAAAGTTATACCCTAACCCTAGCCAACATCCCCATTTAGGGACAATTGATTCAATGTGTGACCACCTTATCGGGTTGTCATGGGACAATCCTCGATCTCCTATATCCTATGGTTGGAGTGTTGCACTTGTGTGAATGTTTCAATTGGGTTATGTGATTGCGTGACTCCAATGTCTAGCTTTGAGTATGGATTCAATTCAAATGGTGCTAAGTCCTTTCGTAAGTCAGGTTAGTCACTGTTGTGATTATTCTCATTATTTATGTTTTGATGTGAATGTCTCCTTTCAGTAAGAAGCTATGTTGTGGTTTATGCTTAGTATTTGATTGTGACCTATTTAAGTGAAGTTAGCTTCTAGGTCGGATATGTTGATGGTAACTATAATTGTCATGTGTGTTTTAAAGTGTGATTTAATGTTATTATAAATATATGTATATATATTGCTATGGCTATTCTTTGGTGTGAGTGAATATTGGTTATTAATATTATTATGATTATATGTGTGAAGGATGTGATTTAATATTGTCATGGGTTTGCACCAATAAGGTATTATGTTAATGTGCATAGACTATTATGTGTTATAATGTCACTATGTATGTTAGTATTATTGGTGCAAGGGGATATTGGATTATTATTATTATTATTATTATAAGGGTATTATTTACTATTGCTAAGCGTTAATATTAATTAGTTGTTATGTTAGTATGTGCATATCATTATGTTCATTATTGTTGTTTGTTATGTTTATTATCATTATGCTATTGTTTATTGATTTTGGAAAAAGGACCATTTGGTTATTTAATTGTGGTTTATTGAATAATGTTTATTTTATTGAGAAATGGAATTAAAAATTGATTAGTTTTTATTTGATTGAAAAGGAATTTGGAATTGGAACTTATTTATTAATTAATTATTTTTGAAACCCTTTGGGGGAGTGAAGTATCATTTTGGGGGTTTCCTTTTGAGTGGGGATATTGTGAAAGAGGAATTTTTTTTGGGTGTGAAAGTTGTTGCAATGTGGGGGTTTTGAAAGTTGAAGGAATTGTGATATTTTTTGATGTTTTTGGGTGAGATTTTGAGCGATTTGAGACGGGATTTGAAAAGAGTGGTTTGGATTTTTGTTGTGAATCCATGAGAATTTATTGCTGCTAGTTTGAATGGATATTTTGGCTTTTGATTATGGTTCTTCATTGGTGATTTAAGCTTGGAGGATTTTTTGGGGTTTTAACTTCTTTTTCATCATTGTTATTTGAATTTGAGGTAAGGATTTTCTTGATTTTGTTAATTTATGCATTTCAAATTTATAGGCATTTGAAAAGGGTTAAATTAATTGAGGTTTTAATGTTTTTAATAATTTGGAAAAAATTTGGTTGCTTGGTTTCTCATTTTGTCATTTGGTTGTAATCTCATATGCTAAAAAGAGTGTTTTTAAGGGAATTGTTTGTTGTTTCACATTTTTTGAATTTTTGAGTAATTTTTGGTCAATTTCACTCACGCTCTTGAGTATTCGAGGGTCAAATCTGAAATGGGTTTTTGATGGATTTGGATTTCGAGTTGATTTTACTGTTTTATGGTTGTTTTATGGCTGGCAGCTTGACTGTTGTCAAGAGGGTTTTTATGGGATCCATTTTTTGTTTCATATTTTGTGAATTTTTTAGTTGTTTTTGTTCAATTCCACCCACATTTCTAAGTAGTCAAGGGTCAAATCTAAAATGGGTTTTTGACATATTTCAATTTCGAGTTGATTTGACTATTTTATGGTTGTTTTATGGTTGGGAGACTTAACTATTGTTAAGAGGGAATTAGTTTAGTTCCAAAGGTTATATAGGAGGATATAGCTCTATCCTTTGATCTGTATTGTGTTGTACCATCTATTCTTGAATGTTTTTACTGCTTGTATATTGATAATCCTTTCCTATTTGTGAAATTTTGTGTTGGGGCTTCTATACTGTGTAAGGATCAATCATGCCAAGGTTATACATTGTTGGTCCTAATTATGAACTATTGAGAAAGAGAAATTAAAGTTGGCTATCATGTTATAAGATTGTACAAATGTTGTAATATGCTTCATTTTATGTGTTATCATATAATGATTAGCTTTTGGGTTTCCTATCTATTTGTGTTATGTGTTGGACCTCTGGAAGTATCTGAAAGTCTTTGTGATTTTTGGTTGATTCTTGTTTTAGGTAGTCTCCTTTGGATGTTTAATGTCAACCACTTGCTATTTTTGTTGATTTCTTGTGTGTGGGGTCTAGTGTTGTCTCCTAGCATGGAGAGAGTGGGCCTCAAGGTTCCATGTGGTAGGGTGGTATTATCCAACCATCCATTGGGGTTTAGGTGGTACAATTCGTGTGCAAGATGGAGAGTCTTTCCTTCCACTTCATTCTAGAGCTGGATTTACGTGCAGATGATATTTCTAAGAAAATTGTGTCTAATATGTATTTTATATATATATACCTCTCATATGAATGTATCTTGTACATTGTAGCATTCTTTTAAAGGAAATGTAAATGAATTGATGTAATCTTGAAGATATATTTATTGTTGTTTATTATGTAATGGAAAGGTTAGCATAGGAATGTTGTATTTATGATGCATATGAGCTTAGTTTAGTAGAGATGTAATATATATTTATGTACCTATTTCATGGCATTGACTGGGATTAGGTTCATATTAGCATATTGTTAGATGAGATTTAATTATAACTAATTTATGTTATCATATGTAATTTGTAGTATGAGATTTAATTTGCATTGAGAGATTTGATTGGATGTGTTATTAGTGTATCATATGTATTTTTATAGGTTTAGTTAGTGTATATGTGTTGTAGTAGTGACATTAAGGGACCATGGTGGATAGGTGTGTAAGTGGGATATGATTAATGTTACTTTTAGTTCATAATGTGATTATGATATGATGTTAATGTAATGATGTTAACCATGTTAATTTTTTGAGATGCATTAGTTAGTGTCATTTTAGTTTCTCTAAAAAAAAAAACATTTATTGGCATATGTTATTTGTGGAATTTTGTGTTGATCTGGACACCGGGTCTCTTAGCGATTTCCTCACACTCATTTCCATGTGTTATATTTATAGTTTTTTTTGGAACTTTTATGGATAGTAAATACATAACACACTATGGTTATCATAACGAATATGATTTTTTAGTTTTTTTTAATGATTAGTTATCTATTACATATGATTTTTTAGGTTTTTGTAGATGGATAAATAGCTACACTTAGTTATTTCATATGATATTTTTGTTGTTTTTTTATGTCCAAGTCAGTTTCCTTTATTATTAAGATATATTGTTTCCCTTGGTATGGTATGACTTTATAACCTGATGAAATAGGCATTGCTCTTGGAATAAAATGATCCACCATGCATGCCAGAAGAGAAGAAGAGAACATATTTAACCCACAAATTATGACTAGAACATTCATTTAATTTTATTTCAAGAACTAATATTATATCCAAGGATAATTTGTAGTAATAATAAATACTTCTTACAGTATAATCCTGTTTTATATACATATTTTATGCTTTTGCAAAGACACAATAAGCTTGAAATTATATTGACAAGTAAAGGCATTGCAATGTCACCAAATTTCATACAAAAAATCACAAGTAATATACTTAATCACTATAAAAAGGCTCAATACATTTTGGATATGATTAAGGATTCACCATTCAAAATTTAAGTGCATGTAATGATACAAGTTAAATGAAGTTATGAAAAAATAAGGATAACGTGTTTTATACTTTATATAAAATATTCAACACTTTAGAAAGATGATGAAGGAGAATACTAGAGTGTAAGATAAATATTCAATCAACCAAAAGTAGTTTTTTATTTTTCTAAGGTCTGATTTGTAAGGTTTCCATTATAATCATATTGTTTTCAAAATTCGCATGTTGGCAAACACTAAGTGTTAAGAAGCTTGCCACTCACATACTCTTGTGAAAACCTGTATATGGAAAAACCCCATTGGTTACTCACCCCTCAAGTGAATTTGGATAATTTTATCTATCCCCATCCTCCCCACCCTGTAGCTTTTAAGTTGAATAAGGAAATAATTGGTAGGGGACAATGTGTTTTCCAACACTACAAATAATGTGAGCATTTTATTTGTTCCAATCAGATGAAGAAAGTGAAATTTCATTTTTACTGTACCAAAGAGTTGTTTTGAAATTTGAAGGTGGACTTCACTACATTCTTGGAGCATATGAAACAAAAAAAATCATAAGGAAATAACTAATAGGGGATAGTGTGTTTTCCAACACTACAAATAATGTGAGCATTTTTTTCCAATCAGATAAAGAAATAATGTGAGCTTTTTTTTCCAATCAGATAAAGAAAGTGAAATGCTTTTTTTCCAATCAGATAAAGAAAGTGAAATGCCAATTTTATTTTACCAAAGAGTTGTTCTAAAATTTGAAGGTGGACTTCATTACATTCTTGGAGAGTACAAAACAAAAAAAATTCATGGGAAAATAACTGACAAGGGACAATGTGTTTACCAACACTATAAATAATGTGACCATTTTTTTTGTTCCAATCAGGTGAAGAAAGTGAAATTCCATTTTTATTGTACCAAAGAGTTGTTCTAAAATCAAAGGTGGACTTCATTACATTCTAGGAGTGTACAAAATAACAAATTTCATGAGGAAATAACTAACAAGGGACAATGTATTTTCCAACACTATAAATAATGTGAGAATTTTTTTGTTCCAATTAGATGAAGAAAGTGAAATTCCATTTTTATTATACCAAAGAGATGTTATAAAATTTGAAGGTGGACTTCATTCCATTCTTGGATCATACAAAACAAAAAAATTTCATGAGGAAATAACTGGCAGCCTAGACAATGTGCTTCCCAACACTACAAATAATGTGATCATTTTTTTGTTCCAATCAAATGAAGAAAGTGAAATTCCATTTTTACAATACTAGAGAGTTGTTATAAAATTTGGTGGACTTCATTTCATTCTTGGTGCATACGAAAAAAAACTTTTCATAAGGAAATAACTGATAGGGGATAGTGTCTTTTCCAGCACTATAAATAGTTTCCCACAAAGATACATACATATACATACACATAACATTTATTGCTATACTATATTGAATACCATGTATGCAATTAATATATTCAATACCATTGACTACTATATCCAAAAAAAATGAGCTCAAATGATTTAAATGTCAACTTTTTCCTTTCATTTATAAGAAAGCTACCATAAACAATAAGACTTCAGGTCAAGGCATTGCCTACCATTATTTCACATTGGTTATAATTTAATTATATAGGGCAATGAAAAGTCTAATATGAAATGTATAACAACATAGTGTTCAAACATATGAAAATAATATATGTCTACACCATATTGATTCAATAATTAAATGATGAAACCCACAATGCATAATGAGTATTGTTAGCTTGTCTCATCATCTCCTACGATGCCTATTCTTTGAAATTCAGGATATTCCTTCATAAAATTTGGCACAAATATTTGGGTTCTTGTGCACTTCAAGAGGTGTGATTCCATTTCCATGAACCCTCAAAAATTATGAATGTGAAAGAATATATTTCTGGAGAGGCTGTGCTTTGACCTTCACACTTTGAACACCTTCAACCTATAAGAAACACTTTGAATAATTAATGTATGGATGGAAATAAATATAAGGTAGTATGATATATATGCCAAGAAATCATTTATATGTACCTCCAAAAGAGAAGGCCTCAAATTGGAGGGCTTCCATATCATGGAGCCGCCCACACATTCTTTGAAAGTCTATGCAAAAGCACTAGGACAAGGCAGTTTGTAGTCACCAACAATGGCCTTAACAATGTTGACTCTCACACAACCTTGTGGGAGTAAAATTTATTGTAAGTAGCATCTCTATTAATAGCATTTACAGTGCCTTTGCCAACCAATTTACATCACCACCAAAGGTCAACATGATCATCAACCTTAAAAGTGATGCCCTTAATATCTATCCTCTCCTCATCAATAGGATTTGGCTACAATGGAAATTTTATTAATGCCAATCATAATTCAAGACATAGTAAAGGATTCATTAAGAAATTGGAACAACATGGAAGTATGTTGTGTCAGTACTGCTATAGATGGAAAGCCATTGTCCTCCCCATCCCCATGTCCATCTTTATTGCCATCTCCCCCTTGTAGTCCAATGCTCTCCTCATCCCCATGTCCATCTTTATTACCTTGTCCCACTTGCAAGCTAGTGCTTTCCCTATCCTCATGTCCATCTATATTACCATCCCCCAATACCATTGTAGCTACATCACCAATAAGCTCAAGGCCCATATTTTTGGCAAACTACACATGTCTAATAACATTCTTATCTTGCAAAACATGATAGAGGTGTAAGAAGACAAAAAAGAAAAGCTAACTTGACAAATTCATAAAGCAATACAAAAATATAAATGTGTAAAATTAAATGAGAATGCACATTTCAAATAGTCATAGGAATCTATTGAACACCTTCTTCTTTCTCTAATCACTACAATTGAGAATATCTCCCTGATGTTGTGCAATAGACTTATCACCATCATAGGAGGGAAAATTCTAACCAAACCCAAATAAGCTCACAATGTACAAAGAAATCTCATTTTTTGATATATACATGCTTATCATGCAATACATGCTAGACATTTCACAACAAGAGATACATACATGAACATATCAATTTGAAACTACCATTTTCAATAATAAATGTACACAAGGAAAGGAGATACCACACTTTAGATTGGTCAACTCATAGGAATACAGTCCTCACCTCAATATTTGTTTGTCCACCGCTTTTTATCCTCTTTTCTCATACTTGAGAAAGAGGATTATGATCAGCCTAGTACATAAATGTGAAAAACATTAAAAAAAGTAATAACATACTATCTCTACCCATAATAAATAAATAAAAATGGATACTTACTGATTTTTCTTCTACTCGTTTGATCCCCTCTGTAGGAACCCCTTCTTCTTTGCTTCCCTCTCGAGGCACATTTTCCAGTGCCAATTAGACAATACCCTACATGGGGCTAGCACTTTGTTGTTCATTCTTTCCTTATAATAGCATGAATTGAAACATCACATCAAATTGAGATGAATGCAAACAATTCATTGAAATAATCAAAACAAACATTACACAGAAGATTTTGAAATCACAATTTATTCTAGTTTCTTTATGTGAAGGAGCCTTGAAACTTTTGGCTGTGTATGCTCTTTCTTCTTTTGAATGGGTATGTGTAGGGTCATGGGGGTCCAAACTAGGCCTCTAAGTGGCGATGAAAATTCAGAAAATTAGAGTTAGCCAACTTGACATAAAAATTTGAATAGGTTATTAGCATAATTTGAAAAATATGTAAAAACAAAAGTTGTAGCAAATTGAATGTAGTTTCTAAGCTAGTAGTCCTTTTTTGGAAAAAAATAAATTTGTTTTGAGAAAATTTGAAATTTCAATGTAGTGGTACTAAATTTTGAGGAAAAATATTAGAAGCAGGTGTATGTTTGACCACCCTAAGTACAAGACAAAAATAATTATTTTTTCTATATTTTTCAATATAAGTAGAGGACACACATACCTAGATATGCCAAAAAAAATCGTAATTTTTTTCTATGTAAATAATTAGTTATGAATTTTTTATTAGAACTTTTAAGAATTATTAAAACGTCTGTGTCTGACCACCATAACTTGGTCAAAAATTTATGAAATTCAATTTTTTTTTTAATATCCTATAGTATGCAAAGCATAGAATGTGGTGCATCTTCTAGATTCAAAAAATGTTAAGTAGTTTGAAAGTTATAGAAGTTTTTCAATAAGCCTATAAATCAGGACTTTAGACCTAATATAGGTAGAAAATCAATAATAATTATTTATTAAATTCAAAATAAGACAAAAGTTATATTGGTGGAAAGCTGACAATTTTTTCTATAAAATATTTTTGTTTGATGAAATTTGGATTAAAAAAAAGTCGTCAATAGCAAGGGAAAACTTCTAAAAACTAAAACAAATTTCAAAACACGCTTTTTAGGTTGACTTTTCAGGTCAAACAATCTCAAACCAAATCTTGAGCCACTATCCATTTTGGTTTGGTAATACCAAACCGAAATAGATATCCGTTTATAATGGATATCCATTTTGAGATGGATATCTGTTTTGTTTTCAAAATAGATATTTGTTTTGGAAAGCGGGAACCAATTTTTTTGAAAAACAAAACGGATATCCGTTTTGAAGACCTAAAAAACCCTCTTTAGTAAAATGGGCATATCTTTTGCGTTTCTTATCAAAATTTTGACTTTTTACAGGCGTTTGAAAGGTGATTGAGAGTTATACACAATGGATTAGGTTTTTTTTCTATATTTTACACAATAAAATAATTATAATCATTTGAACTTCATATTTCATTTTTGAAACATCAAATGCTCACTACTTTCACATGCAAAGTCTATTTTTCATTATTTTTTTGTAACACTCATCTCAAAATACTTGGAACATTAGAAATAGTAATGAATAATGAAATATTTATATTTATTTTAGCAAGGAGATGAAAAAATCTTTATAAGTCATCATATCTCTCTATCCCTTTCTCTACCTCTCTATATATCACTATGTCTCCCCTTAAGCTCTAGACATATCCCTCCCTCCTTTCTTATCTCTTTGTACCTCTTTATACCTATCTTTCTCACTCTCTCTCTGATTGAGCTCTACACCTATCTTTCTATCTCTATCTCCATCCTTTCTCTCTCTCTCTCTCTCTACCTCTCTCTCTCAAGTCCCTCTCACTCCCTCTCTCTCTCCTTCTCCATCTCCCTCTCACTCTCCATCTTTCTCTATCTCTCCCTCCCTTTGAAGTCTCTCTTCCTCTTAAGTCTCTCTCCTTATTGGGTCTCTCTCTCTCTCTCTCTCTCTCTCTCTCTCTCTCTCTCTCTCTCTCTCTCTCTCTCTCTCTCTCTCTCTCTCTCTCTCTCTCTTTGAGGTCCCTACCACTCCCTCTCGATCTCCCTCTCACTCTCCATCTCCGTCTCTCCCTCTCTCATTCCATCTCTATACTCTCTCTCTCACACACACACACACTCCATCACCATCTCAAGTATCTCTCTCTCACACTCTCTCTCTCCTCTCTCTCTCCCTCTCTCCCTCTGAAGTCCCTCTCCCTCTCCCTCCATCCCTCTATTTCTTTCTCTCCCTCTCATGTCTCCCTTCCTCCCCCCCTCTCTCTCTCTCTCAAGTCTCTCCCACTCCCTCCTCTCTCTCCCTCTCTCTCTTTCTCCCTCTCTCTCAGGTCTCTCCCACTCCCTCTCTCTTTTCTTATATCTTTCTCTTACTCACACTCTCCATCTCCCTCTAAGGTCTCTCTCTCCCACTCTCTCTCTCAAGTCTCTCTATCTCTCTCTCTCTAGTCCCTCCCACTCCCTCTCTCTCCCTCTACATATCCCTCTCTCCCTCTCTCTCCCTCTCTTTGAAGTTTCTATATCTCTCTTAGGTCTCTCCCACTGCCTCTCAAGTCTCTCCCACTCTCTCTCTCTCCTCTCTCTCTCACTCACACTCTCAAGTCTCTTTCTATCCCTCTTTCCCTCCCTCTCTCTCAATTCTATCTCCCTCTCCCTCCCTCTATCTCTCTATCTCCCTCTCTCCCTCTCAAGTCTTTGTATCTCTTAGGTCTCTCTCCCTCACTCCCTCTCTCTCTTAGGTTTATCCTTCCCACCACAACTAGATCTCTCTCTCCCTCTATCTCTGCCTCTCTCTCTCTCTCTCTCTCTCTCTCTCTCTCTCTCTCTCTCTCCCCCTTTCTTTAGGTCTCCCACTTCCCCTCTCTCTCTCTCACTCAATCACTTTCCACCTCCCTCTAAGGTCTTTCTCTCTCCCACTCCCTCTCTCTTAGGTGTCTCCTTCCCACCCTAACTAGATAAATCTCTCTCTAGTGTCTCCTTCCCACCCTAACTAGATAACTCTCTCTCTCTCCCCCTCTCTCCCTCTCAAGTCTCTTTCTCTATCTCTCTCTCCCTCCCTCTCTTCCTCTCAAGTCTCTCTCCCTCTCCCTCCCTCTATCGCTCCCTCTCATGGGAACCCATTTTTTTTAAAATCAAAACGTATATCCGTTTTGAAGACCTAAAAAACCCTCTTTAGTAAAATGGGCATAACTTTTGTGTTTCTTATCAAAATTTCAACTTTTTACAGGCGTTGAAAAGGTGATTGAGAGCTCTATGAAATGGACTAGGTTGTGTTTCTATATTGTACACAATAAAATAATTATAATTATTTTAACTTCATATTTCATTTTTGAAACATCAAATGCTCACTACTTTCACATGCAAAGTCTATTTTTCATGATTTTTTTGTAACACTCATCTCAAAATACTCGAAACATTAGAAATAGTAATGAATAATGAAATATTTATAGTTTTTTTAGCAAGGAGATGAAAAAATCTTGATAAATCATCACATCTCTCTATCCCTTTCTCTACCTCTCTATATATCACTATGTCTCCCCTTAAGCTCTAGACATATCCCTCCCTCCTTTCTTCTCTCTTTGTCCCTCTTTATACCTATCTTTCTCACTCTCCCTCTCCTTGAGCTCTAGACCTATCTTTCTACCTCTATCTCCATCCTTTCTCTCTCTCTCTCTCTACCTCTCTCTCTCTCAAGTCCCTCTCACTTCCTCTCTCCCTCTCCCTCTCTCTCCTCGTATCCATCTCCCTCTCACTCTCCATCTCCCCTCTCCATCCCTCTTTATCTCTCCCTCCCTTTGAAGTCTCTCTTCCTCTTAATTATCTCTCCCTCTTAGGTCTCTCTCTCAGGTCTCTCTGTCTCCCTCTCTCCCTCCTAGGTCTCTCTCTCTCTTAGCTCTCTCCCACTCCCTTTCTCTCTTTGTTCTCTCACACTCCCTCTCTC
>VDFB02000008.1:72287525-72436289 GCA_007258455.2 Sequoia sempervirens
TTGAGATGGGGAGACAGAGATGGAAGGAGAGATATAGAGAGAGTGGGAGAGAGAGAGACAAATAGTGTGTGTGTGTGTGTGTGACAAAGAGAGATACTTGAGAGAGAGTGGGAGAGAGACCTGAGAGGGAGATGGAGAGTGTGAGTAAGAGAGAGACATGAGAGAAGAGAGAGAGGGAGGGGGAGATACCTGAGAGGGAGAGAGAGAGAAAGAGAGAGGAGAGAGAGAGGAGAGGAAGAGAGAGAGGAGGGAGTTGGAGAGACCTTAGAGAGAGAGACTTAAGGAGAGATACTTCAAAGGGAGGGGGAGAGAGAGAGGGAGAGAGGGAGATGGAGAGGGAGTGGGAGAGACAGAGAGAGAGAGAGAGAGAGAGAGAGAGAGAGAGAGAGAGAGAGAGAGAGAGAGAGAGAGGAGGAGGGAGGAGATGGAGGAGGAGAGATAGGAGAGAGAGAGAGAGAGAGAGAGAGAGAGAGAGAGAGAGAGAGACCTGAGAGGAAGAGAGAGATAGAGGGAGGGAGATGGAGAGAAACTTGAGAGGGAGAGAGGGAGGGAGAGGGAGGGAGAGAGGGAGAGAGAGTGGGAGAGAAATAGATAATTGAGAGGGAGATAGTGTGAGTGCACAAGTGAGACATTGAGAGAGAGGGAGTGGGAGAGAACAAAGAGAGAGAGGGAGTGGGAGAGACTTGAGAGAGAGAGACCTAAGAGGGAGAGAGGGAGTGGGAAATACTTGAGAGAGAGACCTAAGAGGGAGAGAGACTTAAGAGGAAGAGAGAGGGGAGGTGGAGAGGGAGAGGGAGATGGAGAGGGATAAAGAGAGAGGGAGTGAGAGAGAGAGAAGGAAGGATGGAGAGAGAGGTAGAGAGATATGTCTAGAGCTCAAGGAGAAAGAGTGAGAAATATAGGTATAAAAAGGGATGCAAAGAGAAGAAAGAAGGGAGGGATAGGTCCAGAGCTTAAGGGGAGACATAGTGATATATAGAGAGGTAGAGAAATGGATTGAGATATATGATGATTTATGAATATTTGTTCATCTCCTTGCTACAAAAAATATAAATATTTCATTATTCATTAATTTTTCTAATGTTTCAAGTATTTTGATATAAGTGTTACAAAAAAATCATAAAAAAAGACTTTGCATGTGAAATTAGTGAGCATTTGATGTTTCAAAAATGAAATATGAAATTCAAATGATTATAATTATTTGGTGTATAATATAGAAACACTAGGTCTATTCCATTGCTTATAGCTCTCAATCACCTTTCCAACGCTTATAAAAAGTCAAAATTTTGATAAAAAAATGCAAAAGTTATGCCCATTTTACTAAATAGGGTTTTTTAGGTTTTCAAAATGGATATATCCATTTTTTTTCAAAAAAATGGGTTCCCGCTTTCCAAAATGGATATTGTACCCAAGCCTGCAAAAAGTCAAAGGTGTGAATTCCGAGTTTTTGGATGTGTTAAAAACACCTTTTTTTTCCATTGCAAGTTTTTGGACCCCCATGATCTTGCACATACCTGAATGTTTGATGGTGGATTGGGAGGAACAACATCATCTTGTGCTTTCATGGGCATTGCTTCATCTTCCAAATCAATAGTGACCTACTCAAGGCCAACACTTCATTGTTCATCCTTGCCTTGTAATAGCAGCAATTGAAATGTCACATCAAATTGAGATGCATGCAAGCAATTCATTGAAATAATCAAAACAAAAATTAAACAAAAAAATTTGAAATCACTGTTTCTTCTAGTTTCTTCATGTGAAGGAGCCTTGAAACTTTTGACCATGTACACTCTTTCTTCTTAATGTTAGACAACGGGTTGGGAGGAACAACATCATCTTGTGCTTTCATAGGCATTACTTCATCTTCCAAATTAACAATATTGTGCTCATGGAAAGCATCCACCCATTGACCATCAACCTATAATGTCATGTAAGTTAATGTTACGTGAACCTTATATGCATCAAAAAAATAAAATGAACCAACCAAAAATCAGATTTAATTCCACATTACCATTCCATAGATTCTCTTTTTCTCCTACAACATCAATATTATTTTCCTTTTTTCTTCCTTCCTCCCCTCACTGTTATATAACTATATTGCATCCATCACCTCCTTCTTTGCTTCTAGAGGAAGTAGATGGAAGTGTTGTTTACCATACTTTCAGTAGAGCCTTTCAGTAACATGCTTGTGTTAGATAGTATATTGTAGCTTCAGTTGGTACTCCATATTATCCACCTTGTTTTGAAGATACATTTTCAATTTGTGAGGGGGAGGAGGTAGGTGTTTTGGTTTCCCCCCTTGTCACACTTCAGCCACACTTTTGTGGTGTGAGAATAGGATGGTGATGATCCAAAATCCTATGCATGTTGAACACTCTCCAATATTAAAACTTTCTTGTACATGTTTCATATATATATTAGTATACATATATCCACTTATCCACTTCTCTTTTGTATTCAATAGCAACCTACACAAAAAATTTAGAAAATAATAGCTTAATATATTTGAAATAAAAATAAATTGAATGCACAACATATACACATAGCCAAACAATGCACTAATTGATTTATTATATCTACCTGCTCATTCTCCACATCACCTCATGCTTCATTCACACCCTCCTCATCCTTAGGGTTTCCATCTAAACCCTCTTCCTCTTTGTCATGGACCATGGAAAGAGCATGATCATCTCCCCAATTATTGACTTGAATCGAAGGAACGATATACTGTCAAAATTAGCATATTTGTAACAAAAATAAAATTTTCTAAATAAATTGTAAATCATTCTAATTGACACATTGGAAGGAAAGGGTAATTGAAAGTTCACAATCAATTACTAAACACATCACTACCTCAACATTCAGTGTTCTCCTAAAATGATAGGACATCCTCTTTACAACCTTTATAAGTTCCTCTTGATTAAAACTCTCCCACTTTCCAATCAACATCATAACTATTTGCTAGAGATTAAAATTAAACATTTGAATGCATCTTGTAATTAGAAAATATTACTTGCACGTCTGTTGAATGTGACCATCCCAAAGGAGATGTGCCACTATACACCCTATTAGGTGTTTTGACCACCTCAATAGCATTCATCACTATACAAAGCACTTTCCATTTTAAAGTATGCATCCTTGGTTGGCTACAAAATGTAAAAACTTGTGAGTGTTAAAGATAGTTAAAGTTCCAAAATGTATTGCACCGTCTGCTATAAGAAAGCATATATTTTTTAAATCATAAGAGGAATTTGAAACTGTAGAGAAGGGGGATTCACTACTCATGAGTTCTCTTCATTCAAAGAGCCTCATAGGGAAAATTTCCCTAAACTACCTCAAGGAACAGCAACAGGAGTTCTATAATCAGAAAGAATAGGCCACAAAGATTTTTTGAACAAACTGAAAAGCTCTCAGCCAAAGGACGACATTGCGAGTCTAGAACTATAGTGCAGAACATTGTAGTCTCTCTAGCATACTAGCATCCATATGGACCAAAAAGCGATAATGTCACAGAAAATAGTTAAATGACTACTAGTAATCTAATCACTGAGAACTTCAAAAGTACTGGAAAATAAAAGAATGTGATAAAGCTGAAATAAAGTAAAATAGAAATGATAAAGAGAATAAGAGATAGAAAGGAAATGCTCACAACCATATAAGTGATGAAGCCTCCAACATGTGAATGTATTTAATACCGGCATGTGTAAGATCTAGAGAAAGTGTTGGGGCTGTATAGGGGTTTGCCTCAATCAAACACCTATTTTGGTGTTCCCACCTCCACGGATAGCTAAAAATATAGAGAGAGGTGAACTAAAATGGATAAAGCATGTGGTAAAAGAAAAACCCGCTTCAGGAGTAGAACCCACACCACCAAGTATGAGGGATAAAAGAAATCCCCACTTAAGGAGGAGAACTTGTATCACGAAGTAAAGATGTAATAGATAGGGGGTATGGAATCCTAGGATGCTCGCAAGCATAAGGATAGGGAGATAGATGCGAGATCCAAGAGGGATATAAAGAGAATGTTCCAAGAGAGCTTGAGAGTGCTTAAAGTTGTTTTAAAAATCTATATATAGTTGTGCAAGAAAAACAACTAAAGAGAAAATGCTAGAGCCAAGACTAGAAAAAAGCTAGAAGTTGGAATGAAGCTAGAGACACAAATGGATTGAAAAGATAAAATTTAAGGAGAGAGGAGAAGAAAAAAGAAGCTTCCTGATGGTTACAAGGCATCTCGAACTGTTACCACCAAAAAAAGTGAATGAGAAGTGGAAAACATACTCAGAGGTAGTCATTTGAACGTTGAAACATCGCAAGATGCTAGCATGGTGTGCAAAAGTCTGCGCGATGTGCTAGTGTCCAAACACATCATGCTAAAAAACAACACAAATAGGAAAAGCACAAGGTTTGATGCAAAGCTGATGCACGAGGGTAGCTACTGAAAAGTGGTGTTGGGAATCCTAAGAAGGGAAAAAGGTTGATGTAGGGCTAAAATGAGCCTACACAAGTGCTAAGGGAGTGGAAACTAAAGTGGACACAAGAATGTATGTGAAATTGCAAGGGGTGCAATTTTATGACATTATAGAAACTCAATTTTTGGTCTACCTAAGACTTGTGATAAATTTTGAAGGTTCCTTTCATTACATTCTTTATGTCTATATAAAAAAATGTTTTCAATACATTCATATTGTCAAAAAAAATCTAGGTTGGAAAAGAGATGGTGTTATGAAACCTACAACCTATATAGTGTTGTAAAACCCTATACACATAACAACCAGATTGGTTAGTTACCCCTTATCTCAAATTGGTTTCAATTATGTATCCCCCTCCTGCAAAATGACATAACTCGCACCCACTATTTTTTCCAACCTACAATTATTTTGTGCATTTATTTTTCAATCACATGAGGATATTGAATTGAAATTTTTACCATAACTAATAGCTATGGTAAATTTTGAAGGTGTATTTCATTACATTCATACTATCTAAATAACAAAATCCTTTCAAGACATTCATACTATTTATGAAATTCCAAGTTGGAAAACTCTAGGTGTTATAAAAATTGCAACCCACATACTATTCTAAAACCCTTTACAAGTAGCAACAAAATTGGTTAGTCACCCCTCACCTCAATTTGATATGTTTTTTTATTTTCTTGAGAACCTTTTGCTTTGTATATAGCAAGAATGTAATGAAATTGGAAAACATTGGGTGTTAAGAAACTTAAAACCCACATAGTATTGTAAAACCCTCTACACGTAACAACCCAATTGGTTAGTCACCCCTTAGCTCAATTTGGTTAATTTTATGTATCTACCACCTACAAATCCTCCACATGCTCTCAACCTTTTAGATTTAAACATGCAAAATGAAACAATTGACAACCCACATTGTGTTTTCCAAAGTGAAACTATTTTGTGCATTTTTTGTTTCGATCATACAAAGAAAGTAAAATCCAATTTATACTATAACTAAGATTTGTTGTATACTTTCAAGGTGAACTTAATTAAATTCTTACTATCTGTGAAAAAAAAGGTTTCCAAGACATTTATAGTGTCAATATAATTGTCGGTGGGGAATATATAAAAGTATCCAAAATAATTTGAGGTGTGACCAACCAATTGGGTTCTTATTATGTAAGTAACCAAAATGTTTTATTACATTCATACTATCTATGTGTAATTGTAGGTTGGAAAACACTCAGTGTTATGAAACCTGCAACCCAAATACTATTTTATAACCCTACACAAGTAACAACCCAATTGGTTACTCACCCCTTAGGTGAATTTGGATAGTTTTATATATCCCCCATCTATAACTCCACCTCATGCTTTCAAACATTCAAATTTCAATGTCCAAAATGAAAGAACTCACAACACAAAGTGTTTTCCAACCTCCAATTATTTTTTCCAATATTACATTTGAACACATCTTCTTGAAAAATAATACTTATTACAATTTAGAATATAGGTCTCACTCACATCAGTTCGCCTCTGATTCCCATTGGTGCACAAAATTTAGTGAAAGGGATAGCTTCTCACACAATCCATCGGTCCAACGAGTTTTATGGTCAAACTCTAGCCACAATGTCATGACTATCAAAAGGTAGGGAAAATGACCCGATGTCGTGGTTATCTCCTTGCTTCTATCACCTTAAAATTTCCTCCTATCTACCAAATTCTTCACTTTTATCCCGAATCTTGGGGGCGCTGCACTATGTTGTCCCATCATGTGGTGTATTGTTTTTATATTTTTTAATTTTTTTTTGTATGTTATGATTCCTTTTACATGTGCTCTTCTAGGGAGAAAAGCCTTGTCTAATTGCAGAAGGTGATCTCCCTACAAAACCACATGGCTTACACATGATGATGTATTTCCCTTTTTTAGAGATAAGACATGTTTGATTATGTTATCATGTCCAAGACATACATTTTTTAGGGATAATAGCTTGATTTTACTATATTTCTAGGGAGATTAGCTTCTACCCATTGGACAAGACTACTCTCCCTACAAAAACACATGTCAAATGCATCATAACTATCATAAGTTTTTAAAAATTATAATTTATAATTCACAAAAAGCACAAAACATCACCACTTTCAACATTCATATTTTGGAGGTTGTTGGGGACCCTAGAAGGGATTTCTAGTCATTTAGAGGCTGAAGTAGAGAAAACTCTCTCCCTACCAAAATACACGTGATAGGCACAGGTAGCTAGCTAGCACATATGTATATTTTCCATAAATATATGCCATTTTCCCATTTTTCCTAGGGACTTTGAATAATTGAATGGATATTTGTTGCAAAAAGCGATATTCATTTACGGGTTTCTAAGGGTTTTCATTGCAAAAAGGGGTTTTCATTTGATATGCATAATTGATTATGTGCTTTTCTATGGAGGGTTTTCTAATTTTACAATTTTAATGTTCAGTCCAAAACTATCAAAAATGAGGAAAAATGTCCAAATTGAGCTCATGTGTGACTAACCAATTTGGTTGTTATGTGTTCAACTATGAATTTCCTCACACAGATACAAGGTTTGAAAGCACACTATCATTTGTCAACTACACTTGATGGCATGGACCAAGCTTCAAGGTAGATAATTAAACCATATTAGCCTATGTGATATAAAAAAATGTATGCTTCATAACAAACAACATTTTTCAACCTCCACATCACAACAAACCCAAGCTCTTATGGTTTTTAAGCCCATATATGTAGGTGTGCATTACAAATAGAAATAACACCAATTTCTTTCCATTATTGTAAATAACAAATAAACTTGTTCATAGTGATGAACGTTGTGTAGTGCAAGTTGGGAAACACAATGTGTTTTGAAGCCTACCTTTACTTCTATCCAAGCTTTATCATGAAATGTAGACATACAAACATATATATGGGGTTATATTTTATCAAATAGCACATTTCTCATTAAAGGTAGACTCTACTTGTAGACACCTAAATATGGACACTTAATTTATCCAAATTTATACCCTTTCGTCTAAACATCCTGTTATTTGCATTAATTAAGTAATATTACTATTATTTAATTAATACCCTTAATTATGTCAAATCCCTAAGGTATTTAATTAATAATTAAATACCTTATCTCTTCAATCCCCCTTTCATCAAATGAATTAAATAAATATGACATTTATTTAATTCCTCATATGTCACATCATTTTTCTTAATCTTAATCCATCTCGTAATCTATTCATTAGGGATGTGTATAGGCCTAATCCTTGATTAGGATGTGTCACATCCTCAAACTTTTGCAAGTTGGCTTCTAATCCTCATTATTCTCTAATCATCTTATAATCACTGATTAGTTAAGCCTAATCAACATCTTGGTCAACTCTCCCCACCCCCAAAAGAATTTTTAATTCCCTTTTATTCACCCAAGACTCCTCTCTTCCCCATTTGAATTTTTAATTCACTTTTATTCTTCCTAGAATCCCCTTTTCCCATGCATCTTCTAGAATCTTTGACTTGTCACATCAAGTCACATGTCAACAAGTGCTTCCCTTTTTGGAATCTTGTCTTGTCCATGGGATTCTTCCAAGCATGTGAGTTTTTAATTCACATTTATTCACCCAAGATTCTTCTCATCCCCCAAGGTACTTACAAGGTACTTGTCCTTTCTCCACATCATGTACCTCCCTTCCACCTCACTTCCACATCATCTTATCCTAAGCCATCTCACATTCCACATGTCAAGATGTGAGAGATTGTGAGTAATCAACTCACCATAGCCCTACATCTTGACCTTGGTGGCTTAATCTCAACCATTGAATTCTCTAGAGAATTCAAATTTCTCTATAAATACCCCTTCTTCATGGGAATTTAGAACACTTAGTCTTTTTTACACTCTGTTGTCATTTTGAGAACTTAATTCACAAGCATTTCCTCTCACTTAGTTAAGTCATTCTAGCCATCAGTATTACATTCAATCACACATTGTTCATCTTGCATAGCCATCAAAGGAGCATACAAGCTTACAATCACAAGGGTCAACCAAGAAATTTCAGCAGCAAAGAAGGTAGAACTATTTACAATATCTATTTTATCTTCTTTCTTTGTGTTATCAATTTCTTAGGCTAATCTTGAAGTGTCCCTTTGTGTTTTTCTTTCATTGCATTATAGTTGTTCTTGCATCTCTAGGATAGATAAAACATTTAGGATCACATTTTTGGCACACTTGATGGGACCCATAAATGGGTTCCTCTATTTTACATTTGTTGTTGTTGAGATTGTTTGCAGTTACAGGTCACAGAGGGGTGACTATGCCCTCTTGTTCACTGCAGAGGGGCGACTACGCCCTCCTATTCACTACAAAGGGGCAACTGTGCCCTCTTGTTCACTGCAAAAGTGTAATTACGCCCTCTTGTTCACTACAGAAGTGCGGTTACGCCCTCCTATTCACTGTAGAAGTGCAATTACACCCTCCTATTCACTGCAGAAGTGCAATTACGCCCTCCTGTTCACTGTAGAAGTGTGATTACGCCCTCCTGTTCATTGTAGAAGTGTGATTACGCCCTCCTGTTCACTACAGAAGTGTGATTACGCCCTCCTATTCATTGCAGAAGTGCAATTACGCACTCCTGTTCACTGCAGAAGTGCAACTACGCCCCAAATTGAACTCTATTTTCTAATATTTTACTGTAGAAGGGCGACTACACCCCAGATTGAACTCTATTTTCTAACATTTTACTGTAGAAGGGTGACTACACCCCAGATTGAACTCTTTTTTCTTATATTTTACTGCAGAAGAGCGACTATGCCCCAATTTGAATATTGTTTCTAACATTTGATTGCAGAGGGGCAAACATGCCCTTATCCTAACTTTTTTCTCTCACAGATTGTCACAGAGGGGCAAATTTTCCCTCCTATTTACTATAGTGGGGCGAATACGCCCCAAAACAACACATTTTGAGAGGTAAAACAACCGTTTTAGCTTCATTTTTGCTCGAATTTTTTTCCATTTTTGGATTCTAACCTCCTAACATTATTTTTTGCAAGGATATTTGTGTTTTTGCTAACATTTTCCCTCCTATTTACTGTAGTGGGGCATATTTTCCCCCCTATTTACTGTAGTGGGGTGGATACACCTCAAAACAACACATTTTGAGAGGTAAAACAACCATTTTAGCTTTGTTTTTGCTCCAGTTTTTTGCCGTTTTCAGATTCTAACCCCCTAACATTGTTTGTTGCAAGGATATTGGTGTTTTTGCTATCATTTTGCAGCATATTCTTGTGTAATCAGTGAAGAAAGAAGGCTTAAACAACTAACATTTGCTAACGTTTGCATATTCTTGTTAAGGGTTTCGGGTTCTCGCTAAAACTTGTTTGTTCCTTAATCAAAAACAACTAACATTTGCTCACAGGGCCTTTTGTTTGCACAGATTTCCAAAGTTATCCTTGTTGTTTTTCATTAATCTAGGAACATAGTTTAATTAGGGGAAGTAATATTCATTGTTTGTTGTGTCTGTCTTTTTGTGCTACCCAAAGGGGGCATTAGTTTTTTTTCACTTTCCCCTTGCACTTCATGTGAGCCTAGGGAGTAGTTCGAATAGTGGGACCTACTTGGGGATTTCATCACCCCAAGGGATGATTCCAACCACACGTACTATTGGGGTATATAAAGGGGGGAGAGCGAAAGTTGTACCTCAATCTAGTCGCATCGTAATTGGCAGAGCATCGAAGCTAAGGTGATACCTAGATAGACGTGAAGAGTTGGCTCGAGCCCTTCAGTATCTCGCTGGGGTTCCCGACTCACACTTGTGACAGGCTGGTGTTTATGGTTGTGCCTCATGTACCAAGAGTATATCGAGGACTCCCTAGACACCTTGTGCATCCTAGATTAAGACCTTTATTGGCCATACCCTTAACATTAATAATAGGATTGTGCTTGTTTGAAAGTGTTTTCTTGTGAGAAACCAAGAATTTTTTTGACAAATTGGCCTTATTGTTGTCATTTCAAGTCCTTGCCATAGTCATTTCCATCTAAACCAAGTCCCTGTTAACTATAGTGGGGAAAATTTTCCCTTCTATTTACTGCAGTGGGGTGAAGCCACAATAGTTTTAGGAAAACTAAGAAAAAATGACCTCATGAAAAAAAAATGGTTTTAAGGGTTCGAATGAACCTACAAGTTTGACCAAACTAAAAAGGGGTTTGACCAAACTAGGGTTCAAGCGAACCCATTAATTAATGGGCCCACATTTCTCACCCAAAAAATAAAAGAAAAATGCAATTTGAAGGGGTTTCAAATGAACCCTGGTTCGCTCGAACCCTTGGGGGTTTGCTAGAACCCCCTAGTTCTAGTGAACCCCCTTTTTCCCTAATTTTTGACATGGTTCACAAAAAAAAACCTAATTTTTTATGCTTCAAAGCTTGGGTTGAGGATGAAAATGGAGGAATAATCACAAACCCAACTGGAATTAGGTAGTCCTCGAAACGAGCTATCCAATGAATATAATTTTAATATGTTTTAGTTTTATTATGTATTTGTTTTTTTAGTTTTACTAAACATAGGTTTTTCATTGAAAATGAAGGTCTCTATTCTGTACATGTGGAAAAATAGTAGATTATCAAAAAAAAATTGAAAAATATGAGTGCACTAGATATTGAAGTCCTTGATCCAACAAAAAAAATAAATTGAATTTCGATATATAAAAAAAAAGTTACGCGTTATACGATCGCACTATGTATTAATTGTAACTGGTTTGACTTTGAAACTTGATTAAAGAAAAAATATTCAATAAAAATCTATCTAACCAAGTGGAAGCACTAGATATCGGAGTTACAAATCTAAATTTGAAAGAATTAGAATTTCATCCTTCATGGAAAAAAAGTTATGCATTATACAGTGTGCATCACTTTTTAAAAATGTTGTTTACTGAAAATAACCAGCTTTCGTGGGAGATGGAAAAAGAAGTGCAATCTAATTCCAAAAAAATTGAAAAAAATATTTTTAGAATCTACAGACAAAATGTGATGAGACTCTAGTTTGCATCATCTTCAAATTCCTCATGGTTTAGCCGCTATAGGTGCCCAAATGTGAAAATTTAGTTAAAAATAATAATTTCAGTGTCCAGTTTGGCCAAAAATAGTAAACCACTATTGTGGGATCACCCAGTGGGGAAAATTTGCCCTCTTGTTTGCTACAGTGGGGTGAATTCTCCCTCCTATTTACTACAGTGGGGCGAATTTTCCCTCCTGAATAGTCAAATTCACCCTGTTTAGCTCCGTTTAGCCTCCAAACCTCTGTTTACTCATTCTAAACCTCTGTTTAACCATTCCAAGCCTCTGTTTGATCATTCTAGACATTTTTTTAATCATTTTGATCCTCCGTTTGATCATTCCAAACCTTTGTTTGACCATTCCAAACATCCATTTAATCATTCTGAGCCTTCATTTGACCATTCCAAACATTTGCTTGACCAAGTAGTCTTTCATCCCTTTTGATCCTCCGTTCACTCATTTTGAGTAATCTTTCATCCATTCCAAGCATCCATCTCCTCATTCTGAGATTTGTTCATCATTTCTAATCAATCATTTACTCATTTCAAGCTTTCATTTTCGTGACCTGAGAGTCGTTCATCCATTCTAAGCAATCATTTACCAGTTCCAAGTGCTTGTTCATCCACTCCTATCATTCATTTTCCCAATCCAATCATCTATTTCCTCAATATAATTATCTAACACCCCATTCCAATCACCCATCTCTTCATTCTAACAACCTGTTTACCCACTCGTAGAGTCCACAAGCAGTGGGGAGGATCTGCCCTGCAGTGGGGTGAATCTGCCCTACAGTGGGGCGAATTTTCCCTATAGAAGGGTAAATTCACCCCTCTGTGAGGGAAGATCCGCCCCAAAAGGGAAAATTTTCCCCTCTACAACAAAAAGTTGGCAAACAGACAAAAAAAAAAGATCCAGCTTCTAAATCCGACTGGTGGAACCAATCCCATCATATCCTTCTATCCAATCCTAATCTGAGCTTCAATTCAATCCTAATATGAGCTTCAATCCAATCTTGATCTGAGCTTAACCTAAATCCTAATCTGAGCTTTAATTCTTCTACATCCAAGATCCCTCCTTCAATCTTCCTCTAATCCATTCTTTTGTCCTTTCATCACCCGTTTCCATCTTTCTAATCCACATCGATCTAATCCAACATCATGACTCCTTCACCAATTCAACCAAAAATAGTAATAAAGGGAAACCCTAATTACATTGATGATGATAATGAAAGTCTTGTCGATCAAGAGGAATACGATGTGGATCCCCTTGATACTATCATTGCTAGTAATTTTTTCCCAACCGCTTTCCAAAATCCAATCCCATCTCCGAGCTATCTTGTTACATCCACACCTAATAATGCTCCTTATGCTACCTTTGACAAGGGACATACATTATCTTCATCACCCGCATCTCCATCATATCATCCCTCTACATCTTCTTATCCAACATCCATGTCTTCTTATCCCAATCTAGTATCCCAACATCCCTATTATAATCCCCCATCCACACTTGCATACCCCAATCCTTCATCCACATATGCTCGCTATTCTAATCTTCCATACCAATCTACCTATCCTAATCCTCCTTATCAGTCTACCCATCCCAATCCTACATTCACTCCTTATCCTAATCCAACATCCACATTTTCTTATCCTAATCCAACATTCACATTTTCTTATCCATACCCTACATCCACACCGTCCACATCCTAATCTACCATCCCAATGTCCCTATCTTAATTCCTCATCTACATCCTCCAACACCAATCCATAATCCATGTCCTTCTATCAAAACACACCATCCCAATGTCCCTATCTTAATTCCTCATCTACATCCTCCAACACCAATCCATAATCCATGTCCTATCAAAACACACCATCCCCATATCCCTACCTTAAGCCTCCATCCAATCCTAATCCTCCATCTACTCCCTATCCTACATCCAATCCCATTCCCCCATCTAATCCCAATCCTCCACCAATCCCCAATCCTTCATCCACGCCTACCTCACCATCTAAACCTAGAGTATGCAAGTTTCTCACTCCAGAATTTCTCCAAGGACTCATGACAAAGAAGACACCCCTAGCTCCACCACTTGAAGTTGTGGGACCATGCCATCCCAATCCACCATCCAGGGTCACTAGTGATGAGACCCCTCTTCAGCCCCCACCTATCATTGATGCTACCACCCCTAGCACCACTCAAACCGTCAAAGCCATCACATCCTCTGAATCCACGGAGCTCGCCTCTCCTACTCTAAGATCCTCCCAACCCATCACAAATCCACAAATCCAATCCACTCTTCCCATTCCTAGTCATGAAACACAAGTCCCATCCATTCCTTCCATTCTTAGTATCACTGATTTCCCTTCCCTTGAACTTCATGAATCCTCCATCCTTCCATCTCCCCCACTTGAAGAGTCCCTTCAAGACTCCATTATCATACCACCCACACAAGATGAGTCATTCCAAGAGCTCGATCCAAAGCATGCTAGCATATCCCATTTTTCACATCAAGATTCTATTGACCCATCTAGCCCATCTCAAGATCATAATATCCCATCTGTTTCATCCCATGATCCTCTTCTCTCTCATGAGCCCTTATCTCCATCTCCATTGCACGAGCCCTTATCACCTACTACCACAAATCCATATCCTATCATGTCACCTAATCCCTCTCTTGATCCCTTGCCACTCCCTTGTCCCGATCAAGATGTTGATATCCCCTCATCTCCATCTCATGATCCTCCATCGTTGCCTAAACCTACTA
The DNA here is from genome assembly GCA_007258455.2 of Sequoia sempervirens. Lineage (NCBI taxonomy): Eukaryota > Viridiplantae > Streptophyta > Pinopsida > Cupressales > Cupressaceae > Sequoia > Sequoia sempervirens. The sequence goes on from VDFB02000008.1 coordinate 72,301,814, forward strand.
TCCCCACACCGCTTGTATATCCCCTTGGTACTCTCACATTCTTCCATGGTGGTCTCCTTGCAGAAGAAGAAAAAAACATATACACCACCCATCCTCCTCTGCCTAATAATGGACTCGCATCGTTCTTCCTGAATAACAAAAATCCTATCATGGATCAAATGCTCAAGAACATGAATTACCAAGGAAAAGGTTTAGGCCTTCATGAGCAAGGTATTTTAGATCCCATCCAAGTCGAAGAGCATGACTACATATGCGGTCTTGGTTGTATCTCTCAAAACTCACAAGCTAAAAATGTTGGTACAACCTCTACCAAAAAAATATAGGCTCTTTCCATCACTCCACCAAATCATTCACTGCCATCCCCCCTCCTCCATCATATTGCCTCAAAACAACTGTCCATATTCCTCCTTCATCCACTCCATCCACCATCTCCCATCCTCCATCTACTCTGCCCATGTTTCCTCTAGGTCCTACGTCTATTTTGGGCTTGTATATCCCAAAATCACCTCCTCCATCTCATCCTATTCATTCTTTCATCTATCCCTCACCTATCCATGTCATCCATCATAAACATCCCACTCACATGTACCCTAATCAGGATCAACAAAGGCACATACCCGTACATCCTCCATCTACACATAATTCCCATAATCCTACCTCCATCGCTCCACATCATCCATCCCCTTGCACCCATCCCATTGCTATTAAAAGCACTTTGGATGTTAAAGTAAAAATACATAAATCCAAAAATCCACATGAATCTAAAGCTCCTCATGTCCCCTTAAAAATACATGTTGGAGAAAATAAAAATCAAATCCAAAATCAGAATCATACCCATCGGCCACAAGGGCCCACCAAAGAAAAAATCAAAACCATGTGGATCCCAAAGAAAAAAGATGCAATACCTTCAAATGAAAAATATGTAACAACATCCAAATTTTCTAATCCAAAAGCTAATCATACACCCCTTTCATCTTCTAAATCTTTTTTGGGTCCTTATGTCCCAAAATTCATCATCCCAACTCCTCCATTATCCCCACATTCTCCATCCATTAATACTCCTATCATTTCACATCCATCACCGTATGTGCCAATGTTGGTCCTAAACTTTCCACCCCATCACACACCTACCCATCATTCTATCCATACCCTTTTCAGCATCCCATCCATTATCCCACATATCTTCCCTATCATATTCCTCTCATTCATCCTCTTGCATAATCCACTCATCCTAATAAGGTTGTACCAACATCCAACAGTCGCTTCACACATGGGCTCTTAAGACCTTGACTAGAATTTGATGCTTGAGTCCTTCATCCATCTCCTTATCACCTATCTTCTAAATCCACTTATCCACATTCCTATCTTTATCCATCTCCATCCACATTCTATCCAAAAATCTAGAAAAGTCAAAAATAAAAATAAAAAAGTAAAGAGAAATAATTCATCCAATGGTGAAAACTTGGCAAACAAGCGCCTTGGATAAGTACCATGATGAAAACCTTGCAAACAAGCATCATGCGTAAATCCCCATCCATCCTTTTCCACACTTGGGGGCAGCTTCCTGATATGCATTCCCTCCATCCACTATGCTTCCTGCTATACATCCTCCTAATTCATCCCCTCCATCCCACCTATCTTCCGCATCCTACCATCATATCCCATTTATCTCCAATCCCTCCATCCTTCTTGCGATCTCGATCAAAATAGGGGCACCTATCTATGCATGCTTTGGACACCTCTCGGTATACGTTCCCCTCATCCACACACTCCCCTCATCCTATCCACATCCATCTACCTTCCTTGTCCACCTATCATCCACCCGTCATGCTACCATTAATCTCCCTTCCTTGTCCATGCATCCTATCTATATCCATCTCACTCCTTTATTAGCCTATCTTTCTACCTTTCATCCCTCATGCCTCATTATACATGACATATTTAGAGTGGGGGGAATCTATCTTCCTTTGTGACACAGTCCTTGGAGACATCCTTCATCTAGCAAACAATCCTTTCCATCTCCCCATCCTTATCCCTCTATCCATCCATCATAGAAATAATTTCCATCACCCAAATTATTATCTATCCATTTATCTATCCAATAACCTTTTTCCTCATCCAACTCCTTATCCCTCTATCCAATCCATCCAAACAATCCTTTTCCTCACCCGATCATTATCTATTTATCCATTTACCTCTATCCTCATCCCATCTCATAATCCTTTTTCATTGGTATCTAGCTATAGGCTCCTCCCCACGCAATCCAATGCCATCTATCTTATCATCATCACCTCTTCTTCTTTTGCACATATTTTCAATCTCCTCTCCTTTCTCATCATTCATCTATCCATCATACCATCCTCCCAACTCATCTTTTGATGATTTGGATAACTATCCCATCCCTGAGCTTCATGTAGTCACCATCATCTTATCCAATCCAACAAGTCTATCCCATCTCATCGTATTAGTCCCATCATTTTCATCTCATCACCCTTTATCCATCATTTGTCTTTTATCTTTTGTTGAACTACGTTGCCCCTACGCTTTCACGTAGGAAAGGTCGATCACTTGATCCACCCCCGGGGCTCCTTTATCGTCTATCATCAGTCGTTCTACTTTTTCCATCCTGTCTTGGTCATCTATCAAGGTCTCCATCTTCCTCTTCCCACTTTTATCCATGGTCAGTCATCAACCTTTTATCGAACTACGAGGGCTCTGCACTTTCATGTAGGCAAGGCTAATCTTTGATCCACCCCCGAGCCCCTAGGTCTTTAGGGTGTGTCAGTCTCGTGTCTTGTATTCCTTGTGTTGTGTCATCAAGCTATGCCCTTATCTAGTTGGTTCTTAACATACGAGATCCACTCATATCATGAGATCCAGTCGGTTTTGAATATCCTGTGTCATATCAATCTTTTAGTTTAGTATCCATCATTGGTCTCAACAGGATGCATCCTTCCTAATAGACCTCATTAATCCCATCCACCCCCTTGATCCTATGGAAAATGACATTTTAAATTGATTGTGATTTTTTGATACTTTTGGATTTTGTTTATCATTTGATCCCCCTATCATCACTTGTCATGGTTGCCATGATCCATCATATCATGGTGTGCTTTGACTGGTACACATAGGTGTATATCTTGATCTTTTTTTTGTTTGTGTCTTCTTGGTTGTCCCATGTACTACCCACCAAGATCCTTGTGGTCTTGTGTTATGTTGGGGAACCCTCGTGTGCTTGTGGTTATTCCAATACCTGGCCTGACCAAAGTCATGGCGACTTTGGGGTGTTGGGATAACCTTCTTGTCTGTTGTGTTTATTTCATGCATTAGACACTAATCTGCATTGGTTCCACATACCCTGGCACTTGGTGTCTTATGCTATAGAAAAAATCAGTGCTCCAAAGATGGAAAATTGTGTTAGGATTGCATTTCATCTTCCCCACCCATGCATTCATCCTTCATCAATCTCCCTCCCCTATCCATCTGATCTTTTATCATCATCTCTTTAATCATCATCATCATCCTCGGGATGTATCCTTCCCTATCCTTTAGTGGTGTTTTGGGATGTATCCTTCTCTCATCAATACCGCTTCTTGGGATGTATCCTTCCCTATCCTCATGTTGTTTTAGGATCTCTCATTCCCTCATCGACAACACTCCATCCATCATCAACCCCTTTTGGCTTGTAGCTTGACTATGGCAACACCACCTTAAATCCATTTTTGCTTCATCCATCTCCTACCACTTATCATTCCACTCCTTTGCATCATCTTCTTCATCTCCCCTTGCATCATCTCATCCATTTTGAGAGCACACCCGTGTTCTCTTGAACCCACATGTCTTCTTGAGGGGGCATCCTTAATCCCTAATCTTCATCTTCACCCCCATCTTTTGAATGACTGGGGCATCTTTTCCAATCTAACCATCTTCTTCTGGGTTCTATGTTTTAATATTCTTTGAAATGATGCTATGAAGTAATACCATCTCAAAGAGGGGAAAAATGTAGACACCTAAATTTGGACACTTAATTTATCCAAATTTATCCCCTTTCATCTAAACATCATGTTATTTGCATTAATTAAGTAATATTACTATTATTTAATTAATACCCTTAATTCTACCAAATCCCTAAGGTATTTAATTAATAATTAAATACCTTATCTCTTCAATCCCCCTTTCATCAAATGAATTAAATAAATATGACATTTATTTAATTCCTCACATGTCACATCATTTTCCTTAATCTTAATCCATCTCCTAATCTCTTCTTTAGGGATGTCCACATGCCTAATCCTTGATTAGGATGTGTCACATCCTCCAACTTTTGCAAGTTGGCTTCTAATCCTCATTATCCTCTAATCATCTTATAATCACTGATTAGTTAAGCCTAATCAACATCTTGGTCAACTCTACCCACCCCCAAAGGAATTTTTAATTCCTTTTTATTCACCCAAGACTCCTCTCTTCCCCATGTGAATTTTTAATTCACTTTTATTCCTCCTAGAATCCCCTTTCCCCATGCATCTTCTAGAATATTTGACTTGTCGCATCAAGTCACATGTGGACAAATGCTTCCCTTTTTGGAACCTTGTCTTGTCCATGGGATTCTTCCAAGCATGTGAATTTTTAATTCACATTTATTCACCCAAGATTCTTCTCATCCCCCAAGGTACTTACAAGGTACTTGTCCTTCCTCCACATCATGTACCTCCCTTCCACCTCACTTCCACATCATCTTATCCTAAGCCATCTCACATTCCACATGTCAAGATGTGAGGGATTGTGAGTAATCAACTCACCATAGCCCTACATCTTGACCTTGGTGGCTTAATCTCAACCATTGAATTCTCTAGAGAATTCAAATTTCTCTATAAATACCCTTCTTCATTGGCATTTAAAACACTTAGTCTTTTTTACACCCACATGCTGTCATTTTGAGCACTTAATTCACAAGAATTTCCTCTCACTTAGTTAAGTCATTCTAGCCATTAGCATTGCATTCTATCACACATTGTTCATCTTGCATAACCATCAAAGGATCATACAATCTTACAATCACAAGGGCCAAGCAAGGAATTTCAGCAGCAAAGAAGGTATAACCATTTACAATATCTATTTTATCTTCTATCTTTGTGTTATCAATTTCTTAGGCTAATCTGGAGGTGTCCCTTTGTGTTTTTCTTTCATTGCATTATAGTTGTTCTTGCATCTCTAGGATAGATAAAACATTTAGGATCACACTATTAACCATTAATACATAGTGTACTTCATAGTACACACTTCACAGTGTAGGGAAAGCATGTCATAAGAGTCTATATAGTTGACAACACATTATTTTTCTAAAGCTCCAAAATGGGAAACAAGGAATACTCATATTTGTAAAGAGGCTTCTACATTACAAAACACATTTTTTTTATAGAAATTTTGCATTGTGTTTATAGAACAACAATTTGAATACAAAATTTGGGAAGTCTAATGACCATTTGTGTGTTATTATGGCCTAGCGTTGGAATTTTGTATGGTATATTATACTAAGTAAAAAAAAATACAATAACAATGCTCCTTAATCACAACCTTATGAAACCCAACTATGTAAAGATTCTTCACAAAGTTGAACAAAGGTATATAATTTAAATGGAGAAATACTCTAATGTAAAATGATAACTATTATGTTCTTTTGCAAATATAGTTGATCTAATTACCAAGGATCCAAAGGTTCCTGTTCTATTTTAGGAGATAAATCATACCAATGTAGTGTTGGAGAAATTATCCGAAAATTAACACAAATCAATTATGAGGAGGATAATTAAAAGGATGCAGTATCATCATTCACTACTGTTTTGAGCATTCCCATGTAACACTCACATTTCAAGAAGGAAACATACTTCATGTAAAATTTTGGGATACAATAGGTACACATATTGTAACATTTATTTTATTTGAATTAAATTGCAATTTTTTTGCATTCCCCATGATAAGCATCTCATTTATAAATAAATCAAAACTTCTAAATGCAAAATAAATTTTGAAAATTTAACTATCCAATGTACAATTGTTATTCAATCTATGACAACTAGAATCACCTATATTTTGTGAAGCTTCATGTCTCCTGAAGCATCCTTCTCAATCCACTTTCCCTTGTTTTATTCAATTTTGTTTCCTCAAATATATCAACCACCTGGAAGGAAGACACGTGTTAGCGATAGATTAAATTGGTAACTTAAAGATATTTGGTGCTACAAAGAATTCATTTTATTCCAAATTTCACTAATATCAAATTATGTGTTGTGTTGAATGCAACATGCTAGCTTGTATAAACAATAAATAAACATATTAAACTGTACAACATGAATTTAATTTCTAATTTTACCTATCACTAACAATAGTAATATATATCAACAATTATATCTGCCATTTTTTCATTCTATTGGAACTATGACACATTGAACGTTCATTTGGATATATGAAAAACTGATCTCTCTTGGCATATGATGGAGGCCATAAATTGCAATAATAAATAAGGGAATAGAAGATAAAAAAGAAGGATACCATGTACCACTATCAAACTTTTTTTTATATCCCACATTTCGCAATGAACACCTAAAAGATGAATATTGATATCGTAACCATTATTCCATGATATTATAAACTAAACCATTACTTGTACAAACAGCTGAAAAAATATAGATTATTGCAAGACACATTGGTTGCAAATCACGGTATGCATCGATTATGCAAGAATAATGGTTAAGAAGTCAACAAAAACCTTGGTGATCACCTTGATTGACCAAAATATAGTAGCTAATCTCTTGAAAAAGTGTGCCTTGCATAGGTAAGTAAAATAGAAAAATACATAAAAACATACATAAAAACACACATAGAAACATACATAACATGATGGGATGACATAGTGCGGGGCCCACCTAGATGGGGGATCAAAGTGACAAAATCAGGAGATGGGAGAAAACATTATAGTGATGGAAGCAAGGAGATAACAACACTTTCAAATTATGTTTCTCGTGTTGTGGGAAGGAGTTTTACCATAAAACTTGTTAGCCCAATGGCTTGCACAAGAAGTTATCCCTTTCTCAGGGTTTTTGTGCACCGGCCACGAGAATTGCAGGCTGACGTGAGCAAGACATGCATTCTAAATTGTAATAAGTATTTATTTTCAATAATGTGTGTTTAAATATTATAATGCAGAAAATCATTATAGGTTGGAAAACACTTTGTGTGATGAGTTATTTCATTTTGCATGCTTGAACCTAAAGGGTGAAGAGCACGGGGAGGAGTTGCAAGTGAGGGATACATAAATCCAACCAAACTGAGTTGAGGGGTGATTAACCAATCAAGCTATTACATGTAGAGGGTTTTACAAGAGTATGTCAATTGCAACTTTAATAACATCGAGTGTTTTGCAACTTGCACTTTTACAAAAAAGTGTGAATGTAATCAAAACCTTTTCTTATTAACACAGTAACAACCCAATTGGTTTGTCACCCCTCAACTCAATTTGATTAGACACCCAATGTTTTCCAACATGCAATTATATAGACAATATGAATGTAATGAAGAACTTTTGTTTAGTACACAGTAAGAATGTAATGAAGATCACCTTCAAAATTTATGCAAACCACATTGAATGAGATAGATAAAAGATAATGTATTGACTAAAGAGATTCTCCTTGATATTGAGAAGTTGAGGAAGGTGCGTGTGGAGTATATGCAATGGTCAAATGGCAATGCATAACTTGAGCAGTAAGTAGTAGAAAGTATGTAATGTAAAAGGGATTTGCTCTAAAAACACTTGAAAAGAAGCAGACCAAAGTGAATGAGAGATAATGTATTGATTGAAGAGATTGTTCTTGCTAGAAGTTGATGAAAGAGCATGTGCAATATGTGCTATGGGAAAATGGAAATGCAAAATAGGAGGCAGCAGGTACTAGAATGCATGGAATGAAAAAGGAATCTTCTCTAAAAACACTTGAAAAGAAGCAAAGAAGAGTGAGTGAGATAGATAATGTATTAATTGAAGAGATCCTTCATGCTTTTGAGAAGTTGAGGTAGGTGCATGTGCATAGTATATGCAATGGGGAAATGGCAATGCACAAGTGGACAAACTAAAGAGGTTTGCATTACACAAGAATTTATGCAGGCAAAGAAAGTGAGAGATGATGCTATGGGTGGAGTTGAACAAGTAAATTCTATCATGAATAACTTCTACAACATAGTATATTTTCCACTATGAACTATAATAATTGTTTTATCTATTAGTTTTGAAGCTTCATAAGTGTCATTTTCCAACTAATAGTTTTTGATTGTCCTGTGATACATTGCACCAAAACTATCGTGTCCATCAAAATTTTCTCTACAATTTCCCTAACATTATTATCTTTTTCAAAAAGAGTACATAGGAATTTGAATAATGTTGCTCTTTAGGCACAACTTTTGATGCATTCCAGTCAATTATCACCATACCTTGGCTAACTTTACTTTCCTCATTTTGATTGAATCAGATAAAAGTGGAGTTAGCTGAAGTATGGTGAACATTGATTGGAAATGCATCAAAATTTCTACTTCAAGAGCAAGATTATTCAAATTACTATGTACTCTTTTTGAAAAGGATAGTAATGTTAGGGAAGTTCTAGAGGAAATTTTGATGGACAAGACAATTTTGGTGCAATGTATCGCAAGAAAATTAGAAGCTATTAATTTGGAAAAATTATATGTAGACATCATAATTCTAATGAAAATCTTTAGTTTTATAGATAGTAAGAATGTAGTGAAGTTTATTCACCTTCACAATTTAAAGCAACTCTTACTTGCACTAAAAATTGCATTTCAATTTCCTCATATGATTTAAAAATAAATGCAGTTCATATAATTGCAGGATGGAAAACACAATGTGGTTTTCCATTTATTTCATTCTGTATGTTCAAAGCTAAGTGGTGGAGAGCACAAGGAGGAGTTGCAAATGGGGGTTTCATAAAACTAACCAGATTGCTAGCTGAGGGGTGACTAACCAATTAGGTTGTTACATGTAGAGGGTTTTACAACACTATGTGGGTTGCAGGTTTCATAATACCCAATATTTTCCAATTTCATTACATTCTTACTATCTAATTTACAAAAGGTTCTTAAGACAATCACAAAACATACCAAATTGAGGCGAGGGGTGACTAACCAATCGGGTTGTTACTTGTAAAGGGTTTTAGAACAATATGTGGGTTGCACGTTTTATAACACCCAGTGTTTTCCAACTTGGAATTTTATATAACAGTATGAATGTCTTGAAAAGATTTCGTTATTTAGAAAGTATGAATGTAATGAATGACACCTTCAAAATTTATAACAAGTCTTACATAGAGTAAAAATTATGTTTCAATTTCTTCATATGATCCAAATATGCATGCACAATATGATTGCAAGTTGGAAAACATAGTGGGAGGTGAGTACATGATTTATGAAACCTCCAACTCATACAATGTTGTAAAACCCTCTCAACATTGAATCCAAATGAAAACCCTTACTTGTCAATGGAAACCCATCTTCGCAATGAATAACCATTCAATTCTTCACAATCTCTAGGCAGAATGGCAAAATGGCATATATTTCTGGCAGATATACATACCTACTTGATAGCTACCCACACCTGTAACATGTGTTTTGGTAGGGAGAATGGTTGCTTTGCTTCAGCCTTTGAACCCCTGCAACTCCCTTTTGAGCTCGCCAACAACCTTCAAAATGAGAATGTTGAAAATGGTGATGTTTGGGCTTTATGTGGTTTTAAAAATATATCATTTAATTGTAGAACCCACATTGCATTTTCTAACCTCGTTATATATTTTGCATGGTTTTTGGTTTCTCTAAACATTATTCCACTACTATTTCAATTGCAGAGAATATATGTCACTCATATTTCCACAGTAGGTTGTTAGTTATTTCATTCAACTTACTCAAAAAGTTGTGAGAACATTAAAATGGAAAAATTTAAAACCCCTCAATACAAAAGCACATAAATAGCTTTGTATTTCAAATGAAAATCCCTTTTCACAAGGAAAGCCCTTGGAAACTAGTCAATGAAAACCCATCTTCGCAACGAATAGTCATTCAATTCTTCACAGTTCCTAGGAAAAATGACAAAATAGCATATATTTCAGGGAGATATATATACCTACTAGCTAGTTGGCTATGCCTATCAAATGCATTTTGGTAGGAAGAGTGGCCGCTCTGCTTTGGCCCTCGAACGCTAGCAACTCCCTTCTGGGCTCCCCAACAACCTCCAAAATGTGAATTTCGAAAATGGTGATGTTTTGGGTTTTTTGTCCATTCCAAATTAGAATTTTTAAAACCCACCAACGCTACCACATTTTTTCGACGATGTGACAGGTGACAACACTCTAAACAGTATTTGTCTAAATGTTAGTCAGCATCCATCCGTTAGTCTTATCTCACAATTATACCACCATAGGGGGATGGGGTCTTATATTAGCATGCCATAGAGAGGTGTGTTTTGTTAGAAGATTAGCTTCTCCCCTAAAGGAGAAGACCCGATGGTTGAACACCTTAACTTTGCGCTTCTCAAAATCCTACGTGGAAATTTCAAAAAATTCCCATTTTTTTACAGCAGCTTGCTTGGCAATGTCCCTGCTTATAAAAAAAGTAAGACCGATACTTGTGCACTAAATCATGTTTTATTGGTGCGCTGATGTGGCATCACATGGTTTGTTGTTTTTTAGATCTAAGAAATACATATTATTCAATTATTGGTAGTTATCATCAACACTAACAACTTTAAAGTCATAACTATTGGTTCAATATTGTTAGAAGTATTAGACATTAAATCAACAAATGTTATAACAACTATTGAAACCTGCTCTACTACTGCTGAATCCTTTAATGAATAGGAAATATTCAATAAATTAAGAAGGACAACCACTTTAAATGTGGACAGACCTTTGGTTATCGAAAAGTGTTTATGGTGTCCTACATATGACCCACGTGCAAAACACCGAACACAAAAAAGAACCCTAACCATCACACAACATAGCGGTTTACAGAAGATGCTCTCATATAAATGCCAAGATACCCAAAATGGTTTAGGTCAGAGAAAAAGGGAAGTGTCGAACATCTTATTCTGGCTATGACAGACCAACTTGTCATATACAGACGAGGTTGAGAAATGTTTGGCCAGCTTAAAACAATGTCAGAAGAAGGACTAATGCTCTTTTTGAAACATTACTGCCCAGCACACATTTTAAGGCTTTATGCTGTTTCTTCAGAGGAGTCAGGCTGCTCGATACTCGATATCCCTGCAAAAGCCTTGCGATCGCGACTGCTCGAAGGAATTTTAGGACAACCAAACGACCGTAACAAAGTTTCATAAACAACTGGATACCTGCTGAGGTAAGTAGTAATTCAGACAGTATTCATGGTGGATGATAACTTATGTGTTTTTCTTTAATCCTGCCAAAATTCTGTATCTGTTTCAAGGGAACCTCGAGATTGGGGGTGTCTATCTCGGGTAAGTTCGTTGGTTATTCAACTTCATTTCTGAACTTTTTTTAGTAAGAATTATTACCTTTTTATAATTATATTAAGTCATTTCAAAGAGGATAACCTTTTTTAGATTAGCAAATTATTTTTATACATCTTCAACTTTCATATTTTGTCATCAAATTGAGAGCTAAGTAAGCCTATCTTGCTCATTTAATTTTTAAAATTAATATTTAAATTTATTGATTCTATGTCTTCATCATTAATTAAACTTAGGTTGATTTATGCTTGACTGCATGCATTTATGTAATTAGGCTAGATTAATGTAAAATGGATTTTACTCCCTTACATGTTGATGAAATTGGCATTCCTACACCCTATAGGGTTGCGCTTTATGATTTATAACTTTTCACCATCAAGGTTTTTTAGATTTGTATTTTCTAAGTGCTATATCATTTTTTATATCTTATAAAGGTCATGTTCCTATTTATTGGTGTGAACAAGGTGATTTTTCTAACTAGTTCCACTATTGGGTCATTTTCATATCTAGTATCATTGAAAGTTTACTTAAATCACTTTTAGGGGATTTTAACTTAATGTTTCATATCATAAGATTAAAATACTTGTCATAATATTATGTTATCTTGTTTATCATCATGTCCTATATAACATAGGGTTTCTCATTCATAATGAAAACACTCACAACATTCATTATATTCTATTTACATTCTTTGATAGCAATGCAATTTATTCTTATCATATTAATCTTTAGAGTTCTTGTGATTTCCATTAAGTCTTTAGATCTTTGATGGCCATATCCATAGTGATAACTTGTATGGTATTAGAACAAGTTAAGTGCCTTAGGTTAGTCTTTTGGGAGATCTTGGAGTGCAAATCTTATATTTTATTTAGGCATTGAGTATGCTCTTTTCTTACATATTTGGATAATCTAGAGAATTAGAAAGGTGTGATGGAATATCAAATTTTAGAGAGGTTCCGATTATGGATTTTGTATTGTAGGTACATATGGGAGATGGGTGAAGCAAATCTAAGCTCACCATTGTGTCTATAGTGTTTGAGAAAGTCATATTTTCCTTTTTTGCATCCTAGTTGAACATTGTAGGCCAAATATACAAGAGTTTGAAGTTGGGAGCTAGTTGTCAGATCTAGAAGATAACCATTATTTTGGAGAATTTTGGATCAACTTTAACCCCTTCAACATGTTAAGAATCCCACAAACCTAAAAAATGACTATCAATCCATCAAGTTTGAAATAATTTTCCTCATCCCTTTAAAAAATTATCCCCTTACTTGTTGTATGTCATATCCTTATTTTATACCTAGTTACAAATATTTTCTATACTTTATTTAATTGTTGATTAGCTAACATTTAAGAAAAATAATTATGATTATGCTAATTAATTATTATTTGACTTACTAATGACAATTATTGCAAGTAATGTTTAATTTTTTTGTGAAATATTATAGATGTTGAAATACGATGGGTTTAATTATTTTAATGTTGGATCTAATCATGACTTTGAAAAGAGACTAACTACCATATTTATTGTTCATGAATGTGACATGAAAAAACTAACACTCTCATGGTCATAGAGAGAATATCATTGGCAAGAGGGATCCTAATAGTGTTGGCAGTTGTTGTCATTGATGTCAACATTGAGGCTTGTGTTGTTGCCATTGATGTTAACACTAAGGAGATTATTGGCAGTTGTTTTCAACATTGGTTGTTAGTTGTAATTGATGTCAACACTTGAGTAATATGTTGTTAGTCCTTAGCATTGGTTGTCTTTGTTATATTCAGTTTGGGATAACATTGATTGTGTTAGCCTCCTACAATGATTTGATAACTCAGCCCTTACAACCATGATTCAAAGATTGGACATCTGACCTGAATAGCTATTTCAATCATCATGAAGGTGCATTTAAATTGTCAACCTAGGGATGTGAAATTGAAATGGGCCAACACAATATGTGCACTAGGAACTCTTAAGTAGCCATTTCTATTTTATAGCTAAGAAACACACAATACTGAAAGTAAACTGTTTGAAAATGAATGAGACAAATGCTGAACATCAATCAATGACTATGCTAAGTTAAAATGCATAACAAAAATAAAAGATCTGAGAAACAAATAGGAAACTACTCTATTTTCTTTGGTTGTAGGAATAGTCACAAAATGGACTTCAAGTGGCTGCAGGAACAGTTGATGCCAAATTTCTAACTAAGTACTAAATAGAAAGTAATATTAAACTAATGCTAACGTATTACTCACCAAGTGGGCCCCCTTGGATAAGTATCCTCTAAAACTAAAGAGAACTTAGATGTTTGAACTCAAAACTTTATTTTATTCACTGTAAATCATGCATACAAAAGAGTAATGTTTGTATTACTGAAACTGGAGAATGCAAGTACAATATCAAATCGTGCAACCTCTTCCTCTATTATTCTAAGGAAGGAGCATCAAATTATTATTTATACTATCAGCTAAACAAGGAAGTCAACTCCACGACTGGGAGGACGCCATTTAGGGAAAATAAGGAAAGTGGAGTGATGGCGGTTACATATGCATGGAACCCAGTCAGACATGTAGGTGAGACACAAATTCAACATAGCAGTAACACTTGTGCATGCTCAATCATTAAATTCCACTACAACAAGGCGGTTACATTCGATTGCATGAAGAATCTTCTACCGTCGGCCTTCTTTGACTTGGAGTGATTCCTTCGCTAGACATTATGGTGCATGCCCAGCTAGCGGTGTCTTCCTCAACTTAGCATATTAAATCTGCATGGCAATGTCAGTATGTATAATAACTGCACATCTATAACCACCTTAAGGAACATTCATTAACCACATGCAAAATCAATATAGATAATTCACATATTATGCCAAATGTCATTAAAACTTGTAGAGATAGGATTAAGTCCAATGTCAATGGTTTGAGAGAAAATTTATGAAAATACCAACATTTAGCATTAAATTCCATGACATCTACCAGTAAATAAACTATATAAATAAGAGAAGAGTTGAAGAAGATCATGGTTGGATGCCATGCCTTATCAAGGAATAATTGAAGAAATTCGTTATTGGATGTCATGCCTTATCAAAGAAGCATTATTGTTGATGCTCATATAATGCATTATTACTATCAATAGAGTTGATTTCATAATAATATATATTAAGATGATGATTAGAAGCATTAAGATGAGGATTAGAAGCATGTCTGATGTTGGAGAGATGTTGGTTAAGTTCTATAGTATGTCTCATGTTGTCTCCTAATGTTCCTAATAATACAAGTGTTGTTGAAAGAAGATTTTGATCTCCGTAGGTTGTTCAAATGTTTGTAGTTTAGGAAGCTGCATTGAAGTCTATCAAGGAGAATGCTCTACATTCCTCCACTACTGCAACTCTTGTCTTGTGGTTTGATATTCAATGTCCATGCTTTGTTTACATTTCACTCCTATCTCTTTAGGTCACCTGTGTTTTCAAAGAGGTTCCTATGAATTGCAGAAGGTTGGTAGTGTTGCTAGTTGTTTGGACTAGTCTAAGAAATGCTTTGCACTGATGTCTCTTCTCCCACAACTTGGTGAATATGCTCACAATATCTCTACAATGTCTTAGTTCTAGTTTCATATATTGAAGTGTTCCATAATGTGTTCTACAAATGTTACATCATCCATTTATGTGTTATGTGTTTCCTGAATAGAGTTATTATACCTATTTGGTCTGCGGTGGCTATTGATGGCATGATACTATGAAAGAAGAGTATGGAAGTAATGTTTGTTGTTCAAGGAACATCTCTATATGATCTACATGTTGCTAATTGGTTGCTTTGGTGCCACATTGTGTCTTGAGTTGGCTTTCTAGGTTATTTTTGGATATTAGATCAACCGAGCTTGTTCCTTTGCTTGGTCTGTGCACTTGGGGGGCTACGCTAGCAATGGAAGATGTGTCATGATATATTTGGTTCTTGACCTATTCCATTTAGGACTGTATCAAGTAAATTCAATTGAAAGAGTGTTTATGGGACGACTAGTTATGTGCTTCAATGTTTCAACCACACATTTCCTTGATGCCAACTTAGGTTGATGTGCACTTGCATGTAAATAATTTTGGATCACATTCAAGGAGTTTTAAGACTATTTTTTTCCTCTCTATCCTTGGGATAGGACCACATTATACTTTAGTAGTCGACCAGTTGAATTCATTGTTTATTCTCTTCCTAGTCAACCTAATTGAAGAATTAAAGTGTTGCAGTGGATATAAATGCAAGATTATTTCAAATGCAACAAGATGAAGAAGTGTACAAGTGCAAAAAAGAGTGTATGAGAGTTGTATTGAATATCCAATAAAGATAGTGCTAAAAATTGTGAAAATAAATTTCAATTGAGCTTGAACGCCTTAGTCAATAGAGAGTTGTGTTGGAAATATTTGTAATTCTCTCATAAACCTTTTGTATCCTACTCTGATATAATGAATCTCATTAGGTCCATGTATCTTTCTCTTGGATTTGGTTGGTACTTCAGTGTTGCAAGTCCTTTTTGTATCTTTCTCTAAGGCAATGAGCCTTCTTGCAAGTCTTTTGGTAGTGAGCCTTATATTGTGAGTTGACTCTTGTCATGTTTTTCCCTTCATTGGATTTTCCACATAAATTTGGTGTATCCTTGTGAATGTTTGTATTCTCTATCCATTTATCTTTGTTGTTGATCTAATTACTACTATATATTTCTTTGGTAAAGTTTGTTGAATGTGTTAAAGATTCAAATTTCCACATTCTTCTATGTTACTGCTCTGCATAAAGTTCTATCTTTATATACTAAAGGATTTTATGTTGTGTTGAAAGTTTCAAGTTTTGAAGGGGTTAAGTTTTGTATAGATTGATTCACCCCCCTCTCAGTCTCTGGAAGTGTTCAACAATTAAAGAAATTAAGTATATCTGATTATAAAATATTTGCATACACATTTAAAAAAAAAATAATACAAATAGAAATAGAATGTTCCCATCCAATTGTCAAATCAATATTTATCTATATATTTTATGTGATAAGTGAGATTTTAGAGGCTTTTACCATTAAATGATAGTTGTTTTACCATTAAATGGAAGTTGAAACTTATTTTCCAATGACTCAATAGTCGTTTGCAAATGTGAGACTTACTTCAAGCTCAAATTTCACACTATATGTAGCCTATCAGCTAAATATATTTATCGTAATGGGGAAATTGAGAAGCATAAGGAAATCAAAACATACATGAATCAAATAAGATTTAATTCAAATGAAAGATAGATTACATACCCATTACTCATGAAATGAACGATATGAACTTATTGAATTCAAATGAACTTAAGCAATGCAATCAAAGAAATAAACAAAATGAATTCAATTAACTAATCGTTACTCATCGCATGTCGAAGGGTATTCGCTATGATGTTGGATCATTGTATCAATGGGAAGCCTCCATTTATGCATTTCAAAAGCTCCAATGTGCGTGAATGGTGATCGAAGATGTGTGTAAAAGCTTTCATGAAATTGGATGAAAAATCTGCATTACTTCGTTGCACAAAAGATATATCAATTCTCCAATCATTTTTTAGGATGAAGAGGATTGTTATATAGATTTCATGTTTTGAAATGAATGTACAAGATCATAAAAATGTTGAATCAAGATTAGTGGTTGAAAGCTATTTGGAGGAATTAGATTGCTTAGTTAGCTTATGTGATCGGATCAATTAAGGATATTGATTGATCAATCAGAGGAAATAGATTGCCTAATCAGTGGAATTGAGGAAATCATGTTGACCCTTCAATGGGATTGAAGAATAGATAGATTAGTTAGGGAATAAATAGATTAGTTAGCCAATCAAAGTGAGCAATCGGGGGACCATAATTTTCTCAATCACAAAAAGGGGGTGAAAGTAATTAATTAATTAAGCCTTTTTGAGTTGAATGTGAAAGTCATGTTTGGCTTTCACAAAAAAGTTGTATTTGTTTGTTTTGACCTTTTTGAATGATGTTTGAATAATTTACTTAATTATTCAAGTTTAAGGGAAATTGATTTAATTAAACTATTAAGTATTAATAATTTAATTGATTGAGGGGAATAGGGTAAATTAGTGACATAATTAAATAATTGATGTTATTTAATTAATTAGGAGGAATAAATTTAGATTAGGAATTTATTAAATAAATGAAATTTATTTAATTAGTCAACGATGATGAAAAAGTGAATTAATTAAATAATGTAATATTATTCAATTAATAGGGGAAATTAGGGGTTTTGATGTAATTGATGTGAATTGCAGTGATATTAGACGATAATGATGTCGATGATGAGAAAATGTCATTCAAGATGTGCAATAATGTTAGGTCATTTTTTATGTTTGCATTTTGCCCCTCGTTGAGACAAAGTAGTGGTTGCTTTGTTTCAAAGAATTCGATGTTAAGATCAAGATTTGAAAAATTTTATATGCCCCACTATACCCTGGCAGTCAGTGGAAATATGGTAGGATGTTGGGCTACCCCCTCGAGAGGTTGGCTGAAAAAATTATTTTTTAGGTCAAGCTCGTGACAAGGTTTTATTTTAGTTCAAATGCATAGAGGATAGAAAAATAAGCTTATAGCACCATTGTTAATAGTTTGGATGTTCCCAAGAGCTTGTAATTTCAACCTAGGAGGGTTTCCTAGATATAAAATTAGGGTTGGGGGGGTTAAAATAGGTAATTAGGGTTTAATTTACCTCATTTGTATTTTGAGCCTTTAGTAATCTCTTTCTTCTAAATTCCTTGATTTTGTGATTGTCGAGGAGCTATGGTAAGGATTTGAGGAGCCCCACATTACACAGATGTGGTTCATGAGTTTGGGAGGCCTATTGGCATTAGTGCGCCAGTATGTACCCGTTCCTTTCCTATTTTCATCTTTCCATTTTTGAGTAATTAATGCATGAAAACTTTTTAGGAGATAGCGGTATTTTTAGGATTTTTAAGCTTTTGCATAATTTTTGCTAGTCTTGATGTTTATGAATGTACTGCTCTTAAATTTTTCTACTGCCTTTGAGTAAAATGTTCACTTTTTCTCTATACTTTCACTTTTGTTTTTGCCTTTGATTAAAATGTTTGCTTTTTCCTTTCTTCATGTAAAATGGCCACCTTTGTAAAACTTGTTCACTTTTTCTATTTGTACAATAGTTGAATTTCTTTACCACTTTTGATAAAAACAAGTCCACTATTGATTGTTTTGATTGTTTTTCACAAAAAAGTAACCGCTTTTTCTATTTTTTGAAGTTTGAGCCAATTTTTTTGTAATCTTAGGTTTGTTTCATGTTTTCATAGAAAATCCTTAACGTCATGGGTTGAATGTTTGCAAGAAATTTTTAAACCGCTTTACTCAAGAGAGTGATGGTTGTGTGAATTGTTTGATTTGATTACTGGTTTCCATGAGCTTGAGCAAGATATCTTAGACACTATTGAACTTTGAAACATCTATTATATGCTGACAATCAGATGCCATAGAGCAATGATGACTGCCCTCATGGAGAGATGGCACTCTAAGACATCATCTTTTCATTTACTAACTGGCAAGGCTTCCATCACCTTGGAGGATGTATGGAGGATTCTCTATTTTTTGATTCATGGAGAGTTCATGACCTATTATGTACGATAGGGTGCCCATGATATGTGGCAAGTTCTAGTGGCCAAGTGTCTTTAGGTTATGTAGTCAGAGATAGACTTGTCTCCTTTCGGTGGTAGTGAAAATCCTATTTCTTTATTTCTATGTGTTTTGGTCTCAGGGCTCATCATCCTTAATCGGCGAGGTCGATAGTTTCTGGTTGGTTGGGGCATATGTATTGAGCAAATTTTTAAGCATGGTACCAGGTATGCATGGGGCCCGTGTCTCCTTGCACATCTTTATAGAGATATATGCACGAGGTTGCCTATCAAGGGGGAAGTTCCATTTTTGCTAGGGTTACCTTGCTTCATGTGTGGGCCTAGGAGCATATCCCAATTACTAGACCTGATGGTATCCTAGATCGGGATCCAGAGGATCCGTACTCTTATAGATATGGTGATTTTCTTCATTACACTTGGTCTGGCCAGCTACATTATTAGTGTCATGTTATAGATGATATGCTTGGTTTTGTTTGGAGGCCATGGTTAGATTACAATGCATGGCATGATGATCAGGAGTAGCTTCCATTTTGCAGAAAGACATGGTGGTTGATCGACTATGTTCATTCTTTGCTGAGAGATATTTTCCCAATAGAGTTTTTTGCCAGTTTGGTGAGCATCAAACATGAGTCAGGGATGATTACCCTGGGCTCACTTTGGGAGGACTACCCATGAGGTTAGGGTATGCGAACTCTAGGCTAATCATGAAGCCATAGTTGCAGATTTTAGAGCACTTGCCTCATTTGGATGGGGTTAGCCTATAGGACCAACAGATCCAGGGACTACACCTGATTATGATTAGTGGTGGGCTCGTCGGGTTCCTCTCTGGTTCACAGATCCTATTGGCATTGTGCTAGCTATTGGGAGAGCAAGTAATATCGACCACCATGGTAAGAGACAATGAGTTAGGATCATTGTGGAGTCGCATGATAGAGCTATACAAGACGAGCAATAGGATGATCCCATGCAACAAGATTATCCAGTGACACCTAGTCCTCCTCCTCCACCTAGGGATGGAGCAACAACCGCACAAATCGTACAGTTGATAGTAGCCCGAGATGTAGGGATTGTTAGGAGACAAGCTGCAGAGGCACATGTTGCAACTTTGACTACGAAGTGGTATTCCGTGATACAGGAGAGAGATAGCTTCAGGAAGGAGACACGCTCAAGTTAGAGTGGGATACTAAGATTGGGTGGCATCATGTTGCCAATGCACGGGTGTAGATGGTGACCACTGAGAGGGATACCCTTGGGGCAAAGCGTGATGCTCTTAGAGCAAAGAGGGACCAGTTCATGAGGAAGGCTACCTACTAATAGACTCTTTATGAGGTTTCTATTCCCAGAGGATGGAGATGTCCTCACTTTGGTGAGCCTAATACAACTACTAGTGTAGCCGAGTTAGGTGATTAGTAAGTTAGGTAGCCAGATTAGTCGTTGGTCATGCCATAGCTTTCTCCTCACTAGATTCATGATCATCAGAGGTCCCCACCTTCGGCCAGGTAATAGGAGCTATTATTCCTTGATCTTTTATGATGTTCATTGTATCAAAGACTTATGTTGTAGACATGATTTTTGTATATATATTCATTAGCCCAACTGAGGCCTCGTATATATGTATTTTTATGTATTATGATATCACACATGTTACCTTATGATTTATTTGACATTCTTAGTTTTGATGATATATGAGATATACCAGGTTTCGATTTGGCTTTATTATGTGTTATGAGATGATTATGGATAATGATGTATGCTTATGTTCATGTTTTTTTTTGTACTTTTCTAATATATGCATATGATGTGAATGGATGGATGATTTATATATCTATATGATATATGATGTTTTATTATGTATATGATGGATGTTGATATATAATGGATGATGATATCTTATATATGTGATGCATGATGTTCTTATTGCTTGACTATGGTCATGATATGTACTGATGAAATTGTGGATGCAAGATGGATGGATGTGGTATTAATAATATTGTGATGTAGGATGGAGAGCTGTTAGTTAGAAGAAGTGTTGGATGATCGATAGAAATTCGATGTTTGTTAGTTATTGATGATTTTTGCTTTTGCTTTGCATAGAGGCTTCGTATCTTTAACAATCATTTTGATGTAGCAAATAGACACGATGCACCAGTGTATTAATAACCAAGGTAGCTTTGTATCCATTGCATGGATTTTGACTTGGTGGATAAAGAATATTCTTGCTCATACCAGACATACGAAAACTTTGTTAGAATATATGGTTGAGTCGTGTTAAAAATATTCAGACTAGTTACACAGAGAGGTATGAAATTCCTAACATGCAACTGCTACACAAGTTGTCTCAAAACAATTTCCATATAGACAACTTGTGTAGGAGTTTATTGTTAAAAGTTTATTGTGGTGAAGTGATGATGGAGATAGGTTTTTTTTTTAATTTTCTAAGTTATTTGATTATGTTTTTGTTGTTTTTGTGAATTGTATGAATATTTTTGTATTTTGATAGGATATTTGAATGTTTCCTTTTGTTTTGAAATTTTGGGGGACTAACTTGGGGCCTTGGGGGCTCATCAGTTATGATGGCCTTGCCTACGTTATCCATGTAGAGGCTCGTAGCTTGCTTAGTTTGATAAGAACATGTTTTTGACTTTTTTCTATTTTTCAATTGTTTTTGGATTTTTATTTTTTTGACTAAGTTAAAAGAAAGCACGATAAACACCTAAGGGGATTGACCTAAGGCCTCAGGGGCTGATCATAGATAAGGCTCCTATGTTTAACATGTAGAGACCATGTAGTTTGATCGGTGTTGACTTAAAATATAACATGTTTTTTGGATTTTAATTTTTTGTGACTTTGTTTTGGATTTTGTTTATTTTTTGGATGTTTTTGATTTTTGATAGTTTTTCGACTATGATGGGATCTACAAGGATCCAATTTGCTACCATTTTTAGGAAGTTACCCCCAGTTTGAGACAAGACTACCTTCATTAGTGGAGACAGATGTTGATAATGCAACAAGGTTTGACACTTGATCAGTCAGCGAGCTATGGTTGGTATGCACGTTTTAGTATGGGACAAATGGGTGGATGCTTCAAATGGTGTTGATAGATAACGGTGCAAGTATTACTCAAATGTAGCACTTGTTTGCTAGGTTTTCACTATGGTACATGTCCTAAAAGTGCCACAAAGTGGTTTTCACTTAAAGAACATTTTATTTCTCTTTACTATTTTTCTTTCTTTTCTTTTTTTTATCTTTTTTGTTGAGATACTGTGATGTGTTTAAGTATAGAACTTTTTAAGATGGCTATTGTTCAGAATTTCAACTAATGGTTCTTCTTTAGGAGTAGCCAATTGATAAGCTCCAAAGCCATATCTTGTTGTGGTGGTGAAGGGGCTAAGCCAGTTGGGTTAAAACTTCCCCTTCCCATCCTCATTCAGTTGGATCTTTTGATTCTCTTAGAGTACTAGGTCACCAACCTGAAAGTTTTTGTTCTTCATCTTTTTGTTGTAGATTTGTTTGAGTCATTTCTAATAAACCTGGAGATGGTTTAACATGCTCAAAGTCCTTTCATCTAGGAGTTCCAACTCATTCAATCTAGACACTCGATATTCCTCATTGTTGACCATGCCTTTCAGGGATATTTGCAGTGAGGGGATTTCAACTTCGATAGGTAAGATAGCTTTAGACCTGTAGACCAAGGAAAAATGTATGGAACCAATAGGTGTATGAATACTAGTTCGGTAAGCCCATAGGGTTGGATTCAATTATAAATTCCAAGCATGGTTGACATCATTAATAATATTTTTCAAGATTTTTAGGATAGTTTTATTAGATGCTTTTGCCTGACCATTTACTTGGGGATAGTAGGGTGTGGAGAATCGGTGTTGGATATAAAACTTGGAACAAAGATCTTTGACATCTTGGTTTTTGAATGGGGTTACATTGTCTATTATGATGGTTTGGGGAATTCCAAATTGACAGATTATATATTTCAAGATGAAATTGGATATCTATTTTCTTGTGATGTATGTTAATGGAATTGCTTCTATCCACTTTGTAAAATATTTCATAACAGTGATGATAAACTTGTGTCCATTAGATGAAGCGGGAGAGATCTTACCTACGAAGTCTAATTCCCACTGCAAGAAAGGCCATGGTGTTGTGATAGGTCTCAGCTCCTGTGTTGGTGCATGAACAAGGTCATTGTGATGTTAACACTGAAATAATTTTCTTGAGTACTGAATGCATTCTTGTTCCATGGAGGGCCAATAGTATCATGTTCTAAGCAATTTTTGTACTAGGTTAGGTCTACTAGAGTGGGACCCACAAACACCTTTATGTTCCTCTCGTAGGGTGGTTTGTACTTCTTCTATGTTAAGAAATCAGAGTAAAGTACCATCTAAACTTTGACAATATAAGATGTCTCCTAGGATTGTGAATTAGGAAGTCTTACGGGAAAAAGTTTTCTTTTGGCTTGTCATTAAATTAGGGGGTATGATACCATGTTGGATATAATTGAATATATCTTAGTACCATGGTGAATTAGGAACAACAACATCACAAACCAATTCTAATTTTGGGATATCAAATTATGGTATGAGGAGTTGCTCCATAAGGAATTTTATTGTTGCCATAGCGTGTGTTGCTCTTTTGTTGATCCGAGGAACCTGTTAAAAGGTGATGATGAAAAAATATTATTTGAAACTATCCACCATTCTTTTAGATGGCATTAAGTTGTCATACTTTGTTTGATACTCAATATTTACTTTTCTAATTACCAGTTGAGAGTCTCCATAAACTTGCAGTTCTTTGATCCTCCATTCTATGGCCATTTTGAGTCTTGTAATTAGTGCTTCATATTCTAAGATGTTATTTGTACATGGGAAATAAATTTTGTAAGTCGTAGGTATACTATCTCCCTATGGTGTGAGAAATAAGATACCTGCTCTTGAGCCATGTTGAATGTGGGACCTATCAAATTACAAGGTCCAATGGCTTGTCTATTCTATGAGCTATATGCTTGCATCTAGGAAGTCTATTGTGAGAGGCTAGTGATCTTCCATCAGTGATTTTTCTAGTTGATCTGCTATGATTTGTCCTTTGATGGTTTTCCTATCTACGTACTTTATGTCAAACTTGCTCAATATCATCACCCATTTAGCAATCCTACCTATTAGAGCTACTTTCACTAATACGTACTTTAGGGGATCTACTATTGAAATAAGCTTTACTTTTCTATTCAATATGTAGAGTCTCAACATCTATGCCACAAAGATGACATAGAGACATGATCTTTCTATGGGTGAATAGTTCAATTCATATCCCACCAGTGCTCGACTAATGTAGTAGACTGCTCTTTCCTTGTTATTATCATCTAGTTGTGCTAAGAGAGCTCCTAATGATGCTTTTGTTCTAGAGACATAGAGGATCATTGCTTTATCTAGAATAGGTGGAATTAATACTACAGGAGTGAGTAGATACTCTTTGACTTGTTGGAACACTTGATCACATCTTCCATCCTATTAGAATGTGATGTCTTTGTGTAGTAGATGGGTGAACGGATGACACTTGACTACCAACTACACGATGAATCTCATGATGGACTGTAGTTTCCCTTGTAGGCTTCTCAATTGCTTTAATGTCTTAGGAGGAGACATTTCTAATATGTCTTGTACCTTTGGAGGATCTACTTCGATGCCTCATCTTGATACTATGTACCCTAGAAGTTTTCTAGATGTTACTTCGAATACACACTTTTTCAAATTGAGCCTCAAATTGTACTGTTTGAGCCTATCAAGCACTTTTGCTAGGTTGGTCAAATGGTCTTCTCCTTTGATGGACTTTTCTAGTATGTCATACACATAATCTTCCATAGTTGTATGCAACATATCATGAAAGATTGTAGTCAATGCTCTTTGATAAGTTACCCCTACATTCTTTAGACTGAATGACATGAAATTCTAGCAGAAGGTCCCCCACATACAAGTGAATGTTGTTTTATGTTGATTTTTAGGGGATATCTTAGTAAAAAAATTTTGGAAGGATATCTCCTCTTCTTTCTTTCTATTCTTTGAATATAAAAAATAAATACATGTCTAACATTAATTATTACTTTTAAATTTTTTTAAATATTTAATATTTTAATGATGAGAACTGTATACCTTCAACTTTTCCTCTTCTTTTTGTGCTCAATATGATCTCATTGTTCTTTATGTGATGAATATTGTACAAGAGGCATGCTATATGCATAAAAAATGACACAAAATTTTATCTTAATATAATCCCATCTACACTCATTCTCAATAATTGAGTTAGACCCTTAATCTACACATTCCTTTACCCATATCATACACAATTATACAATTGAACCATTTAGGTTTTTGGGTGTCAAAATCACCTCATCGATTAGAAAACTTAAATTCAAATTTGGGCCTATGTTAACCCTATCCTAAGTAATTATTATGTGCTAACTTGAAGAATGAAATGTTCCATTTGTACCCCTTAGAGTTCAATTTTAGAGCCAACTCTAATTTATTTTTACATATCTATATAGTTATGAGAGAGCATTCAATATGGACTCATACCATTTATTAGAGAATACCAAATATTATTTCAACTAATTACATCAATATGTAGGAATTTGTGTACTTTCTTGTTATTTTTTATTAGTTTAAAAATTTATTAAATTTATATCTATGGGTTTGGAAAAATGAGAGTAAATCCTTACCAAGAAAACTCCTCAATGGTACCTCTAGACATAACTCCTTTGGACATATAGATCCAACACATTAGTAAAAGTAGATATAGACATCAAATATCATTGAAGTTTAGATATACAAACTAGATGTTGTATCCATTGATGAAGTTGAAATCCATAATTGTGTTAGCCTCTTTAGATGTAAAATAGATAGATAGAAATTAATTGTCTATATTCTTATTTTTATGCTTGTTGATGAATCATTCCTTGACAACTTACACTTATATTCTGTCATTTAAATTGTAGCTAAATGCATTATTTTATTATTTAAATTTTATGTCTATTATATTAAATACATTCTAAATAATTTCAATCCTAACTCATTATGATAAAATATTCACTAGATATTATATTATTTAATTTATATTCTTAAGATCTTATTTCATAATATTTTTTATTATTCTTTTCAAATATTAAATATCTAAAATTTAAAAAAGTGAGTATAAGATTATATTTCTACTTGTAGTTCTATGATGATCTTTTATCCTAATATTTCAAATCTCTTTTGGAACTTTTAAAAAAATTAAAATTAAAAATAAAATATTTTAAATAATTTTTATTGTACTTAAAAATAAAATTATATTTTTTATTTTAAAACAAAAAAATAATTACAAGTAGAAGGCATTTTTTGCAATCTATCAAATTATGATATTCATATTAAGATTCAATTGAATATTTTTTCAGTCAAATTCATTAACTCATATTTCATACTATAGATTAAGAAACCAAGAAGTAGATAGACAATACTATATTTCATTACTAAATTCTGAAGAAACT
The DNA here is from genome assembly GCA_007258455.2 of Sequoia sempervirens. Lineage (NCBI taxonomy): Eukaryota > Viridiplantae > Streptophyta > Pinopsida > Cupressales > Cupressaceae > Sequoia > Sequoia sempervirens. The sequence goes on from VDFB02000008.1 coordinate 72,328,522, forward strand.
AGATATTTGGGAGAGAAATTAGAATAGTAAAATTTTATAGGAGTATAATTCAATACATATTCACAGTTCTATGGATTTGTTTCTAGTATTGACATATAGTAAATTGTAAATGAAATTTTCACAGTCTATGATATTAGTTTGGTATATTTGTAGATTAGATTATGCAATTTTTTCACTTTCATCAATATTTTGGATCATACTCCATGATTCAACATTAAAATGAAAAAGTAAGAAAAGAAATGAAATGTGAATAACAAATAAGACAAGTATAACTAAATAGATGAAGAAATAGGTGGCAGAAGACCAAAAAAGAACTAGATTGTCATCGCAAAATGTTGCTTCATTAGACCAAAAGCTTCATAGAAAAAAAATGAAAGCACTAGCAAATAGAACCATATAATATCTGGTTCTATTGACAATCGTTTCTTAACTTACAGGTTTTTAACTAGGAAATCACTCAGTTTTTCCATTAATTTTGTGGCCCAAAAATGGCAGAACCATAGGGTCAGTTCAGTCTTCAAAGGCGTAACTATACCACCTTACACAATAAGTGTCGATGGCCTTTATTACTCACACATAAATTATACCATACATACGGTATACCTCTTACCCTGTATAAACGTATTGAGCATTGTCTGAGCATTAACAAAAGAATGTCATGGGTTGGAAACATTTCTGATACTTACTTTATAAACTTGTACAAGGTATGATGTAAAGTCTCTTTGGTTGCATTATCCGGAATCTTTTCTGCCTGCAACATAAAAAATAAATTTAACCATATATCTTTTCATAGCAATGGCTCATAATAAATTACACTATATATCCCATGCACCCACCTTGACATGGAGGCAATAAAGAATCCCTGTATCAGTAGTCGTGACAAATGCATCCCTGACATGCATGTTATGTGTCTCTAGGACCAATATAATGGAAGGTAAAAGCTTCGCCTTCTGCTTACAGTTCATTGTGATTAACATGTCTTGACCGTTGCAGTTCAACGTCAAATTCCCGGTGGAGGAGGGATTTCTATCGGTTTCCAGAACCAAGTTTCTTTTGCTTTTTATGCCTGCTGTTTGGTTAGACAATAAGCGGCTTGCAGGTTTCTCAGAATGAATGGCAAGACGTCGTTGGAGAGATTGAATGTAGTTTATTGTCTCTGATAAAATGGACGCCTTGTCTACCTGGAAAAAGGAAAAAAAACTACCATTCAAAATTTTAACAAGTAGAAACACAGTTTTGTAAGATTCTATCTACATACTCAAATTATACAGCACGATGGGCTTGAGGTTACAGGAAGATTGATTAGCTGCTACCTTGGAAGGAGAGAGGTCACAAGTCACAATGGGTGACCCAAATTTTTTTTAGAGTGGTCGTAGACGAGATCAATTTCACTGATTTTTTTCTTTTTTTTTAGAGTGGTTGTTAGTCTACAAGATCAATTTTTGGAAGTGTGGTGATTAATTCATCGCTTCTAAATTGTTCCAAATTAATGGAATAATCTGTAATAAACTCTTTGAAGCATATGCTATTCTCACAGTAAACCCTAGACTTGTTTGCATGCCCATTAAATTCTAATAAACAAGGTTTCAGTAGCTGTATGATTTTCAGTTGTGACCAACAATGATCTGGATCTGGTAAACAAGATTTCAGTAGTTGTATGATTTTCAGAGCTTAAACATTGGTTATGCTGTGCTAGTAGAAAATGCTCATTTTCACTAAGGAAAGCTTTCAGCTCCAAATTGAAAGTTAAATATTACCAAACAGGGAAATCCATAGTGGCAGCCGTTTAAGCAAGACCCAACCCTTGGAATTTGTTTTATTTTATTTTTAAAATTGAATAACGGTTTAAAACAGTTTATCTTGTACAGTGAAGTGGACTGGTAAGTAATAACCTTTGGGACCGTTAGTCACAGAGAATTTCTAGGGTTTAAAACTTACTTAAAAATTGCAAACACGCTGCTGTTAAGCATTTATACCACTTAATAATTGCAAAACTTGCAAAAAGCAGCTCTGCTCATTAAGCAGAGCTCTTGTGAACTCAGACGGCAGCTTATGATGTAGGTCTCTGAGCCCATTGACATTGATTTGTCCTTGAGTTTCGTTTTAGAGAAGAAAAAACCAATCTTGGCTTACAAGATCAGCAGTGTCTCAAGAGAAACTCAATTCCCCTGAACGGTACTGTTGGGGATGCTGACATTAACAAACTGCCATGTTATTATCACCCACTAAATCTTCAGAAGAAAACAACAAATTTTCTGAGGAAATCTCCATGCTGAAACTCCTTTCAATGCACTGATGAATACAGATAGAAAATGCATCAGAAATAAGGGCAGATGACAGCTAATGAAGACACTTGAAGCCAATTTCTCTATGTAAACAGAGAACATTAACACATCAACTGACCTAAGCAGAGCAGTTGTCCAATAGATTACTTTCTATAAATATAAATAAAAAAGTAACAAGCACAAAGAACATGGTAGTTTATTCTTATGCATCTGCTACTGCTTAAAGCAGTAAACGATTTTGTATTTGTCTCTATGTTTTACGTTCTGAACCTTAACCTCTTATGAATTCTAGGGATGCGATTTTATATCGCAACTTTAACCTCTTATAAATTCTAAGAATGCCATTTTATATCTACTCATTTTTTTAATATGTGTAGTATTATTTTATAAATGATAAAATAGAAGGAAACCCTAAAAAATCATACCTTGGCTGGGGGACTTGGCAGCAAAGAGAACATCTGTGCAAATAAGTGATTCATTTCACTGCGGCGCAGTCTTTCTGAAAGAATGTGGTTCTCCCTTGATGAGCTTAAACCGTAACCTCCACAAGATGGTTTCCCTTTGAGTGATTCTTCTCCATTGACTCTCCTTCGCTTAGACAAATGCAATTGCTGTGTTATGTCTGATCCAATGTTGCAGTCAAGACGAGGTGAGGAACGTTGAGGGGCGTGGAGCAAAATAGGAGATCTGTCTAAGGAAAAGTAAGGCTCCCTGGTTTTGCATTTCTGGACTAATGCACTGAGGTCGTCAAGCCCTGCTTGCTCATTAGTCACTTTAACAGAATCTTCAGCGTTGCTCAAAGACCATGTCTGAGTTGCAGCTTGTACTGCAGATAAATCCTCTAAAGCGAACCGATTTAGAGAAAAAGAATTTTGACTGTGAGGTAAGACTACTGTTTGTTGATAGGGAAAGGAGAGCGGCAGAATTCCCTGGGCGTCATCAGCTTGGTTCGTGAAAGTTAAGGCATGGATTTCTGAATTGGTAACGCCGCGCTGGAAATGCATTCTGCTTGAAGAATAAAATCTGTGGTGAGCAGACAAATATGGTATTACAGGAAGAGCAACGTGGTAAGAGATGGATAATATCTCTCTTATCTGAGAGAGACGAATGATAATTGCAATGGCATATTTTCTCGATGACAGACAAATGATAACGATATAAAGAAGAGCACCAGTTTCCGCGGCAGGACGATTGAAAGATGTATGTCAGCAGAAAAAATGACCAAAAGTTTCTTCAAGGATAGGTTGTTGCATTTGTTTAAATTTCAAGGCTTTGTCGTCATCAATCCCAATGAGCCCGGACTTTCTAGTAATGTAGTTATCAAATCAATTATATTAGTACGAGACTGATGGTTTGTCAGGTTGGTAATCCAGAACTAAGGAAAACATTACTGTCTCTCGGGTAAACCAGGGTAACATTATCGTTTCAAAAGCTCAGAACAAGATTCCGAAGGGTTTAAGGAAGTTGTGAGTTTCACATAGGGAAGAGGACCCAGTACAGCATGTTTCAATAGTTGTGATAGTAGTTGTTTATATAATGTTCAATATTCTTATCAATATTGGACCAATAGTTGTGACTTTAAAGTTGTTAGTGTTGATGATGACTACCCGTAATTAAACAAAATGTATTCCTTTGATTTAAAAAGCAACCAATCATGTGATTCCACATCAGCGCTCAATAAAACATGTTGTGAATGCACAAGTATTGCTCTCACTTTTTTTTGGGCCTTTTTGGACACCTTGACAAAAAGCATGTTGATGTGGCATCATATTTGATGATGTGGCCCTGAGACCTTAGTTATAAGCAGGGGACTTGCCAAGTAAACTGCTGTAAAATTTTGGGAGTGATTTGAAATTTTCACATAGGATAATTAGAAGCGTGAAGTTAGGGTGCACAACTACTAGGTCCTCTCCCCTAATAAGAATATCTTGTGGTGTTTCATGAACTTACGTTTACACTTCTATTGCACCATGGAACCACTTTTAAGACAGGGTGTAATGGAGGACATGGACCCACTCATAATATCTTAAGAAGTTACATTCTTTATTACATTTGGATAATTGTTTCATTAGCTTTTAGCTTTCTTCAGCTGTTTTTAGGGTTGTTATAAGAGTAGTTGTAAGTAAATAAGTTTGAAAGATATTTTTTAAAGATTGGAAGAGATTCCGTGAGGAGATTTTTAATAATATTAGTTGCTCATGAGTAGGGGTATATAAGTTTGAAGATTTTATAAAGATTGGAAGAGACCTTACAAAGAGATTTCTAATTATATTAGTTGTTTAGACTAAGGGGACAAATCATGTCTTGAAATCTTTTTTATTGTTATTTTTTTTGTTTTTAAGTCTTCTTATTAGAATAGATATAAGTAAATAAGTTTGAATGAAATTTTCAAAGATTGGAGGAGGCCTCACAAAGGTAGGCACAACCACATCAAAATGAAGTTTTGTTATTAGAGTAGATATAAGTAAATAAGTTTGAATGAAATTTCCAAAGATTGGAGGAGGCCTCACAAAGGTGCGCACAACCACATGATCATCAAAATGAAGTTTTGTTATTAGAGTAGATATAAGTAAATAAGTTTGAAGCAAATTTCCAAAGATTGTAGGAGGAGGAGGCCTCACAAAGGTGCACACATCCACATTAAATTGTGCACAAAGGTAAGGAATCAAATCATGTCTCTTTCATCTTTTTAATTGTTAAAACTTTACACAAGGAAAGTCAATTCTAATATTCTTTATTGTTATTACTTCATATGGAGAAAGTTTTAATTGTAGTAATGAAGAGTTTAAAGAAATTTATTGGAGAATTTAAAAAACAAAAATAATGAAAAAGAAGCATTAAGAGAATATACATGGATGTGATAGAGATAATTCACATTTTGAATTGGATAGTGCAACATTAGAAGACATTGATATGATACCTACAAATAATATTAAACCTATTTGTAAATTTTTAGTAGTGCAATTATGTTAAAAATATTTATATATAAGAACAAAAAAAATACACATTACAAAGAGAATGTGAGATTCATTTATGTCCTCAAGATTTTTCATTGTGGTTTTTAATTCAATGAAATAGATTGTTAAAGGGTCTTCTAAGGAGGATTATGGTTCTTTTGTAACACTTAGATTCTAAACCAAATAGAGGAGGTAAGCATAATTGATGCATGCTTTCTAGTTGGAAAGTGTTAATTCCAGGTTTTTTTTTTGTCAATCTCCCTATGACCTCATGTGTAAACAAAAATGATAAACATGTGCCCTATTTTAAAATGATATAAAAAAGGAAATCATGAATTGAATAAGTATGTCCAAATGAAGAAACTATCATTAAGAGGCCATGTTTGGGCCCAATTAGACACATTATTGCATGAGTTCTACATAGATTATATTTTTGTTCAAATATTGGAAATTTTTCTTAGGAAGATTCATTTTACCACTAAAGTCTAAAAGAATCAAGGGAGTTGTAAATTATTACATGCGATGCATTGACATTGTTCTAAATTGTTTAATTCCAAATAACATTACACTTCTTTGATTGAATGGAATCAAGTATGTGCAAATCAATAGAGTATGAATGTGATATCCATTAGGATAGATATTTACATGACTATTTCCATCTTTCTATTACTTTACATTTGTCTCAAATCACCAAGATGTTCCTATAGGAAAAAATGAGTTAAATATGATAGAAATAAAAAAATAGGTTGATAGTGTTGATGGTGTTTTCTGCACAACAACAACTCAGACATAATATAATATCCCATCTCTCTTGAAAGGTAAATCTATATCAGAAAGCCTCAAGAGATAACCCCAAGGTCTCTAATGTCGGGCCTTGACAATGCATAAACAACTCAATGATGAATGTGAAAATGCTGGTAATCACAAGGGGATTTGCAAACAAGTGTTGGAGACTCTTAAGCTCATCAAATATAGCATTGACATGATGCTTTTCAATCCTAAACTAACCCAAATTTAAAAGAAATAGCAAAAGATAAAGGGTTTAAGAGAGATTATAAAACTAACTCCTAAGATCAATCATGAAAATAATAGAGAATTCAAAATGGACTAACCCTTCAAACCAATTCTTGTTAAACCTAGATTAAATTTGTAATATCACAGAAACAGTGCAATCTCCTAAGGCATAAAGATTTTTCAGTTCATGAAGCATCAACACATCAACCCAAATTTGGCGTTGAAATGAATAAATACCCACAATTGAACTTAGCACAATAAGATATAGGTTCGGGCAAACTTTACACAACAACTCACAATCAACAAGCTACTAAAAGTATGGACCAAGGGTTGCTCAAACACTTCATATGATATATCATATAAAAACAATTGAACTGCAACTATTTCTAAGATTAACCATAATTTAATAACTTACTTAAAGTAATTTCCCAAAGATCTGAAACATAAGAACCATGCATAGATGAATAACACAAAGGAAAACACTAAATAATAATGTCTTCACTTGTATTTGCTTCACCAAAATTTGCAACAATCCAAGTATCTCGAGTATTACAACACTTTTCCAAAGTTCTAGCTAAAATTCTAACTTTTCTAACTATCTAACTCTTGCAAATGAGGAGAAAACCCCCATTTATAACATTACATCCTTAGGTCGGCCCAAATTAGGGCTTCAGTTAGGTCGGCCTTGTTTCCCTCTTAAAATTCCCTAAATTTGAATTACAATAAAATAATGAGGGTTGACCCCCAAAAGTCAACTTTATAATAAATATTCTTGATGGCACATAATTCAAGGCAAAACTGATTTGTATCTCCTTACAAGCTCAATGTAGTGGGCACACATTCCAAGATTGTCCAACTAGATCTAGGTTGGCTTGAGTTGGGATTGAGATTAAATTTCCTTTACCTTTTCCAGAACTAGATCTAGGTTGGCTTGAGTTGGGATTGAGATTAAATTAGCTCTTACTTTTATTGAATTTAATTCACATTCATATTTAGTCAATTTTTTCTCCCAATCAGAATAAAGACCCTAATATCTATCCAAGTTGGATATGTAAATTGTAGCATCCTCTAGTTGGTCTTTTACTATTGGCCCATTGTCTCCAGGTGAATAAATCTCATGCCACCACTTTTGTAGCTATCCAACGTTCAGGTTCTTCTTCCCAGGTTTTTCCCTTCCAGTAACTATCTCCAGGAAAGTGATACAACTATCAGAGATTTCCTTTACTTTGTTTTGAGCCTTGGAGATCTTCTTTGGTGCTTTCATCTTGAGTTCATTCCTAAAGTTAAAGGCCTATATCCATTCCATGAACTTATGAGTATTCTCCATTGTGATGGAACCTTCTTTAACCAATACATAGATTGGGACTTGAAGTATTTTTTCTAACTCTTTAACAATGAGGTCATCTGGGTTATTACAATCAAGCAGAAATTGTGTCGTATCTCCAAAAAGGAAGGATTCATTCTCATACATTTGTAGTACCTTCTCGATCATGACATCACCTCTCTCACTCACACTGTGCAACCATTCTTGTGTATCCCTTACAGATGAATTCAACCTTTCAATCTATGAAACAGTCTCCTTTGACAACAATCCTTTAGAGAATTAAGACCCCTCACTGCTTTGTGCTTGTAGTGGCTTAACAAGATGTTGAACATATTTGTACAGTTCTTTTGAGTTGCTTCTATTGTTCTTCCTTCTCTTTGGTCTGCTTGTCCAATCTCCTCAGAATGGCTTGAGATGACTCTTGGAATTCTTCATTTTCCTGCTCCTTTGTGGTGGGACCCAAATTGATTGTCTGAACTTTGTAAGCTAAGGGCCTCACCTCATCCTTATACTTATTCTCTGCAAGAATCTCAACATGCACAAACCTGTCATTGAATGCATCCCTGGAGAACTTAGAAACAATTCTTTCCCTCTTCCTCTCCTTGGGCAGTCCCCAACTTTCTAGGAACTTGTCCCAGTCTGAAGTCTCTTCCTCCACAATTACTGCCTTTTGCTTCAATCTTTGTTCTAACCATTTAGGAGCAAATAGTTTCTCAATCTCTACATTCTTAAGTTCTTCTCTAATTGATCATGGGGAGGACTTTCCTCAACAAATTCCACATTCATCCCACCCTTTTCTTGATTTTGTTGATATTTATCCTTATCAATCTTATCTTCATCTTCACCAAGATTGTCATCATCTTTATCAAGCTTGTCACCATCAGACTTATCATCGTCTTCAACATCAACATGTGGCATATCGGTGTGTTCCTTCTGTGGAGGATGAGATGGAATTTCCACTATAACCTCATACGTTGCCTCCTTATTATGTACTTCCTTCTCCTCCAGTTGCTTTTCAAAATCACTCAGTTGCCCACCTCTTGGTGTGGGAACCTCCTCATTTGGTATCTCTTCCTCTAGATTAACAAGAACATTCTCCTTTTCAGTATCATCTTCCTGATCAGAAATATCTACATTAATCTATAAATTTTGTATTGGAGATGTAGGAGGAGAACCATTTCTTGGAGTTGGGCCTTCTCCATATTTTCTATAAGATCATTAGTAGGTGTCTCTTTAGTGGTCACCTTCTTATCTTTATCCACATTCTCCACTGGAGTTGTCTTGTGTGAGGAGAATTTCTCCTTACATGGACCTATTGTTTCTCACCAGAGCTCTCAATATCAGCCACCTTAGGTTGTGAGGTCTCTTCTTTAGTGACCTTGGCCATTTTGGACCATGCCAATTTTTGGACCTCAGTCATTATCTTTCTCTTCTTTGGAAGTTGAACTTCCTCAATTCCTTCCTCGGTAATCTCCTTCAATGGATTCCTTGCCTTGGCCACTGGCTCTCTCTTTTCTTTCCTTTTAACCTAGCTTCTTGTTCTTCTCTTGATGATAAATTGTGACTTCTCCCCTTCTTCTTCCAAAGGAAGCTCTGTTGTATCATCCTTGGTTGTTTTTGTTTCCTCCTCCGAGTGGGATTCAAGATCTCCCATCATATCATATGTGAACTTTGTTCCATCTGCTTCTATCTCCAAAATATTGTGTTTTACCGACAAATTGGAGTATCTCAAAATTGGAGCATTGATTACATTTAGGTCAACAATCTCCTCCTCAGACCAATTAACAGGGGGAAGTGGCTTATCCTTGTATTTTTCATAATCATGATGCTACAAGAATTATCCATCATCATCCACTTGGTTTGGAACTTGGGAAATTTTGTGCAATCTAATCAGTTTTAAGGATAATATTGAGAACCTTCTTCTAATCACTTCAAATTCATCCCTATAGTTAGTCAAATAGTCCTCTATATGAATCTTGTGTCTATATTCCCTACTAGCCTACTTTTGAGCAATCCAATTTGGATCAAAGTTGTCTCTATTTGTGTGTGAATACAAATTGAAGTGCACCATCTCCTTATTTGAATATTGGGCACTTTGGATGGAAGGGTAGGACTCAAGGACTTCAATCCTTAAGGGAAATTTAGGTCTAAGTGTTGGTTTATGCATATCCTTTATCACTGCATCAAAAGCCACCATCTGCCTAGTCACCTCTAGCAGAATGAGCTTGTTTGTTGGATATCTTAGTAGTCTCAAGGGTATTGTTGGTGATCCTCATATCCTGATATAAGGAAACTTCTCAAATTGGATGAACCATTGTCCATTTCTCCTTATCAACTCCATGGCCTTGGTTGAGATTCTTACATGCAATGCATCTTGTAGCAGCCTTGTAATATACATAAAGAAAGCATCATTTACCCTCCTCTAAGTTGATGTGTTGAATTGGAGTTGAGGGAAAATATCACATATTTTGTCTTGTCCAAGGACCCCTTTGCAACTCAAACCCTTATACTTGTTCTTTCTAGCTAGTAGATATACAAGGTAAGATGTCATGGTAATTTTTTTAATTTCTTGGACATTTCTCATTGAGAGTCCAAGTCGTCACTTATGATCCCTGCTCAATGGTAATGGGTTCCCTTTACAATTTGTGAGATAACATGAAACATCCAACCCATGAATATAAAAGCATCCTCTAATCCCATTACCCTACCCAATAGAGTAATCATGTCATTGTATTCTAATTTGAAGTCACTCATGTGCAGCTGCTTGGGTAACTTTGAGTAATGTGCCTTTGGCTTGTCAATCCAGTTATTGTTCATCATTAGCAAAGCTTTTTTAGGATCCTTGTAATAGAAGTCTTTTGCATATTTAATATTAATCCTTACTAGCTTATGTTGTGAGCCAATGTTAAAAGTCTCTGCAATGGATTCTTCTGTCAGGTTGGCCATGATTCTACCCTGAGGTCCAATGATAACCCTCTTATTTGAATCATAATGTTTAGCACACTCTAGTACTAGCTCTGGATATTGTAAGGTAGGTGGGAATCCTGTAGCTTGAGCCAACCATGTATTAGTGATGATTTGTGCCAGCTGAGAAGGTGCATCTCCAAACATTCTTTGCTTGAAGTCATCATAATCCACATTCCCCATATTAGTATCACCAATCTTGTTCCATGTTGAGAGGATCTTTGATTTAGGCCAGATGCCCTTGAAGTCATACTTCAATCTTTCAGCCCTAGTGTGAGGCTCTTTAGGACCAACTTCAGATGTTTTGGCCTTTGATCCCTTTGTTGGACTGGAACTGACTTGCATCTGTTAAAGGGGACAATAATCACCATGGTACCAAGCATGATAAAGCATTAAGTATACTCACATTATCAAGATTGTCATAAATATCAATGAGCATCACATAATTAACCTCAAAACATCAAGGAGACTATGACATCCCAATGCCAAAACCTTGAAATGAAACATTGAAAAACCTTAGGATTTTAATCTGTTCAAGGATTTCAAGCAGGGAAGCATTTTAAGGAATCCATGAGGAAGGGTATTTTTTGAGTTGGACAATATGGATCAATCTAAGATGCACCAGAGTGAATACAAATTAATCATATATCAACCCCACCATGCAAGATTTTTTAGAGTCAAATCACAAGCCTCCAAATGACCAATCTGATGAATTTCGGGAATTTAAGTGTTGGGCGAACTTTTGGGAAATCCATCCCTAGGTGGATTCTTTGAAAGGATTAAGACTCAGAGAATCCTCCAAGGGATGGAATTACTGAAATATTTGATTTCCATGCAAATTTGAGTTTCAATTTGTTTCTTGATGACATATGATTGATTCATGTAAAATTTTAGCATCATATCCAAGTGCATTTTCAATATTGGTAAGACTTCAGGATTTTCACACTTGGATGGATTCAGGGAATCTGCAAGCAGGTGGATTTTTTGAAAGAAATAGGTTTTAGAAAATCTACAATGTGAAGGATTTTCTGAAGGATGAAATAATCATCGAAATTCAATCCAAAGTACCGACAAAGTCACCTAAGTCAAATCTTTAGGCTATGCTCATGCCCCATTGTCACCCAACTAATCTTCAAAATTTTAAGGGGTAGGTGGACTCAGGGAATCCATAAGGCAACGAAATCTCTAAGAGGAATGACCTTCAGAAAATCTAAGGGTAGACAGATTCTTTGAAGGAGAGCAAGTTTAGCATAATTTCTAAGTGCTCTCCTCTCTGCGGGGTGATTCCACAATAGTGGTTTATAATTTTTGGCCAAACTGGACACTGGAATAATCTTTTTAACTAAATCTTCACTTTTGGGAACCTATAGCGGCTAAACCGTGAGGAATTTGAAGATGATACAAACTAGAGTTTCGTGAAATTTTTTCTGTAGATTCTAAATATATTTTTTTCAAAATTTTTGGAATTAAAGTGCACTTCTTTTTCCATATCCATCAAAAACTAGTTTTTTTTAGAAAACAACATTTTAAAAAGTGACACTCACCATATAACGCATAATTTTTTTTCCATGAAGGATAAAATTCTAATTCTTTCGAATTTAGATTTGTAACTCCGATATCTAGTGCTTCCACTTGGTTAGATAGTTTTTATTAAATATTTTTTCTTTAATCAAGTTTTGAAGTCAAACCAATTACAATTTAGACATAGCGCGACCCGTATGTAACTTTTTGTATTTATCAAAATTCAATTTTATTTTTTTGTTGGATCAAGGACTTCAATATCTGGTGCACTCATATTTTTTTTTTATTTCTTTTGATAATATGATATTTTTCCACATGTGCAGAACAAAGAGCTTGAATTTGTGAAAAACCTACATTCATAAGAAATAAAAATAAATATAATAATCAAACTAAATTTAATTAAAATTATACTTTTCTAGAAGCTTGATAAAATACATACTTACAAAAATAAATTTTAAATGAATTCATTTGATCCCCAAAAGGTAAATCAAAAGTGGTTTTTATCATCATTTTGATAGGTGTAGAGGAGACTCCGTTATAGGTACAATTTAAAACTAGTGGGGTTCTATCCAAGGGGGATTGGTCTAAGGTGGTTTGATGAAACCCTATTCAATTGGAATCCTTTAAATGGAAATTTTCAAGGCTTAAATCATTATATTTTCTAAAAATATGTGATTTCAATAAAAATTAGGATCTCCTAGAAAGTGTAAACCACTATTGTGGTAGCACCCTGTGAAAAACTAAATGCTTGGCTTGCAACCTCGATCAACTTATAACATGCTTACAATCCAAAATTCAAACACACACCTCATAATTTGGTGTTGTCACAATAGTGGTTTACACTTTCTGGGAGATCCTATTTTTTGCTAAAATCACATATTTTTAGAAAATATAACGATTTAAGCCTTGAAAAGTTTCATTTAAAGGATTCCAATTGAATAGGGTTTGATCAAAACACCTTAGACCGAGCCCCCTTGGATAGAACCCTGCTAGTTTTAAACCATACCTATAACGGAGTCTCCTATACACCTATCAAAATGCTGATAAAAAACCACTTTTGATTTACCTTTTGGGGGATCAAATGAATTCATTTAAAATTTATATTTTGTAAGTATGTATTCCTTATTATAAGCTTCCAAAAAAGTATAATGTTAATTCAATTTAATTTGATTATTATATTTATTTTTATTTCTTGTGAATGTAGGTTTTTCACAAAAATTCTTTGTTCTGCACATGTGGAAAATATTATCAAAAAAAAATATGAGTGCACTAGAGAGTCTTGATCCAACAAAAAATAATAAATTTTGATACATACAAATGTTATATAGTCCGCCTATGTTTGAATTGTGGAGTTTGACTTGGTTGAAAAAATATTCAATAAAACTATCTAACCAATGGAAGCATAGACGAGTTACAAATCTAAATTCAAAAGAATTTTTTATCTTCATGAAAAATATTATGCAGTGAATGTCACTTTTTAAAAATGTTGTTCTGCAAAATGGTTTTGGGAGATGGAAAAAGAAGTGCAAATATTTGAAACAAATATATTTAGAATCTACAGAGAAAATTTCACAAAACTCTATTTTGCATCATCTTCAAATTCCTCATGGTTTAGCTACTATAGGTGCCCAAAAGTGAAGATTTAGTTAGAAAAAAAAATTCAGTGTCCAGTCTGGCCAAAAATTGTAAACCACTATTGTGGGATCACCCAATTCCAATCAAATCGCTCACCAAGATGCTCACATTACCATAAAATAGGCACTAAACCCTAATTTAAGCAAACTAGGGCACAATGATCTACAACTAGGGTTCTCATTTATCGACCGATTTGAACACTACGAACCAAGCACAAACTAGGCATGATCATACGTCCTATATGAGATTAAATAAAATAAAGTCGAACCCTATACCCATGAGAAATCGCATGCCCTAACCCATGACAATAACTAAAATTTGAAGAATGATCATGCCAATCTCAAAAAACCCTAATGTGCCCGAGCCTGTGAACAATGATCCCTAAGAAAAGATCATCACTTCCCTACCTCATGGATCCAACAAGATGAATACCCTCAATCAAGCAGACACAAGCATTCTCACCCTCAACTAATAGTTGAAACACATAATAAATCATGGACCACCACTAAATCACCAAGCACAAACGCAGAAATCAAATTGCAATCATAAAATGAAGGGGAAACCCTACCTTTGGATGGGGAAATAGGAGGTATTGAATCAAAGGTGTGTGGAACTTGATCACAACCCCAAAACGTTGTTCCTCAAATCACCAATGACAAGTGCTAAAAGGGAACAGAGGTTTCTCAATTGACACTGAATGCAAAATGAGAAATAAAAAGTGAGATCATAACTTGTAATGCTCCCAAAATGGCATTCAATGCACCCCATGTACAATGACCATCAAATCATAAATTCCTTGAAAAGACACCTCAGACCTGGAAATGCGACGAGGGGACAAATTTCAAAAAATCTGGCAAGGGCCAGATTCTCTAAAAGAATTGAACCTCAGAAAATTCAGAGCAGCTCAGATTCTCTGAAAAGATGCATACCCCAGAAAATCTTCTTGTAGGCAGAATCTCTGAAGGTGAATCCCTTCGAAAAATCTGCCATGAGGAGAAATTTCTGAGACCCCTCCTAACTTAGCCAATTTCATCCCAAGGTGAAATTTTGATAAAAGCCCTGGATCCTAGGAATACTTTAAGACCAAAACATTGCAATCGAGGGCACCTAAAGTGTAGATAGAGAATTAGTTCAATCAAACAAAGCAAAAGCCAAATTTTAGAGGAACCTATCCCTTAAGGGAAAAAGGTCAAACCTAAAACAAAACCAACAAATGAAGCAAGAAAAAGAGGGTCCCCGCCTTTGGTGGGGCCTGTGTGCAAAAAGTGCACAACAAATGGTAACTCTACTAGGAAATTCTCTAGAGCATTTCAATGAAAAACTAGAATCAAGAACCTAGAGTCTCAAGTTTCGATCCTCACATAAGGTCACCCATAAACTAAAGTCTCAAAATCAATGAACAAGTGAGTCCTTCCTATGCTAGTAATCCCAGTGTGTGCACGTGTATTCATTTCACTCCTTTAACTACTGCAAGGAAACCAAGGTTGGTCAAGTCAAGCTGCGTAAATATTCTAACTCAAAAATCAACCTAGATAGAGTCTCGCTTCCAGTTAGGCATCCATAGCCTCGACGAGGTTATCGCTGCGATTCCCCCAAACATAGCTCTACTTCCAGCCAGACATCCATAGCCCCGATAGAGATATTCAGATCCCCCTAATAAGTTGGATTTCTTTCTTTTGATATTCAATATTTTCTTTTCTTTCCTTTTTGATATTCCTTTTATTTACACTTCTTTTCATTTCAACTAGTGAACAATGAAGTTCACACTCAAGGCTAAGAATCACAATGGCACTGAAGCAGAAATAAGATTATTCACTTAGAAATACCTCACAAGGAACCTACAAAAACCTTAGGATTCCTAAGATGTGTGTAGATGTAAGATTCGAGCACATTTCAGAACTAACTTAATCCAATGACCTATCCACTTTAAGCATTTAGCACATGTGACATTGAATAAAGGAATTCTACCAACCCATCTAGAAGAATGATTAAAGTTTGTAAAATAAATACTCTAAACAGTCCTAGATAAATAATCCCTGTGCAAGTCTGACACTTCCCCAAACCAAAGAACAAAGAAACCTCAAAACCAAAGCAAAGAAAGCAAACAAAACCACCTAAGCTAACCAAAACAAAAGAAGAAGCAAAACAAACCAAAAAAACCAAGAGAAAGTGAATGCCTACTCTAACTTTTTATAGGGATGAGCTGGAAACAACTCAAGCAAGGAAATAATGCTTCAAATTTTTCCCATTCACTAGCAATGGGACGTCTTCTCTAGTGAGATTCTTAGGATGAAAAGCATTATCCCCTAGGATTTCATAAATTTAATAAGGGCCAAGCCACATCCTATCAAACTTATTGTGCTCCCCTTTATTTTCATGTGCTTTATCCCAATACAAGACTAGGTATGAAATCCTGAAGGACTTGACCTTATCCTTACAATTAAACCACCTTTTAACAACACCCTGGTGCTTAGCAAATTTTTCCAAGGCTGCATCCCACTTCTCTTCCAACTGTAACAATTTAGCTAGATGGGTTTCTAAATTCTCTCCTTCCTCATAATACTCATTAATAAACTGGAGAGTGGGAATTCTCAATTGGACAAGGAACACAGGTTCAAGACCATACACAAGGTGATATGGGGATGTTCCTAGGGATGTCTTTGTTTGGGTACGATCAGCCTATAGGGAAAATATCAGTTGGGTATGCCAATCCTTGGAATTCCTATCAATCAACTTACGGATTACAGTTAGAAGATTCTTGTTTGTGGACTTAGCTAGGCCATTCCCCTAGGGATATTAGTTTGAAACAAAATTAATGACAATACCATGATCAAATGGTCAGCCCAAAAATTTCAATGAAGCGAAGGTGGGACCATAGTGACATACCAAAGCAAATGGACAACCAAAGTGATTAATGATATTTGATTCGAGGAAATTGATCACTACCTCTGCAGTACACTATTTTGCAAGCAACTTCAATCCACCTAGTGAAATAATCAATAACAGTAAGGATGTACATGTGTCCTATAGAAGATGGTGGGTTGATCGAACTGATAAAATCCATACCCCATTGTGCAAAGGGTTTTACCTGGATGACTGACTTTGGTGGAAGAGAAAAATGTTTTTCTTTGGTAGCACAAGTCTGGTAGACATGGCAAGCCCTCACATGGTTGTGTGCATCTTTAAACAAAGTGGGCTAGTAATAGCCCTCAGGATTTGATGTGAAGTGGCAGGTCCAAAACCATGACCTATGCCATATTTGTCATGAAATTCTATAATCACCTGAGCTGCTTCCTCTTTTCCCAAGCATTGCAAATAGATGCCCTCATGATTCTTCTTATTAAAAATGCCTCCTTGCAACATGTAAATGTCACTTTTCAAGCATAAAACCCTTCACTATACTGTATTCAAATGCTCGGGGCATTACTAGTTCAACAAGATAGTAAAGAATGTCATCATACCACTCGTCAGGAGACACATCTTGGAGATGATATTGTTGTGCAACAATCTCTCGTCCTATTTTAGCCATTGTCTATGTCAGAGCTTGTCCCCTTACTAGCTTCATTGGCTAAATTTCTATAGCATACTCCTACAACATAGTGACCCACTTGGCCCTTCTTTCTCCCATTCCATTCTACATCAACAGGAGCTTGATGGTTGGGTCAGGTACAATGGCAAAAACTTTATTCCTCAAAATGTAATTTTAATGTCACAGAATTGCAGCTAGGGGCAATTCCACATTTTTGCACTTTTTCCTAGCATTTATGACACCTTGGAACATTAATGAAAAAGATCCCATGAGTTGAAATTTTGTGATTCTGACCCCACGTGGACTAGTGGCAAAGCAGCAGATGCCTAACAACACATTTCCCAAAAATATAGGCCTTGGATGGCTACATGGCGCTTTAACGTTCTGGTGGTTTTATGAGTTTGAAATAGGGAATCTTGAATCTTGAATCTTTCGACACATGTCCTAGCAGTCAAAATTCAAATGTAACAGCGCTTTTCTACCCTTGCATGCAACAAAAATCCATCCTTGGCTCTCATTTAAAGGTTTAGGTCATTTAGTGAAGCTCTCTCTTTACACCTTCATTCTTGAGTTCTCTTCATTCTTGATAGAAACACTCTCACAAGCAAATCCATGATAGACTAAGGTCCTTCCAATAGCTACAGCTCTCAAGCAAGCGCTCAATGGTGCATTTGTGCACTCTAGAGAGGTCTAGGCCTATGGGTAATGCTGTCTCTCTCCCTCTCTCTCTTTATTTTCTCCTACTTGTTCATTTACTACTTCATGGTGCGGGTTCTACTCTTGAAGCAGGTTTTCCTTTCACCACACACTTTGTCTACTTCATTTACACTCCTTTCCAACTTGGTTGTCCGTGGAGGTGGGAACACCAAAATGGGGATCTGATTGAGGAAAACCCCTATACAGCCCCAAGCTTTTCCCCTCATTCTTTTGTGTGTAAGTTGTAAAGCAGAGCTTGGAGTGAAGACTCAAATGTCCAGTTGAAGGTAAGTTTTCTCCAAGTTCTACTTGTATTTTGTTCTAAGTTTCTATTTTTTCTCTGGTCATTTCATCCAACATACCTTTGACTCAAGCCAGTAAGTGAAACCTTGTCCTTCTTTCTTGAGTTCCCAAGTCTTCTATCACTTAGGATGCTAGCGCACTATTTGAGCGACAACACACTGCGTTGGTGTCCTGAATCTGCACTTCCATCCTTTGGCTGAGAGCTACTCTATCTGAGGCATGAATCTAGAAGTTTCACTCTCTAAGATTATAAAGTAGTTTCCTATAAAGTTTAACGTATACCCATCTCTTTCACAATTTCTTCATGCTAAGGTGGATAAGGGCAGTTCATTCCCTAGTGATCTCTTGAGAACGAAGAGACCCATGTGCAGTAAATCCCTCTTATATCACATTTTGGTGACCCTGATGTGAAGATGCCAGATCTATTTTTACAATGTTTTCACATTTTTGATAACACATTCTCTAAGGAATATTTTGATATGCTAGATGATGCTCTAGATGACTTCTTAGAAGCACCCTCCCCTATCTGTAAATCTCCCAAGCAAGCTTCCTCTCTACCGAATGAGGAGTCAGTAAATGGAGTTGTGGTCTCTGTGGATCCTTCAAGCCCTAAGAAACCTGTCATTTACGTGACCCCAGTCAACTCCTCTTCTAGGGAGGATTATTCTGTCTATGGGATCTCATGTTGTAGTAATTCATCATACCTATGATCAAGGCTCGTGAAAGCTGCAGAATCCTCTTCATATAATGTTGTTGAGCACACATATAACACAAGAAGAAACAAACAAAATTTGGATCAACAACCCTTTGTTCCTACATATCAACCTACTCAAGTTCTTACTTCTTTACCACCTTCTCAACCAAGCCTTCCTCCAATACCTAAACCTACGATAAAAGCATTAGGTGATTATGATATTGTCGAGCAACTTTGTATTACTCTGGCTAAGATATCACTTTGGGATT
Organism: Sequoia sempervirens; assembly: GCA_007258455.2. NCBI lineage: Eukaryota > Viridiplantae > Streptophyta > Pinopsida > Cupressales > Cupressaceae > Sequoia > Sequoia sempervirens. The sequence goes on from VDFB02000008.1 coordinate 72,347,713, forward strand.
TTCTTCAGACCACTCTGATTTATCAGCAAATGCTTCAGGAATCCTTGTGAAATATTCTCTTTCCTACCTCTGCTAGGCCCATGGATGTTAATGCGTTGTTGGCTCATATTCAAGTGGATTCACCAAATATTAAGTTCCATCCACAAGAACTCCTACCTTTGGAGGTGCAGAAGCAAGCTGATCCCTTGATGATTATAATTAATGCAATTAATATCAGTAATAGGCATACTCTCGTTGACATTGGTTTGGCTCTCAACATTTGCGGTATCGAACTATTACCTAAAATTAAAGTTGATTCATCTTCTTTAGCAGCTTCTTCCTTGTATATTCACAAGTTTGATAAAGCTGGCCATTAGGCTCTAGGAAAAATAATACGGCCATTGCAGCTGGGTCCCGTTACCTTACCTACCTTGGTTTGTGTGATGCCTAGTTCTCTACCCTATAATCTTCTCTTGGGGAGACCCTAGATTTAGGCTATGGGCATTGTAACCTCTACTTTACACCATTCCTTAAAATTCATCGCAAAAAATCAACTAGTTATGGTTAAAGTAGATCCAAAAGCTATTCACCTTTGTGAGCTAGCGGCTACCAATTGTACTTTAGTTGTATCCACTCTCAATAATTGTATACCATCCTTAACCATTGATGCTATAGAATGTTCTTCATCGATACCTTCTGTGGAATTTGTCCTCGGAGCGATTATTGTTAAAGATGAACCAGCTAAAGCAGAATTAGATCCTAAGTCTCCCTCATCTTCCCCTTATTTCTCTCAATCGAATGCTTTCCTTGGTGATGATTGGGGATCCTTGGAATTCTCTGAATTCTTTATTGTAGAATATAAGGTGAGCCCCTCTTGCATATAATTTTTAGGCAATTCTGATGTAAAGATGGATGATACTCCCATTGAGGAAGAGAAGTGTGATCCTATTCTGAAGACCACTCCTCCCTCTACTAAAGAGGGTAATCCCACTCCTACAAAGGAGGTTAATGTTTGTGAACCTAGTAAAGAAGGTGGGGGTGCTCCCATAGAGACATTCAACATTCATTGGTGGAATGAAACACTCTATGTAGAGCCGCCACCTCCCAATTTTTTGCAAATGCGCTATGGTTTTGGATATGAGCTTGCCTCTTGATATGGTTATGGGTAGATTGGCCTAGGGAGTATTGAACAAGGAATCCAAGTCCCCATCTAGTTTAAGTTGTGAAAGCGTTATCTGGGTTTGGGATGTTCTATCAAACAATCTAAGCAAAAACCTTGGTAGAACGTTAACATGATTTTGGTCAAACTACTCAGTTTGATCCATCCCAAATTAATAGAGGATGGGGAGCAAGCCAAAAAAATCCCTTTAGATGTCTTCTCTTCAGATGAATCACTTGAGGAATTCCTAGGTTTCTATTCCCTGTCAAGCCTCCTTTTCATCACAAGAGATGATTCTTGTATCGCTTGCATAAACAAGCATACTTTGGGGAATTTTTCTTAAGTGTTGATGAGGAATACCCTCTAACTAATTTTAATAATGATGTTCCGATATCCCATCCTAAAGATCATAGTTCCCTCCTTAAAGGGAATACTACTGAAATCTCTATGGATCCTAAGTCCTCTAAAAATGTAATTAAGATTGGGAAGTGTCTCTTCAGAGGAAGCAAATGAACATTCTGATCTCTTACATTCTCATCCTGATATCTTCACTTGGATGTATGAGGATATGCTCGGTATTGATGAGTCCATAGTGGTTCACAATATCATCTTATGTCCTGATGCCAAGCCAGTTAAAGAGAAAATATGAAAGATCAATCCCAAGGTGGTGTTAATGGTTAAGAATGAGATAGAAAAGTTGTTGAAAAGAAAACGTTATCTGTCTGATTGATTACTCCCCTTGGATCTTGAATATTGTTGTTGTTAGTAAACCTAATGGTCGTATTCATATATGAATTGAATTCTGAGATCTTAATAAGGCTTCTCTTAAGGATGATTTTTCATTGCCTAATATAGACATGATTGTAGATTTGACTACAGGCCATGCATTGTTATCTTTTATGGATGACTTCTCGGGTTACAATTAGATCTGTATTAACCTACAAGATCAGTACAAGATAGCCTTCACTACCCCTTAGGGTACTTTCTATTATGTGGTCATACCCTTTGGATTAAAGAATGCAGGAGAAACTTACCAACGAGTGATGACCCTGATATTTCATGATTTTATTCACAAGATCTTAGAAGACTATGTTGACAACATCTTGGAAAAATTGATAACCCATCAAGATCATGTAAATAACCTTCATCAAATCTTTGAATGACTTCAACTCTATAAGATGAGAATCAATCCCCATAAGTGCATCTTCAATGTAGATGCCAAAAAAAAATTTTGATTCATAGTTTCTCACCATGGAATCAAAGTCGACATGAATAAGATCAATGCCATTGTTAACATGCCTCCACCCAGAAATATTACTAAATTACAAAGTTTACAAAGTAAAATTCAGGAGATTCATAGATTTATATCTCAGTTGGTTGATCTTACCCTTCCTTTCACTCACTTATTGAAGAAAGATGTTTGCTTCATATGGAATGAAGAGTGCCAAAAAGCTTTTGAGTCAATCAAAGCCTATTTGGCCAATTCTCTTGTATTGATGTTAGCTATGCAAGATAGACCCTTTTTTCTTTACCTCGTAATATCACCTTATGCCTGGCATCTTTGCTAGCTCAATACGATGATGCTTGGAAAGAGAGAGAGGTCTACTACATTAGCAGTGTCTTAGTTGATTATGAAACCCGTTATTCCTCCATGGAGAAACAATGCCTCACTCTTGTCTTTGCTACACAGAAGTTAAGGCACTATCTTCTCCATGTTGAAACACACGTCATTGTAAAGATTGACCTTTTGAAGCATTTATTCTCTAGTTCCGACCTTGCTAGAAGCTAGAAAAATGGGTTATGTTGCTTTCAGAGTTTGATATAAATTTCATTACTCAGAAATCAATAAAGGGTTAAGCCATTTCTGATCAATTGGTAGAGGCTCCCTCATCTTGCTCCTCCCCAGGGTTGGATATATTCCCTGATAAGAATATTTTCACAATTAATTACAACCTTGAATAGAAGATGTATTTCGATGGATCGAGGTGTCTAACTAGTTCTGGAGTGGGCATGGTCTTGATATCCCCCAAAGGAAAGTCATTCCCTCTATCCTTTTGAATGGATTTTCCTTACACTAAAACATTGCTAAGTACAAACCTCTTATTGTTGGCTTGTGTGCTACGATTTCCCTTAAGATAAAACATCTCCGCATAGTAGGTTATTTTGAGCTTCTTGTGAACCATATTATAGGGACCTATCAAGCTAAACAAGATAAGTTGTCTCGATAACGAGACCTTGCTTTGTCCTTGCTTAATTGTTTCTCTTCTTTCACAATAGACAATAGATCCCTAGAAGGGTGAATAGACATGTCGATGCCATGGCAATCATTGCTTCCTTGGTACCTTTAGAAGAGGATACGAAAGAATACCACTTCGTGGTTCAGGTCCTACAAACACCGACAATTTCTGATCAACCTGAATCCAAGTCCCTTGTGTGTTCTCACGTAGAATCGAGAGAATGATTCTCTAGTATCTATAACTACTTAAAGACTGGAAACTTCCCTAATGATGCAAAAAATAATGATCGCACTCATATACAAAAGCTTTCAGCACGTTATTTCATTTTATGTAATGTTCTCTATCAAAAATATTATAACGGATTGCTTTTGTGATGCCTCACTAAAGCGGAGACACCCCTCACCCTTAAAGAATCTCATTCAGGCTCTAGGGGTGAACACATTTGAGGTAAATCCCTGGTAAGGAAATTGATACACATGGGGTACTATTGGAAAATGATGGAACAAGATTCCTTTGATTTTGTTAAAAAGTGCCTCCAATGTCAACAACACAGTTGTCTCATGCACCTGCCCAAGAGTTACAAAATCAGACCTCTCCTTGGTTGTTCGCAAAATGGGGGTTGGATATTATTGGAAAGATATCACCTCCTTCTTCCAAGGGACATACCTTTATCATCACTGCTATAGATTACTTCACAAAATGGGTCAAAGCTATTCCACTCCGATCCACAAATGCTGAGGCTATCAATAGCTTTCTTCTGAACAACATTATTTCTCATTTTGGATTGCCTACTATTGTTTTTGAGAATGGTACACCATTCAAGAATAAGGAAGTAAAGCAATTCTTAGAGAAGTTCCACATTCAACATAGATTTTCTATGTCCTACTATCCACAATCAAATGGCCAAGCAGAATCATCTAACAAGACTCTTGAGCTCATTCTTCATAAAAAAAGGTAATAAGCATGGTAAGGATTGGCATATTCAATTAACGTATGGTTTTTGGGCCTACTGCATGAGTGTTTGTGCGGCGATGGGAAGAACGCCTTGCAACCTCGTATAGGGTGCCAAAGCTATCATGCCTTTGGAGTTGGAAATTTTGTCTCTATGTTTTTCCCTTAAAGGGTTAATTAACGATGAAACCTACCAAGCTAATTGTTTGCATTAGCTAGAGATGCTCGATGAGTGTCAATTACAAGCCCTCAATCATCTTAAAGCTTATCAACAGTCGTTATCTAGACAATATAATCAAAATGTGTGTCCTATGACCTTTAAACTGGAGACTTGGTTCTTTGTGAGAATCGGAGAAATGTGAATGCCTCACCTAATCAAAGAGGTAAATTTAGTCGTAATTGGTTAGGCCCTTAAATTGTTGTCTCTGTGTATGGTTCATGTGCCTATGAATTATCATCTATGGATGGAACGCCTCTAAAAGAGCCTATTAATGTGATACATCTTTGTCGATACTATGTGTAGTGTCCCATGTTTCATGTGTGTGGTGTTCTCTCTTTGAAAGGGTAGTAGCATTGTGTATGTTTACATTGTTCATTAACACATTATGAAATTTTTTTGTGTAATGATATGACCATGTGTGTGTGTGCAATATACATACATGTGTCTTGCTATGTTACATATCCATATATCGCATTACATCTTTTAAGGTGATTATATCATCACTGTATTTAATTAACATACAACCATGTGTGTTTTTTAAATCATGTTAGCATCTAATGTAAACATACATCCCTATGAGCATGTAATATCCATATCATCAACATACATGAAAATAAAAAGCATACACATCAAAATATACAATGTCATGATGTTGAAACCAGTATATATATATGTATGTATCAAGTGTCATGTAAATGTATCATACCACTACTATAAAAAATGAGTGTCTATTGAATATGTGTCCATACAAAAGATCTACAAAAATATATATGTATCTCTTGCTACAAAAATGATATACTAAATGGGTGCTGTCACAATAGTGGTTTACAATTTTTGAGAGGAATTGATTTTTGCTAAAATCACATATTTTTAGAAAATATAATGATTTAAGCCTTACAAATTTTCATTTAAAGCATTACAATTGAAGAGGGTTTGATCAAACTACCTTAGATCAAATCCCCTTGGATAGAACCCTACTAGTTTTAAACCATACCTATAACAGAGTCTCCTTTACACCTATCAAAATGCTGATAGAAAACCACTTTTGATTTACCTTTTGGAGGATCAAATGATTTTTTTTTAAATTTATTTTTTAGTAAGTGTGTAGTCCTTATTATAAGCTTTCCAAAAAGTATAATTTTTAATAAATTTAATTTTATTAATATATTTATTTTTTATTTCTTTTGAATGTACATTTTTCACCGAAAATCAAGCTCTTTGTTTTGCACATGTGGAAAAATAGCAGATTATCAAAAAAAAAAATTAAAAAATATGAGTGCACCATATATTGAATTCCTTGATCCAACAAAAAAAAAATTGAATTTTGATACATACAAAAAAAGTTACTGTTATTTCGTGCTATGTGAATTATAATTGGTTTGACTTGAAACTTGATTAAAGAAAAAATATTCAATAAGAAACTATCTAACCAAGTGGAAGCACTAGATATTAGAGTTACAAATATAAATTCAAAAGAATTAGAATTTTACCCTTCATGGAAAAAAAGTTATGCATTATACGGTGAGCATCACTTTTTAAAAATGTTGTTTTCTAAAAAAAAACTAGTTTTCGAGGGAGATGGAAAAAGAAGTGCAATCTGATTCCAAAAATTTTGAAAAAAATATATTTAGAATCTACAGACAAAAGTTCACAAAACTCTAGTTTACATCATCTTCAAATTCCTCACGTTTTATCTGCTATAGTTGCCCGAAAGTGAAGATGTAGTTAAAAAACATTATTCCAGTGTCTAGTTTGGCCAAAAATTATAAACCACTATTGTGGGATCACCCAAATCACAAGCCCTTATGGTTGCAGCATGTGGCTCCCTGAGCCCTCTAGCTCTAGTTGTTGCTGTTGTGGTCTAGGGAGAGGTTGTACAGTGGTCATAGATCAGGATCAATGCGAGCGTAATGCAGACAGAGCTACCCGCATCCCCCTGATCTCTCCTTGCAATGAGCATATAGTCATCTATGTCTGTGTCAGCTCCTGCTGCAGTTGTTGAACATCTGTCAGGATCATGGTTGTCAGCTACTGATCAAGGTCATTGAGGTGGCTTTGGAGGGTGTCACGTGCCTAATCGATGGTATCGGCCCTCATCACTACCATGTATCACTCATCAAACACTGTTTGCATCTCCCCTGATAGCTGGTCACGTTGTCCCCGAATGGTGGTAAGCTCCATAGTCAACTAAACAATCTATGCTCCCCAATCCTTGTAGGTGATCCTCAGGCATGTTATCGGCTCAAATATATGGGCATGCCACCCCGTAGATACTGGCTGAAAATCATTGAGTATCATCCCTTAGATGGGCACGTCAGGATCCACCTCTAATATGCATTGAGCCATCAACCCAATCCATCCCTGTGCATCCTCTATAACCACAAAATGAAAGAGAGAAATCAATATCACATGGCATATATGTATAATCATAAACAAAAAAGTTGAAAGTACTGAAATATAAGCAACATTTTTTGTATACCAGGGTCCCCTGGCTACCATGTGGGATCAGGGTGAGGAGCAGCACTAGGACCTACGTCGTCAACATTGGTAGCCTCTCCCGGAGCCACCAAGGATGTCGTCACTATGACCGTGGGTGTTGGTGGTGCCGATGAAATAGGGGTAGTTGCTAGGGGGTCTGATCTCCTCTACCACCTCAGCCTTTGCAACGTTGCCTCCTTCTGCAGCCTCTCCTCCTTGCCAGCCTACTACCGCCCTCTCTATCTATCATGTGGTGGCACATCCCCCGAGTGGCCCAGATCCCCTCTAGGGACACCCTCATTAAACACAGGAGGAGGAAGGTGGCTATCCCACCACCCTCTGAAGTCTACAACAATCCTGACGTTATTTTCTGGTGCCATGGGTGACAGATCGTGATCGAACTCCTCATCATTCGAGGGAACAAAATCGGTGATGGTGGGGTGGGGGTGATCCCTGGCTCTGGCCGCACTCCTGTAAGCCCTATTATATGTAGGCACGTATAAGGGAATCATCTATACATGGCCATGTTGTCACATGACCTAACTCCAGTATTATGGTACAATGATGTGGTCATTGCGACGTACTAGAAAACGGTCCTGTTGTAGGTTCCTTAGGTACTTGCCATCATCTACCCATCAAAAAAATCTATAGGGTCTCCATCTGACCTTGTTCGTAGCAAGAGTATCAAACTCTAACTGCCAAAACTAGAAATCTTTGAACCTCCACTAGCCTATCATATCATACTAGTGCACTATGGGGATGTGATATGGCTGTCACTGGGGAAATTTGACTGACCTTGTGCACATGATGTGGACGAAGGCCCACACTTGCAAAAGTGTGCACATTGTTAGACTACGGTACTCATAATGGACGTACCGGCCTAGCTCCTAGTAGAGGTGCACTAACATACTGCGCCCCTAGGAAAAAACTGTCTTATGCTCTACCATCTCTCTAATAGTGTGGACGAGGCCCTCATGAAGGTGAGAGACATGCCCATCTATCATGATCCAAAAATCAATGGTCACAACCATCACTTGGTGCAATGATGGTGCAATGGTCCATGCATGGTCATACCAATGTGTATAAATGTGGTTCGTGTCATTTCCATCGTTTGTTTGTCTCGAGTAGTAACAAACTCCCTCTGCTCGCTCCCGTGCCAATTGGGTATCATCAATGGCCACCTGCCATCCATAGATGGGTAGTTTGAGGACCTGATAGACATCTTCCAATGTGATGGTCATCTCGCCAGTAGGTAACTGGAATGATGACGTGGTGGCATCCCACCGCTCCATCATCACTATAAGCATCTGCTCATGATAGCACATCTTTGGCATGGTGAATGCATGCCAAAGACCGACCTGCTCTAGGTGGGTGACCTCATCCATAGTGAGACGGTCCCTCTACTCCCAAACTAGTTGGTAAGCCTGCCCTCCAGGATGCTCGCAAATCTCCAGATACTCCTACAAAAAGGTGAAAAAATTCTAAGTCAGAACATGGAATCTCAATTTGAAAGCAATTTTTTTTAAGACCTATGCATGGCGTGAAGACATTTGTACACCGTGCATTCGTCCTTGTTCGCCATGGATGCCTCAAGGATGACAACACATCCTTGAGACAATAGCACAAAATAGGGACACGAGCGTGCAACGTGGATTTCAGTGCACATTTTGGACGCAAGCGCCCAAAATGGATGACTGTGCACCTCGATGAATAAAAAATGCTAAAAAGGGGTCTTAAATCATGAAAAAGGAGGTTTAGAGGCCTACCTGGTCCACCTCATGACCATTGGCTATGTCATCATGTAGCTGCTCAAGTCTAGGCACCTCGTACTCCCTCCTGCTCAAAATTTTGCTGACTTTTCACTCACAAAAGTCAACAATTTTCTCATAGTGAATAGTGGAAATGACCCTTCTAGGGGCCCACCTAGGTATATATAGGTCCCCTCGGGCCCATTTTTCCTAGAGTTTGTGGCTCCTCGATTTCTCTTGAATTTACCCCACCAAGTTGGGGGAAAATTTTAGAGGAGGTATATAGTCACCTCTTAATCATATTTTTCTTCTAAATCAACGACTTTTTCTTGACCATTCTTCTCGTCATGGTAGCTTCTTCCAATTTTCAAAGCTGACCTAAAATTTGGGTTTTGCAAGTTAAAGTTTTTGTGATTTTTTACATCTACCTTGTTGTTGCTTGTTGATCTCGGTTGCTAGGGGCACCTTCAGTGTCAAATAGTTCGACCTTGGTGACCTCAAAGGCCCCTTTTCCTGGCACATAAATCCGTAAAATTAAAATTTGAGGTGAAATTTTTTCTCCTCTACTTTAGTGTGGCTTATTTTTCTCAAAATTGAGCCCACTAAAGTGGGGAAAAATGTAATGTGACAAAATTGTACCTAGGGGCAATTCCACATTTTTTCCCTTTTTCCTAGCATTTATGACACCTTGGAACATTAATGAAAAAAATCCCATGATTCAAAATTTCATGATTCTGACCCCATATGGAGCAGTGGTGGAGCAACAGAAGCCTAACAACACATTTCCCAAAAATCTAGGCCTTGGATGCCTACACGACGCACTAGTGTCTTAGTGGTTTTCTGAGTTTGAAATAGGGAATCTTGAATCTTGACTCTCTCGACATGTGTCCTAGCAATCAGAATTAAGATGTAATGGATCTTTTCTACCCTTAAATGCAACAAAAGGCCCTCCTTGGCTCTCATTTGGAGGTTCAAGTCATTCAGTGAAGCTCTCTCTTTACACTTTCATTCTTGAGTTCTCTTCATTCTTGATAGCAGCACTCTCACAAGTGAAGCCATGCCAGACTGAGGTCCTTCCAATAACTACAACTCTCAATCAAGTGCTCAACAGTGCATCTATGCACTCCAGAGAGGGTCTAGGCCCATGGGTAATACTCTATCTCTCTCTCTCCATCTCTCTCTTTATTTTATCCTACTTGTTCATTTACTACTTCATGGTGGGGGTTCTACTCCTAAAGCATGTTTTTCTTTCACCACATGCTTTTTCTACTTCATTTACACTCCTTTCCAACTTGGTTGTCTGTGGAGGTGGGAACACCAAAATAGGGGTTTGACTGAGACATGCCCCTATACAGCCCCAACCTTTTCCCCTTGTTCTTCTATGTGTAGGTTGTAAAGCGGAGCTTGTAGTGAAGACTCAAATGTCCGATTGAAGGTAAGTTTTCTCCAAGTTCTCCTTGTATTTTGTTCTAAGTTTTATGTCTAGTCATTTCATCCAACATACCCCTGGCCCGAGCCAGTAAGTGAAACCTTGTCCTGCCCACTTGAGTTCCTGAGTCTTCTGTCACTTAGGATGCCAACACACTATTTGGATGACAATGTGCCATGTTGACGTCCTGAATCCATGCTTTTGTCCTATGGCCAAGAGCTTCTTTATCTAAGGTAGGAATCTAGAAGTTTCACTCTCTCAGATTATAAAGTAGTTTCCTATAAAGGTTAGCGTATACCCATCTCTTTCACAATTCCTTCATGTTGAGGTGGATAAGGGCAGTTCATTCCTTGGTGATCTCTTGAGAATGAAGAGACCTATGTGCAGGGAATCAATCTTATCTCACAACAATGTCTAAATTTTTAACTCCACAGACCAAGCATAAGCTTGCTTCTCCACATTTGGATACCTTAACTCCGCATCTCTGAGAGGGACACTCATGAAAGCTATGGGATGCAATTCCCCTCATCTAATTTTTATGTTAGCATGCTTGCACAAGAATGATTTGATGTAAAAGAATATATATAAAATGGCTTCAGATAATTAGGACTGTCTAATACTAGTACAACTATGTCCCTTTTAATTTCCTCAAACACTTGCTTAGCTTTGGTAGTCCACTCCACTTTTGCATCCTGCTTTAGTATTGAATTTAGAGGCTTTACTATTTTTGCAAATCCTGTGAAATTTTTTTGAACAAAGTTAATCTTTCAAAGAAAGCCTTCATCTCCTTTTTGTTGGCAGGTGGCTGAATCTTTAGGATAGCTTAAATTCTGTCAGGATCAATTGAAATTCCATGCTCAAAAATCACATGCCCTAAGAGCTTTCCTTTGATTACTCTGAATATGCACTTCTTAGGATTAAGGGGGATTCCAAACTCTCTACATCTCTAGAAGACTTTGCATAAACCTGAAATGGGGTTACCTCTATTCTTGGAGAAAATTGTCAAATCATCCATATAAATAATAATACACTTGCCTATGATTTCCTTAAAGGAAATATCCATCACCCTATAGATCATGGCCCCTGCATTGATCAACCCAAAAGGAATTCTCCTATAGGAAAATGTGCCCCACTTGGTGGTAAATATAGTCTTATGCCTATCTACGTATTGGACCATGACTTGATTGTAGCCAGAGTAGCCATCTAGGAAAGACATCATTTGAGATCTATTTACAATCTGCAGAACCTCATCCAACAAAGGAATTGGATATTTATCCTTTTCATAAGCTTAATTGAGGTTTCTAAAATCCACACATAATCTCATCTCCCCATTCTTCTTACAGTCCAGAACCAAATTGGCTACCCATGTAGAGTTTCTAACTGGGAAAATGATTCGAGCTAACAACAATTTCTGCACCTCCTTCTGAATAATGGGTTCCAACAATGTATTAATGGGCCTATGCCTCTACTGGAAAGGTTTTTCTCTAGGCTTCAAGGGAATGGTGTGTGTAATTATTGAAGTTTCATAGGTCTTTAGATCTTCATAACTCTAGGCTATGGCATTTTGCTATGCATGCAGTGCATATATTAAGCATCTTCATTCTCTGGGACTACACACCTTTCCTATGAATACATTCTTAACATCGTCTAGAGTACCCATGTTGTAGGCCTCACATTGACTATTTATTGAATCTTTTTTGGTCTGCTAATCTTGGTCCTTTATCTTGTCAAGGTCAAAGATCCTCTCTAGTTGCACCATCTCTCTTGGGATTGTATTTTTTTTTCAAGTTGAGGACTCCTTCCATATCTAACTCTGCTTCTTGGGGATTTGTTTCATTAATTACTTGGGAGGTAAACACATCAGAGCTGGTTATGAAGTCCAAGATATGCTTGTCATCCTCAAACACTTGGAAATTTGTAACATTATCTAGTATGGAAGGGACTGGTGTAAGTTCCACTATGAATTTCTTTAATCCAGACAAGGATAATGGCTCCAATGTACTAGCATCTTGTGCAAGAGCATTTACAGTGTGATTCTTACTCCTGGGAATTAACTAATTGTTGAATGCGTCAAGCCCTTCAATCAAATCCCACATTGTATGTCTATAGTTGGCCATCCTCCTGTCATGGAAATAATATTGCCTCCTTACCTGCTTGACTACTAGTTCAAAATCTCCAAACACTTGCAGCATTTTAGCTTTCATCCTCAAAGCCATAAGTAATTTGTGGACCAATGCTTCATATTCTGCAACATTATTAGTGCACTAGAATTGCAATCTATGTGTTGCAAGGAAGGTTTTACCTGTTGGGCTGATAAGCTCAAATCCAACACCTACTCCTTGCTTGGACTTAGAACCATCAAAGCATAAAGTCCAAAACTTGGTAGAAGGACAACCTCTGAAACTTTCGGTACCTTTACTCAAGGAAGGGTCTTGTTGAACCATTGGTTGCTTCCCATTATCATCTCTTCAAATTTCTTGTATCTAGAATTTGACTGCTTGGGGTGGATTAATGCATCTCTTTATCTATTCTATAGCAACCTGGAAAAGACAACACTCAAGCTCAAAATGGAAAGCATTGTGCACACTACACCAATTGGGTAGCAACAGTTCCTCAAAGTTCCTTTTCCTTCCTAGATTTATTTGGTCTTCAATGCACTTTTGGTTAAATTCCTAAAAATTGTCAAACAGTGCAAGATTACCATCACTCAGTTCAGAATCTCCATCAGTTTCTATGAGTGCCTCAGTGTTTCTGGAAGACTGAGTCAAGTTCTTAGGTATATCTTGCATCATCAACACCTCTTCCACTCCTTATTCATCCACAATAGCTACTAGGACATAGTTCCCTAGGCTTGCTTTAGAAATCAATACTTCATTAGAGGTATTTTGATATTTAGTAATTAAATACCTCAATCTAGGATCTCTCTCAATCTTAATCTGATTTGGGACTCCCTTCCATGGAAATTGATAGGCTATCATTAGGTCCCATTACTTTAGAATATAAAATTCAATTTATCGACCAGGTAGTGTTCAAGGCAATTTGCAATAGAAGAAGTCTGGAGTATCTCCCTCAGGTTTTCTAACTTTTAAGAACAACTTAATATTAATTCTAACTTCAAACTGTCTAACTATAAAACTGTAAAGCAATTTATTCCTAAGAAAACATGAAATGTTTAAACTGAAAAAATAAGGAAACTAATTTAGAAAACATGATAACTGAAAAAAGTACAGAAATGATTAAACATAAAAACTTAAAACAATCCACAAAACATCTTCTTAACAATAAAGATTCTAACAATTAATAACAGAAACTATGGAAGTAAAAGACAACAAATACTTCAGAACTAAAATTTCATAACAGTAAATTCAGTAATTCTCTATAGAACAACAATATAATAAAAGAAAACACTTATCTACTTAAGTCATCTCCCGTCGAGTGGCCAGCTCATGGGTTATCATGTTTGTTCTCAACTCACATTCACAGTTATTTCAGAAATGCTTCTATCAACCATAATTATCATCCATAACTCATAACTCAAAAAATTTAGATAACAATCTCTTTATTCATAAACTTTGGAAAACATTTTGATAGTATAACATTACTTTTTCACCATATAGTTTACTTCTGGAGATCATGTCTTTTATAGAAAAACTCTAACTACATCCTATATTTCAGATGGTATGGGTAACCATTGAAAATATCTAAAACAGATCTACAAATAACTCGTATGTCTTTTAAAACCCATTACACAGTATTTAAGAGGCTCAAGTCGAGCCATATAGTTTTTGACTCAAAGGATAACATAAATAAAAACTTTAAAGAATAACTATATCTTCGGTCCATCACCCTAAAGTCCTAGAGCATATTTCCAGCGTATATCTTCAACCTGTTCTGGAGCACGTGCTGGTTGAATGCTTCTAATATGCAACTTGATGACCAATTATTACCTACAAAACACTCAAAATAACCCATTAAATCTGTATTGGAAAAATACTTCAAGAAATCAAAAGAAATAAAGTTTATACAATTTCTCACAAAAAATTAAGCAATTATCTCTCCTAAAATTTAATTAATTGGCAGAGGATAGGGATTTGCATGTATGAAATAGGTCTTTATGGTATTATCATGATGAGGTTATTTTTACCTCATCATTTCCTCCCCTTCCTAATTCTTGTCATGTCTTCCTGTCCCTTGATTATAACTCTGCCCTCTATTCCCTTCTTCATATTTTACACTAATATCATACAGATCTCTTGTTGTAACATCAAACTTTACAGGTGTATGTTGGAAACATCTATGAAGAGAAACTCCCCCTTTCCATTCACTGAATATTCTATCATCTTGATCTATATTAACATGGAAAGAAGGGGCTGGATATAGCAATAAAGGAGGTTTGTACTTCATTCCTATCCACTTTTTTCTGAGATCTTCCAAAATTTTGGCCAAGGCATTTGCTCTTCTGAAGGACCATCTGATGCTAAGAGGAGAGATCACCTCTCTTTTCTTTAGATATACAGGTAATGGAGTGTATCTCTCTTCACATGTGTGTCAGGCCCTACCAACCAATTTCTTCCCATGTTTTATGAAATGATTATAACAGACTCGAAGGCTATCATCATACCTCCCCTTCATTTTCTCATCCAATAGAAGAGCTACAAATGTCTTCTTGAAAGCTGTTGGTCTACTATTTGGAGATCTCATTTGAATTCCTATACTTTTCTCTACTTGAGTATATTCCTTATTACGTTCTTGCCAATGGATTTGATTCAGCATAGTAGACAGTAGAGATCTTAATTGCACCTCTCCCACAAAAAGATTAACAAAGAAATTAGTATGCTTTTCTAATAAAATATCATGAGTAAATAATTCACATAGCATATCTTTCTTTTCAGGCTTTGAGTCTGCAAATATCTTAACAAATTCTTTATCATTAGGTTCATGAGGTTGGTCATTGTAAATTTTGAGCAATTTCCATCTAAAACATTGTTCATTTAAAAACATTGAATACATTCTTGATGGTCTTCTACAAGATAAAAGAAATTCAGCTATCTGACATGCATCCTATTTCCCCCTATAAGCTTTATGAAATTCTTCTCTTAATAACACCATTTCCATTTTTAATCTATTATTTTCAATTTGTGCATTCCTTAGGAAATAGCACCGTTCCATCCATTTCATTAATAATGGAGGAATATGAATTTGGAACCATTCAATTACCGTTGGTTTGGTTTGAACTTCTTTGGATTCCATCATTGGTTTACTTGTGCTTTCCTGTAAGTCTTGCTCTAATTCCATAATCTTACTAAGAGAAGCATTTAATTCTTCTTTCTATCTTTTCTTTTCTTCCTCAAAGGCTGAAAACATAAGCATACAATTTCCTTTTAAAATTTGATTTTCTTTATTTAAACCATCTTTGTGTATCCTATTTTCCTAATTACAATTTTGAATTTGTATTTGAAACTCACTAATAGATGTATCTTTTCCCTACATTTCCAATTTTAAATCCTGAATTTCTTGATCCCTTTTATTTATTACAGTCTTATATACCATTATTTCCTCTTGTTGTGATTCCATCTCTTCCTTATTTTTATGCAACTGACTTCTTAACTCTTCTATCTCTATTTTCAATTTTTCCAATTATGTATTAATATTTTCAGTTTCAACTATTTCAACAACTTTATTGACAACCGGAGACAAATTTCCTAGCATACTGTCATCAACCTCCATAGGGAGTGGAGATTGTCCCCTTTTTGTTTCCTATTTTTCTTGATCCGGGTCTTCTTCTTCAGACACCAAATGAAAATGTACTTCTTCAACAAAAATTTATTTTTCTGACGAGTGGTGAATCGGCTCCTCAGTTTCCAAGGTTTTCTTTTTCTTTTTAGATTTTGACCTATTCCCTTTACTCTACACTGGGGTTCTTGTAGATCCAGAGGATAATCTTTTTCTCCACCTTAAAGGAGGAGTATCTTGACAAGTTAAAATTGTTGGGGAATTTTGAAGAATGGTCCTTCGTTTCCTCTTCTTAACAAGATTAGTATCCATATTTGGATTTATTATCTCCACATCTTTTGACTGGCCTGGAGTTTCAAACTCCTCATTTTTAAATTCTGGCACTTCCTCACCAACAATGGTGGGAATTTTGGTTTCAAGAGCCTTAGGGTCTTTGAGGGAAGTTTCTCTGGAAGGTGAAGCAACTTGTTTTGAATATTCTCCTAGTTCTAACTTCCTTCCTAGTGTAGGATTGTCAAACTTCCCCAAAAAAATTCCCCATTTGTTTCTAGGTTTCTTACGGAAATGATATTTACAAATTAATTGAATTAACACATGATGCTTTAATGACCCTGAACCAGTTTTATATCTTTCTATTGAAGAATTAATAGAATTATTCAAGAAATGAGGAAAATTTACCCTTAGAGCAGGGTTTTCCTTCCCATGCCGCAAATGTATTAACATGCAGAATGCAGGTCCTACCACAATAGTAAGTTGACCTTCACAAGTAAAATACTTAATAATCCATGCAACTGTAGTACCCCAGGGTTCTAATATAAAATCTCGTTGAAACCCCTTATTTTGTCCCCTAGTACTGATAACTATCATGGGCTGAGGATCCCCTTGTCTAAGAAACAATTTTGATAATTTTTTATATGTGATTGGTGTTGTTTCTGATATTTTAATGCCAGAATTTTCTAACCCTGAAAGAGAAAAGATAATTTTTGAACTCACCTTGAAACACTTCCCATGTAGTATCACCTGACCATTAGAGTAATTTTCTGCAAATGTGTTCACCAGCTTTTCATTATACCCTTTGAACTTTTTGACAAAATCCAACCAACCCACTTCCTCAAATAGCCGAGAAATGTTACTTAACCCCAACAATTTTTTTGTAGAAGCTGGCTTAGATTTCTTCTTTGTACCACCCATTTCTATCTTGTCTCTACCACCCTGTTGAAAATTTCAATAATTCTAAGAACTTGTGCACTGATATTTTTGAAAATATGATCAAACTGTAATTATTTACTCTACTCTTGCTCGGATCGTGTTGTGTAATAATGTCAATTTGCACGAAGGGCTACAAAAAGAGTAGCATACTTAACAATTAATCACCAAGTGGCTCAATTTACTAAATTGGGAAAAGAAAATCGTGCCAATTGATTATATTTTATTCAAAAATAACTACTTATTTAAAACAAAAATTTGTACTTACTTTCATTCTATGATCACTTGAAGATCTCATACCTCTACCGATTTGACAGGATGATGCAATGGTATTGGATGAGGTGATGGTTCAGTTATTATGACATGAATGAGGAAGCTCATGGATGACAAAGTCATTAATGAAGACAAGCTATTATGGAGGCTTTTATTTATAACAGAAAAAGAAGGCTTGTGTACCAATGTATGATAATCAAGCATCAAGGAAGATTTGAATTTTTTTATTTTTTTTTAGAAAGGAGGTGGCGGAATGAAAAATGAATAAGTTCTGGAACACGCGTAAAGCATGCATTCGAAACAAAGAAAGTGGATAAGTTATGGAGCATCGTCGAAAGATGCAGCCGAAATGGTAACCAAATGAAAATTCTGGAGCATCGTCAAAAAATGCAGTCAGAGCAGCAACCGAATGAAAGTTCTGGAGCATCGTCGAAAGATGCAGCCAGAGCATCAACTAAATGAAAGTTTTGGAGCATCGTCAAAAGATGCAGCCAGAACAACAACTAAATGAAAGTTATGGAGCATCGTTGAAAGATGCGACCAGAGCAGCAACTAAATGAAAGTTCTAGAGCATCGTCAAAAGATGCAGCCAGAGTAGCAACTAAATGAAAGTTCTGGAGCATCGTCAAAAGATGCAGCTAGAAAGAAGAAAAATGACAAACACCAATTAACTCAAACTTCAGGAGTTTATATCATTCTACAAGAACATCCTTCCAACATGGTGGGTTGAAGAGCAGGTTCTGGAGCATCAGGCATTCAGACTGTCAAGTTCTGAAGCACTAGCCAGCTAGACCATCAAGTTCCGGAGCATCTTGAAATGGTGCTCTAGAAGTTTTTATTCCTTTATGAGAGGTCCTACAAAATGAAAACACGTGTTAAGTACGAAATGAAAATTAATAAAAAAATACTTTGAAATTTTTTTTGGTACACGTCTTTTTATTACAACTTTTCATCATTTTTTTAGATAACAAATCAAGTAGACTCTGTCTTGGTAGAGTCAATGCATTGGATTTCTTCCTGCATTTCTACCAATTTTGTAAATTCTTCTTTATTAATTGGTTTATGATAGATACGTAGGCGATGACCATTAACTAAGAGTGTTCGTAAATCACCATCAATGGGTTTTAACTGAACTGTGTCATTCGAGAAAACTTCAAAAATTTCATATGGCCTAAGCCAATGAGTCCTGAGCTTTCCTTTATGGTCTTTATATCTTGAATCGAATAGCAAGGTCCAGTCACCATTATGAAATTCTCTTTCTTTAATATATTTTCATGCCAAACTTTTTGTTGATGTTGAACTAGTTCAGTTTGATGGACAACATCTAAACGAAGCTCAACCAACTCACTTAACTATAAAACTCATTCTATTTGAGCTCATTTCAAATCTAGACCCAACTCCATAGTTGTACATAGGGTTTGGATTTCAAACTCAATGGGGAGAAAAGGTTTCTTCCCAAAAACAAGCTCATAGGGGCTGAATCCAGTTGTAGATTTCCATGTTGTATTGTACGCCCAAACGGCTTCAGGTAATTTCCTGGCCCAATCTCTTCTTCCTGAAGAGACAGTTTTTGTCAATATGTTTTCTAACTCCCTAATAGTCATCTCTACTTAACCATTTTCTTGAGGGTGATAAGGGTATGAATTCTTATGACTCACCTGAAAATGGTCCGTAAATGCTAGGATAACTTTGGACATAAATTGGGGTCCCTGGTCTATAACGATAGTTTGGGGGGCTTTGAATCGAAGACAAAATTTATTATAGAGAAAATCAGCAACTTGCTCTTCTCTAGCAACTCATAAAGCTTGAACTTCTACCCATTTCGTCAGATAATCGGTACAAACTAATATGTATTCTTTCCCTTGAGTGGAAGGATCTATGGGGCCGATAAAATCTAACCCCCATTTTTGAATGGTTCCAAGGTTACCTAAGGCTAGAAAGGAATTTCTGTAGAAGTTGTTGGTCTTCCCACTCTTTGACATTCATCACAATGACGAACATAATTTTTAATGTCTTTATGCATTAAAGGCCAATAATATCCAACACCTAAAATTTTATGAGAAGTTCTTTTTGCAGAGTAATGGCCCCCAGAAGGATCATCGTGACAGGCCCTGAAAATACTATAAGTTTCATCAGCCCTGACACATCTTCTCAAAACCATATTAGGTCCACAACGGAATAAAATCCCATTAATCCATTTAAATGGTGCACTCTCTTGAATAAGTCGCTTCCTTTGTTTTGATGTAAACTTAGGAGGTACTTCAGAAGTAGCTAAATATTTGGCAATATCAGCAAACCAAGGAGTCTTTATAGAGATGGCAAACAGATTTTCATCTGGAAACTCATCTTGTACAGGTGCTCGGTCACCGTCTTCTTGTTTGATTCAAGATAAAAAGTTTTCCACCTTGTTAAATTTCCCTGGGTTGTCAAGTATTGTCACATTGAACTCCTGAAGGAGTAGTAACCATCTCATTATTCAACCATTAACTACAAGTTTATTCATTAAATATTTTACAACTGAGTGATCTGTATAAACTGTAACTTTATATCCTGTAATATAATGGTGAAACTTTTTAATGGCATGAACCACAACCAAGAATTCTTTTTCTGTTATCGTGTAGTTTCTCTCAATAGATGTTAGGTGTTTTCTAATAAAATATATGGCATATTTACCCCCATCCTCATCTTCTTGCCCTACTACTGCACTAATTGTGTCATCCAAAGCATCAACATAAATGTGAAAGGGAAGACTCCCATTTGGTCCACACAGTACAGGAGTAGAGAAAAGATTCTCCTTTATCATTTCAAATGATTGTTGACACTCATACATCCAATTAAACTCCACATCTTTTTGGAGAAGAGAAAACATAGGGGCTGCTATCTTACTGAAGCTTTCTATGAACCTTCTATAATATCCAGCATGTCCAAGAAAACTTTGAACATCTGTTTGTGTTTGAGGAACAGTCAATTGTTGAATGAATTCAATTTTTTTAGGATCAACTTTTATTCCTTCCAAGGAAATATGATGACATAAGACTATTCCTTGTTCCACCATTATTAAACACTTTTCATGGCTAAGGGACAGTCAGTTTTCCTCACAAACTTCTAAAACCCTATCCAGGTTTTGAAGAGCTTCATCATAGGTTGAACCATATACTATGAAATCATCCATATAAACCTCTACACAATCATTGACAAGTGCTACAAATATAACCAAAATGGCCCTTTGAAAAGTCGCTAGAGCATTACAAAGTCCAAAAGGAAGAACTTGGTATGCATATGTGCCCCAAGGACAAGTAAACGTTGTCTTATCTTGGTCTTCTGGTGCTACCTGAATTTGGTTGTAACCACTAAATCCATCCAAAAAGGAGAAATTTTTCCTCCCAGCCAAGTTGTCCAAAACTTGGTCAACAAATGGTAAGGGAAAATAATCTCGAAAAGTGGCTTTATTGAGTTCTCTATAATCTACACAAATTCTCCACTTCTCATTTTTCTTTGGTACAACTACCATAGGTGACACCCACTTACTATCAGAGCTAGGATAAATAAATCTTGCATGGAGGAGTTTCTCAATCTCAATTTTGACAAGATCCTTTAATGTTGGATTGAGTCTCCTCTATGGCTGGCGTATAGGTCTCATATTAGGATTAGTATAAATGTGATGAGTAGAAACACTCGGGTGAATCCCCCTCATGTTTGTATAGTCCTAATAAAAAGCATTAGACCTTTTTACCAACACATTAAATAATTAATCTTCTTGTCTTTCTGTCAACCAACTATTGACGTTCAAAGTTTTTCCCTATAGCAACATAATTTTTTTTGTTCCTGGATAGGCTGAAGTGATAGTATGTATTGGTCATAACAAGGTGTTGAGAGGAAAACTATGAGGTATAAGTCGGTGAAATCTTGTAATATCATCAAAGAAATAAATCGTTCTAGGAATCATATTGGCCAAGGGACAAGGCATCCCCATGGTAACATAATTTTGTTCCATCCCACTTATATCAATCGGTTGTCCCAAAATTTCTAGTGCATCCTCCATTACCTCTTCACTCGAGCCTATAGCTAGGTGTGCAACTTCATTTACTAACTCATCCTCTAATTACTCTCCATGTTGTTTAATCACTACCATGGCCAAGGAGGCCAAACTGTCTTTCCCACTAAATTCTTCTAGTTCATCAACCCAAACTTTATTATATTTGGTGGGTTTAGTAGGAGGATATAAGAATAAATTTTTACTATCTGGACCATGTGAAATGGTCATTCCTCCTTCTCGACAATTGATTTTAGTTGCGACAATAGCCAAGCATGGTCCTCCTAGAATTATTGGATAACAATCTTTGGGTGTAAGCGATTGGATTATTTGAAAGTAAACTGGATATTCCCATCCATCAACTTTAACAAGAACATTTTTAATAACACCTTTTGGAATGGCTATAGACTGATTTTCCATCTGTAAGACTATAGTTGTGGGACTTAAATTAGTAAAACTTAATTTTTCCATCACATCCACCGTCATTACATTAATAGTTGCTCCCAAATCCACCAGTGCATTAGGTATTGCTACCTCACTAATTGTAATAGTTATTAGTGGACTCCCAAGATCATCATATTTTGGAGCAACAGTCCTTCCAGAAAAAATGTCAGCTAGATAGCCATCGATGTGCATAGTGTTTATTTTATTTGGTTTCCTTCCTGGAGTTTTAATACATAGTCATTTCATTATTTGATTCAACTCAGGAATTTCCTTTATTGCTTGCAGCAAAGGAACCTCTATTTGCAATTGTTTAATTTCCTGAATTAATGCAGTTTCAGAGGATAATGTCATTTCTGGAGTATCTTTTGGAATTGTTGATTTTAGACACTCCAGAAATGGTGCTTGAATTTTCTCCTTTAAAGGGGTATCCTTACTAAGCTTAGTCAAAGACTAACCTTCCTCCTCCCGAGGTAAGTCAGCAACTCCTGCCACTGAAGAAGATTCAGTAATATTTGTGGGTACAGTAGAGTTAGATGGAGTATCCTTCTCAAAATTTTGAGGAATAGGTTTGTCCACTACTTCCTCAATGGTGGGCGATTGAAGTGTCCTACCGGAACGTAACTGAACATTTCCATAATGAATTGCATTAAGTCATGTGACATTATCTTGTTCAGTAGTATATACCAGAGTATTTTGTCAATTTTTCTTAGGATTGGGAAGTGGTTGCACTAGAAGTTGAGGTTGATTTACCTGCTCAGTCTGAGGAAGATTCTGAGGTGGTGGTAACAAATTTTGTTGTTGATTCCTCCTAGGACCAATATAAAATTGATTATGTCCTTGATTCCATTGGGGAACAATATGTTGTGGGTACCATTGTGGTTGTGATTGGTTTGGTCATTGCTGAATTCCCCATGATTGACTTACCCATTCAGGAGGTCCCCAATAAGGAGTTCCCCCATTAGGCTGTGGAGGATAGGGTTGATTCCAAAATGGAGTCCATTGATTACCAGCCCAGTTGTTTTGTGGTCTCCATGTAGGGTTGGAATTCCACCCATAAGAGAAATTACCTCCTTGGCATTGGTTTAGCACATTTATTTCTTCTTCAACCTGAGCAGTTTTTTTCTTAGTATTCTTAAGATCAGTAAGAAGCTCACATTGATTGGTAGGGTGGCTTTGCTCACAAAGTTGACAAATATTAACCTTGTCTAAAGGACACTCACGTAAAATATTTTTATTTTGAAACCTAGGACAATAGATTGACAAAGTCTCTCGGTTACGTTTCTTTGCTTATATACCATCCAACATAGTGTTCAATTGAACAAGTATGTATGTCTTAAGATTTTCTATTTCTTCTCGGAGCTTACCTATCTCATTATTCCCTCTCAAAAGATTTGTTTTTCGGATTCCTCCTCGAGTACGTGAGAAATTGTGACACAAATCACATATGTCTTCAAGGGCTAACTAAGACATGTCACATTTTCCCATTAAATCAAGACTTCTTCTTGCATCGTCATTGAGTCCCTTAAGAAATATAGTCTTGAGAATCTCAACACTAATAGTCGTTTCTCCACATCGTTTAGATAGGAAAAGAAACCTATCCAAATAGTCCTCTAGACTCTCATCCTCATTCTGCCTAAGTTTAAACAAATTTTCCTTATGATCATTCACCCTACAATAACTCTGATATTTATTCAAGAACACAGTCTCCATTTCCTCCCAAGATGTAATACTTCCTGCCAGAAGTCCCATAAACCAACGCATGGCCGATTCCTTCAAAGTAGAAGGAAAGAGATTCAATTTCTGGTTATCATTTTTATAGTCATAGGTTTGAAAAAAGACTTTAAATTCAAAAATAAATTGGTCTGGGTCTGCCGAGGATAAACCACGGAAGGTTGGAAGGAAAGACGGAGAGATATTTTTCATTGTTGTATCATCATCTGCATCCAAAGAAATAGGATAAGTGAATGTTCTAGGTAGTTGAGGATCATTGTTATTATGGTTGGCATCATTACAGTTAGCTTATGCCCTCCGATCTCCCATGATGTTCAAAGGAATATGCTCCTCAAGAATAATTTCCTCGACAACAGGTTGTACTACAGGATGATCTTTAGGAAAATAGTGGAAAGTCTCTGGTGGATTAGGCTCAAGTAGTTCGTCAACAGAGTGGTCTTCTGAGCCTTGGGCCTCCCTATGTATAACTGGAACGTATTTTGGGGGGGTCTTTGGTATAAATCATCTGTGAGGGCCTCTTTTCCTGACCTGCAAAAAAGGAAGCCAAAGATAGTATTTTTTGCCTAAAAGAGGTATTATAGGCATCTTCTATTAACACTCAAGCAAAAGAAGCTAGAGGGTCCCCGACAATGGCACCAAAAAGTGATAGGCTATCATTAGGTCCCATTACTTTAGAATATAAAATTCAATTTTTTGACTGGGTAGTGTTCAAGGCAATTTGCAATAGAAGAATTCCAGAGTATCTCCCTCAATTTTTCTAACTTTTAAGAACAACATAATATTAATTCTAACTTCAAACTGTCTAACTATAAAACTGTAAAGCAATTTATTCCTAAGAAAAGAGGAAATTTTTAAACTAAAAACATAAGAAAACTAATTTAGAAAACATGATAACTGAAAAAAGTGCATAAATGATTAAACATAAAAACTTATAACAATCCATAAAACATCTTCTTAACAATAAAGATTCTAACAATTAATAACAGAAACTACGGAAGTAAAAGACAACAAATACTTTAGAACTAAAATTTCATAATAGTAAATTCAGTAATTCTCTACAGAACAACAATATAATAAAAGAAAACACTTATCTACTTAAGTCATCTCCCGTCGAGTGGCCAGCTTGTGGGTTATCACATTCGTTCTCAACTCACATTCATAGTTATTTCAGAAATAATTCTATCAACCATAATTATCATCCATAACTCATAACTCAGAAATTTTAGATAACAATCTCTTTATTCATAAACTTTGGAAAACATTTTGACAGTATAACATTACTTTTTCACCTTATATTTTACTTCTGGAGATTATGTATTTTATAGAAAAACTCTAACTACATCCTATATTTCATATGGTATGGATAACCATTGAAAATATCTAAAAAAAATCTACAAATAACTCGTATGTCTTTTAAAACCAATTACACAGTATTTAAGAGGCTCAAGTCGAGCCATAAAGTTTTTGACTCAAAGGATAATAGAAATAAAAACTTTAAAGAATAACTATATCTTCGGTCCATCACCCTAAAGTCCCAGAGCATATTTCCAGCGTATATCTTCAACCTATTCTAGAGCATGTGTTAGTTGAATGCTTCTAATCAGAAACTTGATGACCGATTATTACCTACAAAACACTTAAAATAACCCATTAAATCTGTATTGGCAAAATACTTCAAGAAATCAAAAGAAATAAAGTTTATACAATTTCTCACTAAAACTTAAGCAATTATTTCTCCTAAAATTTAATTAATTGGCAAAGGATAGGGATTTGCATGTATGAAATAGGTATTTATGGTATTATCATGATGAGGATATTTTTACCTCATCAACAACCACATATGAGAGTTATCTGTTGAAGTATATCCATTAAGGACTCTCATGAAATCCCTTCTAAGGATCATTCCATAGGCATTAGGTATGTCAGCCACCTAGATATTAATAACTTGTTGCACACGCAGGTCTGATGCTACCTGCATTGGGATCATGTTTAATTCTCCCACTACACTCACCTCATTTTTATCCAACTGAGTCACTTTACGTTGAGAGGGAGGAAGGGTGATTCCTAAATCCTTGCAAACCGAGAAGGGAATAATATTTGTTGATGCTCCAAAATCTAGCAGACAATTATGTAAATTTTTTCCAAATATATGAATAGAAATTAGAAAAGGAGGTGTATCCTGCTTGTCTAATAATAGACTCACCAAGGAGTCATCATGAGCCACTTGATTTTTATCCTTTTCTTTACTCCTATCCTTTTTCTGGGCCTGAGGCTCTTTAGTAGGTTGGGTATTTTGATTTGAAGTTGATGGAGAGTTTTGTGACCTTTCAGTTGTATCTTTAACCACTAGCTTAGCAAAACCAAATTTCTTAATAGTAGAATCTTGTGAAAACATTGTGGATGCATTATCATTCAAAGAACCTAACACAACACTCCTAATGGTTGGAACCCTTAACAACTCAAAAGCTGAGAGACTCACATTCACTTTCTTGAGTTCCTCTACTACATATTCTCCCATTTGGAACATAGTCATATCGGATTGGTTACCTCTTGATGGAATTCCTTTTTGATCCTTAGCAACCTCTCCTTTTGAAGCATCATAAGATCCCCCTCTAGAGAAATATTTCTTTGGCACATGAGGATATGAAGGATTGTTATTTCCATTAGGATCAGGAGGAGTGCTGAAATTATTCGGAGGTATGGATGTGGTAAATGGTCTGCCAACCTACCTATTCCTTAAATCATATGGCCTAGTTCTTTGGTGAAACATTTGGACTTCATCTATTCTCTTCTCTTCTTCATACAAAGGGCCATTGTCAATAGTTCCATCATCTTCAAATAATTTTGATATTGACTCTTCATTGTATACTTGTTATGGTTTTGCACTTTTATCTGTGGACTCTTCTTCAGGCCCATTCTCTTCGTCTCTGGGAAAAGGAGCATGATTCAACACCAGCACCAGTGAATCATAAGGTTCTGATGGCACAATTTCTTAACCATATGCAGAACCTCCTATAGCATCTTGTACCTCCATCTGGAATATGGCTACAGCTATCTAAAATTTAGGACACTCGAATTTAGAATGTTGGGTTGTCTTATGAAGTTGGCAATATCCTTGTAAAGTAGCCTCTGCCAAGAGGACTATACTGGTTGAATTCTCTAAATTTTTGGGCTAATCCAATGGTGTAAAGACTCCCCCATTGTTAGGTCTGGATTTCTAGACCCTATTATGTTTCCGTAGTGGTCTTCTATCAAAGTGTTGTCTTGATGATTGGCCTCTCTCATAGCTTTGGCCATGTGCTTGCTTAGATTCCCTATTATCTTTGTTGTAACCAAACTTTCTAGTATCTCTGTTATCTCTATTATAGCTAGATTGTATACTTCTCTAAACAACCTGCAATTGGCTATTCTCATTCCTCAGGTAAGTGACTTATGTAGACAACTTTTTTACTTATTCTTTCAACTCATCTAGTCTCTCCTTATTTGGATTACTTGGATTTGGCACAAAATTTGCAAAATTTTGCAAATAGACTGCATGAGAACCCTGGTTCAAGGACTGATTGAGCACTTCATAATTCTACAAATAGCTTAGGATATTAGCTTGTTGTTGACAAAAAGCCACTTGACCTACATTTTCTAAATAGTTCAGTATAGGTAATGCTTGATTCAATGGGGGTCCTTGATGAGGAACTATAGGTAGTTGTGGAACTAGATTCATGATTGGGGTCTGATTAGTTAAGGTTTGATTTATTTCCTGATCTTGTCCTAGATGAGCAGTTGGCCCTAATGATGGAAAAGGTCCTAACAAATGTTGTCTTAAATATGTGCTTTCCTTAACTGCCTCTATATATGCATCCACCAAAGTAGTAGAGGGATTATGTTTCCACTTAATGAAAGTAGATGTAAGGCTATCTAGTGCATAATCCATAGTGTAGGGTTCCTACAACCAAGTGTAAGCATGATGGAACCTATTGTTGAAAGACCCTATTGGTTCATTGACTTCTCTTTTGACCTTACTGAACTAAAGTTACAACTCATTAGCACTGATGGGAATCTTGAACTTAAGCAAGAAGGAATTCTCCAACTAAACCCAATTGGTTATAGAACCAGCTAGTAAGTGATTATACCAGTAAAATGCCTCTTCACCTAAGGAATATGGGAAAATCCTGCATGCAACATCCTCATGATTAATTCCCCTATCCCTGAGGGTAGTCTAGAAAATCCTAATGTACTCCTCAAATGTTCTATTGGGATCTCCAACATGGAACTTGGTGCAAAAGTGCTCTGGATTTTTAGGCATGGCATTGTAATTGTTAAAGAGTAGAGGTGAGGGGTTATTTTCCAGGAAATCCATGGGTGGAGGTGGAGGTGGAAGTGGTTGATTAACCAGTGCTTGAGGCTACTGAATGGGTGAAGGGTTAAGTTCAATGGGAGTGGGTTCTATGGGAAAAGAATCAAAATCAGATGATGAGGAAGATGGTGGCCAAATGGGTGAAGATGATGATGCCTCTCCCTTTTTGGTCCTCCTTGACCTAGTAGGGACTCCTAACTCCTAAAAATATCATTCTGCTATAGACCTTGTTTGTCTCCTAAACCTCTATGGAGATGTTGATGATAGAAAACATTACAGCTTGTTGAATCAACCCTCCTTCTAGCACCAATCTATTGATGGTGTTTTCTGCACTACAACAACTTAGACAAAATATAATATCCTATCTCTCTTGAAAGGTAAATATCTATTAACAAGCCTCAATAGATAACCCCAAGGTCTCTAATGTCAGGTCTTGAAAATGCATAAACAAATCAGTGATGAATGTGAAAATTTTGGTAATAACAAGGGGCCTTACAAACAAATGTTGGGGACTCCTAAGCTCATCAAATATAACAATGAAATGATGTTTTTCAATACTAAACTAACCCAAATTTAAAATAAATAGAAAAAGATAAAGGGTTTAAGAGAGATTCTAAAACTAACTCCTAAGATCAATCATGAAAACAATAGAGCATTCAAAATGGACCAACCCTTCAAACCAATTCCAACTAAACCTAGATTAAATCTACAATATCACAAAAATAGTGCAATCTCCTAAGGCATAAAGATTTTTCAGTTCATGAGGCATTCACACATCAACCCAAATTTGGCATTTAAATGAATAAATACCCATAATTGAACTTAGGACAATAAGATATAGGCCTAGGCTAACTTTACACAACAACTCACAATCAACAAGTTGCTAAAAGTATGGACCAAGGGTTGCTCAAACACTTCATATGCTATATCATAAACACAATTGAATTGAAAATATTTCTAATATTAACCATAAAATAACTTAAATTAATTTCCCAAAGATCTTAAACACAAGAACCATTCATAGATGAATAACACAAAGGAAAACACCAACAACAATGTCCACTTGTATTTGCTTCACCAAAACTTGCAACAATCCAAGTATCTCGAGTATTACAACACTTTTCTAGAGTTCTAGCTAAAATTCTAAATTTTCTAACGGTCTAACCCTTGCAAATGAGGAGAAAACCCCCATTTATAATATTACATCCTTAGGTCAGCCCAAATTAGGGTTTTAGTTAGGTTGGCCAGAAAGATCGACCTTGTTTCCCTCTTAAAATTCCCTAAATTCAAATTACAATAAAATAATGAGGGTCGACCCCCAAAAGTCAACTTTATAATAAATATTCTTGATGGCACATAATTCAACGCAAAACTGATTTGTATCTCCTTACAAGCTCGATGTAGTGGGCACACATTTCAAGATTGTCCAACTTGGCGGTCCTCCTTATCTTTTTCTCCTTTTCTTCTAGAAATTTCCTTTACCTTTTCCAGAACTAGATCTCGGTCAGCTTGAGTTGGGATTGAGATTAAATTAACCCTTACTTTTATTGAATTTAATTCACATTCATATTTAGTCAAGTTTTTCTCCCAATCAGAATAAAGACCCTAATATCTATCCAAGCTGGATATGTAAATTGTAGCATCCTCCAATTGGTCTTTTACTATTGGACCATTGTCTCTAGGTGAATAAATCTCATGCCACCACTTTTGTAGCTATCCAATGTTCAGGTTCTTCTTCCCAATTTTTTTCCTTCTAGTAACTATCTCTAGGAAAGTGATGCAGCTATTAGAGATTTCCTTCATTTTGTTTTGAGCCTTGGAGATCTTCTTTGGTGCTTTCATCTTGATTTAATTCCTGAAGTTAAAGGCCTATATCCATTCCATGACCTTATGAGTATTCTCCATTGTGATGGTACTTTCTTTAACCAATACATCTATAGGCACCTGAAGTATTTTTTCTAACTCTTTAACAATGAGGTCATCTACATTCTTACAATCAAGTATAAATTGTGCCATATCTTCATAAAGGAAGGATTCCTTCTCATACATTTTTAGTACCTTCTCGATCATGGCATCACCTCTCTCACTCACAATGTGAAACCATTCATGTGTATCCCTTATAGTTTACTTCAACATTTCAATCTTTGAAACAGTCTCCTTTGACAACAATCCTTCAGAGAATGAAGACCCCTCACTGCTTTTTGCCTGCAGTGGCTTAATAAGATGTTGAACATATTTTTACACTTCTTTGAGTTGCTTTTGCATTATTTTCTTCTCTTCAGTCTCCTTGTCCAATCTCCTCAAAATGGCTTGAGATGACCTGCAATTCTTCCTTTTCCTGCTCCTTTGTGGTGGGACCCAAATTGATTGTCTAAACTTTGTAATCTAAGGGCCTCACCTCATCCTTATACTTATTCTCTACAGGAACAACAACATGCACAAACCTATCATTGAATGCATCGCTAGAGAACTTAGAAACAGTTCTTTCCCTCTTCCTCTCCCTGGGCTATCCCTAACTTTCTAGGAACTTGTCCCAGTCTAGAGTCTCATCCTCCACAATTACTGCCTTTTTCTTCAATCTCTTTTCTAACCATTCAAGAGTAGCCAGTTGCTAAATCTCTAAATTACTCTAAGAAGTGTCCTGCTCTGATTGATCATGGGGAGGACTTTCCTCAACAACTTCCACATTCACCTCACCCTTTTCTTGATTTTTTTTCTCTTCATCCTTATCAATCTTATCTTCATCTTCACTAAGCTTGTTATCATCTTTATCAAGATTGTCACCATAAGACTTATCATCATCTTCAACCTCAACATGTAGCTTATCAATGTGTTCCTTCTGTGGTGGTTGAGATGGAATTTCCACTATAACCTAAAAGGTTTCCTCCTTATTTTGTACTTCCTTCTCCATTTCTTTTTGAAATCACTCAGTTGCCAACCTCTTGGTATGGGAACCTCCTCATCTGGTATCTCTTCCTTTGGACTAACAGGAACATTCTCCTTTTCATTATTAACTTCCTAATCAACAGTATCTTCATTAATCTATAAATTTTGTATTGGAGATGTAGGAGGAGAACCATTTCTTGGAGATTCCTTCTCCATATTATCTATAAGATCATGAGTAGGTGTCTTTTCAAAGGCCACCTTCTTCTCTTTATCCAAATTCTCTGCTAGATTTTTCTTGTGTTTAGGAGAATTTATCTTTACATAGACCTGTTTTTTCTGACCAGAGCTCTCAATATCAACCACCTTAGGTTGGGAGGTCTCTTCTTTAGTGACCTTGGCCCTTTTGGACCTTGTTAATTTATTGCCCTTAGTCATTATTTTTCTCTTCTTTAGAAGTTGAATTTCCTCAGTGTCTTCCTCGGTAATCTCCTTCAATGGATTCCTTTCCTTGGCCATTGGCTTCCTCTTTTGTTTACTTTTAACCTGGATTTTTGTTATTCTCTTGATGGTAAATTGTGACTTCTCCCCTTCTTCTTCTGAAGTAAGCTCTACTGTATCATCCTTGGTTTTTTTTGTTTCCTCCTCTGAGTGGGATTCAAGATCTCCCATCAAATCATATATGAACTTTTTCCCATCCACTTCTAGCTCCAAAATATTGTATTTTACCCACAACTTGGAGTATCTCAAAATTGGAGCATAAATTACATTCAGTTCAACAATCTCCTCCTCAGACCAATTAACATGGGGAAGTGGCTTATCATTGTATTGTTCATAATCATGATGCTGCAAGAATTCTCCATCATCATCCACTTGGTCTAGAACTTGGGAAATTCTATGCAATCTAATCATTTTAAGGATAATCTTGAGCACCTTCTTCTAATCACTTCAAATTCATCCATATAGTTAGCCCAATAGTCCTCTGTATGAATCTTGTGTCTATATTCCCTACTAGCCCACTTTTGAGCAATCCCATTTGGATAAAAGTTGTCTCAATTTGTGTGAATACAAATTGAAGTGCACCATCTCCTTCTCTAAATATTGGGCACTTTGGATGGAAGGGTAGGCCTCTAGTACTTCAATCCTCAAGTGAAATTCAGATCCAAGTGATTGTTTATGCATATCCTTTATCACTGCATCAAAACCCACCATCTTCCTAGTCACCTCTAGCAAAATGAGCTTGTTTATTAGATATCTTGGTTGGCTCAAGGGTACTTTCAATGATCCCTCTATCCTAATATAAGAAAACTTTTAAAATTGGATGAACCATTGGCCATATTTCCCTATCAACTCCATGGCCTTAGCTGAGATTCTTACATGGAATGCATCTTGTAGTAGCCTTTTAATATACATAAAGAAAGCATCATTTACCCTCTTGTAATTTGATGTGTTGAATTGGAGTTGAGGGAAAATATCACATATTTTGTCTTGTCCAAGGACCCCTCTGTAACACAAACTCTTATACTTGTTCTTTCCAGCCAGTAGATATACAAGGTAAGATGTCATGGCAAATTTCTTAGTTTCTTGGAAATTTCTCAATTGTGAGTCCAAGTTGTCACTTATGATCCCTGCCCAATGGTAATGGGTTCCCTTTATAATCTGTGAGATAACATGAAACTTGAACAACCCCTGAATATGAAAGAATCCTCTAATCCCATTACCCTACCCAAGAGAGTAATCATTTCATTATATTCTAATTTGAATTTGCTCATGTGTAGATGCTTGGGTAACTTTGAGTAATGTGCAATTGGATTGTCAATCTAGTTATTGTTCATCATTATCAAAGCTTTGTCAGGATCATTTGCATAGAAGTCTTCTGCATCTTTAATATTAATCCTTACTAGCTTATGGTGTGAGCCAATGTTAAAAGTCTCTGCAATGGATTCCTCTATTAGGATGGCCATGATTCTACCCTGAGGTACAATGATAACCCTCTTATTTGAATCATAATGTTTAGCACACTCCAGTACTAGCTCCAGATAGCATAAGGTAGGTGGGAATCCTGAAACTTGAGCAAACCCTATATTAGTGATGATTTGTGCCAACTAAGAAGGTGCATCTCCAAACATTCTTTGCTTGAAGTCATCATAATCCACATGCCCCATATTAGTATCACCAATCTTGCTCCATGTTGAGAGGATCTTTGATTCAGGCTAGATTCCCTTGAAGTAATACTTCATTCTTTCATCCCTAGTGTGAGGCTATTTAGAACCAGCTTCAGATGTTTTGGCCTTTGATCCCTTTGTTGGACTGAAACTAGTCATTTGCATCTATTAAAGAGGACAATAATCACCATGGTACCAAGCATTATAAAGCATAAAGTATACTCACATTATCAAGATTGTCATAAATATCAATGAGCATCACATAATTAACCATACATCAAGAAGACTATAACATCCCAATGCCAAAACCTTGAAATGAAACATTGTGAAACTTTGGGATTTTAATTTGTTTGGGGATTTCAAGTGGGGAAGGATTTTGGGGAATCCACAAGGAAGGGGATTTTCCGAGTTGGACAATATGGCTCAATCTAAGACACATCAAAGTGAATACAAAGCAATCATATATCAACCCCACCATGCAAGATTTTTTAGAGTCAAATCATGAGTCTCCAACTGACCAATCTAATGAATTTCAAGAATTTAAGTGTTGGGCAGATTTTTGGAATATCTGCCCCTAGGTGGATTCTCTGAAAGGATTAAGACTTAGAGAATCCTCTAGGGGATGAAATTACCAAAAGATTTCATTTCCATGCAAATTTGAGTTTCAACTTGTTGTCTGATGACATGTGATTGCTTCATGTAGAATTCTAGCATCATATCCAAGTGCATTTTCAATATTGGCAAGACTTTAGGATTTTCATACTTGGACGAATTCAGGGAATCTACAATTAGATGGATTTTTTTAAAGAAATAGGTTTCAGAAAATCCACAGTGTGAAGGATTTTCTAAAGTATGAAAGAATCACCGAAATTCAATCAAAAGTACCGACAAAGTCACCTAAGTCAAATCTTTAGGGTTTATGCCCCAATTTCCCCCAACTAATATTAAAAATTTTAAGGGGTAGGTAGATTTGGGGAATCTGTGAGGCAGAGAAATCTCTGAGAGGAATGACCTTCAGAAAATCTGAGGGTAGACAGATTCTTTGAAGGAGGGAAAGTTTAGCATACTTTCTAAGTGCTCTCCTCTCTATGAAAAACTAATTCCTTGGCTTGCAACCTCAATCAAATTATAACATTCTTACAAGCCAAAATTCAAACACACACCTCATAATTCCAATCAAATTGCTCACCAAGACACTCGCATTACCATCAAATAGGTAGTAAACCCTAATTTAAGCATACTAGGGTAGGATGATCTACAATTAGGGTTCCCATTTATCAAATGATTTGAACACTACGAACCAAGCATGAACTGGGCATGATCACACATTCTATACAAGATTAAATAAACATAAATTGAACCCTATACCCATGAGAAATCGCATGCCCTAACCCATGGCAGTAACTAAAATTTAAAGAATGATCATGACAATCTCAAAAAAACCTAATGTCCTCGAGCCTGTGAACAATGATCCCTAAGTAAAGATCATCACTACCCTACCTCATGGACCCAACAATATGAATACCCTCAATTAGACAGACAAAAACATTCTCACTCTCGACTAATAGTTGAAACACATAATAAATCATGGACCACCACTCAATCACTAAGCACAAAATCAAAAATTGAATTGTAAACCTAAAATGAAGGGGAAACCCTACCTTTGGATGGGGAAACAAGAGGTATTGAATAGAAGGTACCTAGAACTTTATCACAACCCCAAAATGTCATTTCTCAAATCACCAATAACAAGCGTTGAAAGGGAATGGAGGTTTCTCAATTGACACTCAATACAAAATGAGAAATAAAAAGTGAGATCATAACTTATAACCCTCCCAAAATGACATTCAATGCACCCCAAGTACAGTGACCATCAAATCATAAATGCACTAAAAAGACACCTCAAACCTAGAAATGTGATGAGGGGATGGATTTCAAAAAATCTTGCAAGAGCGGATTCTCTGAAAGAATTGAACTTTGAAAAATCTGGAGTAGCCTAGATTCTTCGAAAATATGCATACCTTAGAAAATTTGTTTGCCATGAGGAGAAATTTCTGAGACACCTCCTAACTTAGACAATTTCATCTCGAGGTGAAATTTTGATGAAAGCCATGGATCCTAGGAATACTTTGAGACCAAAAAATTGCAATTGAGGGCACCTCAAGTGAAAATAGAGCATTAGTTCGATCAGGCGAAGCAAAAGCCAAAATTCAAAGGAACCTATCCCTTAAAGGGAAAAGGTCAAACCTAAAACAAAGCCAACAAATGAAGCAAGCAAAAGAGGGTCCCTACCTTTGGTGGGGCGTGTGTGCAAAAAGTGCACAATGGATAGGAAAGATTCACAAATATGGAAAAGAAACTATTATGAAAGAATAAGTGGAATAGTCTAGAGTTTTTGATTGAGTAACAATGATGTTGAGTTTACAAATGTAGAGTTAGGTCCAATTCCTTTCAAGAAGTGTTAAGCTATATTTTGTTGGATTAATGAGATGAAAGGTCCATGCTATGCATTCCTATGAGTGATCAACTATTCATTTCTTATGATTCAAAACCATGGAGAAGAAAGAAGAAACTATTAGAGGAAAATTTACTATAAATAAATTTCATCAATGATCCCTTTTAAATTTTACAGGAGCCATGTAGTACCCCAATAACACATTATTTAAATTATTCAGACTATTATATTTTGATGTGGGATTAATACATTTATATAGTTTGTTTGGAATGATTAGCTATACTAAATAATTAAATTTTGAATCAACATATACTAATTTGATATATTAATGAATTTTATTTGTTCATCCAAAATATTTATTTCTAATTATAAATAAATGATTATATGATGTATCCAATTAATTAATTTTTTTTATTTCTTCATTTTTTTCTAGTACATTGTCCCTAATTGGAAGGAGAACATATTAAGAAAAGTTGGTTAGTGAGATCATTATAGTTTCATAATTAATCATCATTTATTTTTATCGATCTAGGATGGTGTCCAAAGGCAATATGCAATAGGGTTCTTGACTATTAGGATAGTAGCTTCTTCTCAACTATTTCTATTCTATCCCACAAACATAATAGAATTGAAATAAAATATAATATATTATTACTTGGAAAGGAAACACACTTACTTTAAAAAGGGAAATAAAGTTGCATGAGAAAAACACTCTTATATGAGAAAGGAAACACACTTGCATGAGAAAGGAAAAACACTTACATGAAATGTAGGTAGAAAACTATTTTTTATCATCTTTTCTAGAATATTTAGAGCTAGGTGCTTGTAGATCTTACACAGAGAATAATGAAAATATTTTTTAATATAAAGAAAACATAAAAAGTAATACAATAATTCAAAATAGGAAGTATCACACCAAATTCCATGTCCTTTAAGAAGAGAAATCTCTACTCTCCTTCAATATATGAAGGCATCAAACTTGCTTTCTTCTCATTCAAGGAAAATATTACTCATTCATATAGTTTTTTCTCTTCTATCAAATTATATATATTCTTTACTCTATCTTCATGATCTCTTAAATAAATAACTATCTACATAGAAAGTAAGATTATTTAAATAAATGAACTTATCCAGGACTACTAGATTTCAAATCATGCAATAGTCATTTATTCCTAAATCTAATACATGACATAAAATAATTTCACTCTTAACGTGGAGTGCTTCCTAAATTATAAGAGGAAAATCAAATTTATAGTTACTTTAGTTATGCAATTCATTGGAGTAATATATTCCTTTGGTTGCTTGAAAAGAGCTAGTATTAGTTTCATTGTTGTGCTCACAAGAGCTTGTATTGGTTTCATTGGTTTCATGTTGATGCTCATATGAACATAATATTTGTAAACAACTATCAATATAAAATATACATTCCTTTGAAATAGGGCATGCATATTGGAATTTAAAAATAACTAATCAAGGAAACTCTTTACAACTCGTGTCCCACATAATATCCAACTTGAGGTGATTTATTGAAATTATCCTCACCAAATTTCTAGGATATGAGTGAAATCTCATTCATCATTAATGGTAGTTAGTTTCATCATCATTTTTTATATTTTAAATCTAATAGGGTGGTTCTATAGTTAACTATTAGTCCATTCCATAGATGGTTGTAACTACATGAGGAAATTTGGAGGGATTCAAAATTCTTCTTGGAATTCATGTTTTAGCTCTAAATTTATTTTTCATTTAAGGGCTCTATATTTATCAAAAAAGCATGGATATATATAAAAAATATATATATTGAATGGTATTTTAGACATGTTTAACATAAAAAAACAAATGACCATAAACACACCATATATTTCACCTTAAGAGGACTATATATTATTTATCTTATAATTAAGTTCACCATATCAACTATTCTAAAGGAAAATAATATAATTTATTTTGATAACTTATGATAATTTATTTGGTTTCATCAGAGATGTCATGATCTTGCAATGCCAAGGATAGTGTTGACCACATAAATATATTATGAGGGGTGGTGAATCAATATATCTTTAAATTTTATCCTTCACTAATATATCAATGAACATCAAGTATCATTAAGGAAATTAGAAGCAAAAATAAACACAATCACACATGATAACACCAAATTTATATATAAACCCTAGAGTGAAAAACCATGGTGATAAAAGTTTCTTGGATCTACTCCCTAAATCCAACCTCATAATAATAAAGAGATCTTACAATAATTTTGTAGGCACCAACCCACTAGAGACACCAAACCCCAAAACAATTTATAGGCACCAACCTAAAGGAGACACTAATCCCCCAATCTGAGTACCAACTTGGAAAATAAGAGGCACCAACCTCATAATATGATTAAAATATTACAATAAAACTTATGGAAAATTCTCTATTAAAATTGCTTATAGAATTAATTTACATATTTTTCTTAATCATTTGGACTACTATGAATACAAACTCTACTATGAAAGATAAGACATGAAAAGATTGAACAAATCACACACCCATGTACAGTCACGGTTCTATACTATTCTTCACACTTTCAAAATTTCAAAAACAATTTCTTAAATACTCATCTAAGATAATAGATAATATTGATATGTTAGCCTAGATAAAATATCAGAACCACTAGTGATGGAGAAGTCAATCTATCAAATATACTTCATATAGCTACCATGTTGACCTAAGAAAAATAAATTTTGAACTAGGAACTAGTTGTTTAAAAAGTTTGAATCTAGAACGTAGATCTTCCTATGTTGTAGGAAAATCAAATTGTGTAAATTCAATGAAAACTTTTGATTGAACACACAATTCCTTTGAATATTATTTGACTAATAGAAATGTAGGAACTATGCATGTCATGCCCGTTGAAAATTCTTCCATCACCTTGGACATGCATCACCATCTCATAGTTTTGCAATACCTTCTCTCTCCTCTCCACAAACATGTGATAGTCGTTTATCAATTATATTAAAAATTCATTAGTACTATACATGCGTCAATATTGTGCAACATTGAAAACTTGACATGGTTCAATAGGCTAAAAAATAAGCTCATGTAGTTTTGTAACACTTGTCAACATTCCACAACACTACAAACTCAACATAGTCTAGATAGTTTCAAAATGTGATCTTGCAGTATTGCAAGACTTGTCTCTACTTTATAACTCTCTTCTAGGCCCTACCATTACATACATCACCTTTGTGCATTACCATGATCTTGGTAAGGTCTATGCAGTCTCAAAATGTGTTAATGAACTATTGCAACATATGTCCAACCCTCATTGCTTTGTTTAGAAATAGGAAATATTTTGTACCAGATCAAACCATAAGCGAGGTCGATAACCAATGTTACTAAAGGGCTTATGTCCTAAATTAAGTGACCCAGAACTACCAATAGAAATTCAATGATGAAATAGAAAATAAAGGTTTTGAATAGGAAATCACTTGGGGTTTAAGGGAATTAGGGCTAAAACCCTAGCAAGCGTACAAATTCTAGAAAAAAGATCTAGTCTAGACTAGGAGTATCTAATGCAGGAGCATCCGAGTGCACATGCAATCTTGCATCACACAAAAAAAATTGCATTTTTTCTTCATTTAATTTTCTATTGATTTTTTTTTTCAGGCATGATTTCGAGGCACATTTCACACATTTCCAGCATATTAAAAAGTAAATTCCAATTTCTATTGGATATATGACACCAAAGGCTTTATTTTTATGTGTTTTATGGCTCATAAGGGACTTTTGCCTCACCAAATTGGAGGAGGAAAAATTCCAATGCATGAATTTTCCAATTTGGGATCCTTTGTAACTCCCATGAGTTTGAAATTATTTGTCATTGGTGCTGGAATCTTCTGGGTGCAAGTGTTGGAGGTAATGGAATGTAGGATGATGGAGATAATTTTTAGCAAAGACATTAAAAATATTGTAGGAAAGGAATAATAGCAGGAAAAGGAGAATCTTTCTTGAAGGTTGTGGTTTCAGAGAAAAATTCCAATGCCAAGGGAAAGAGAGCATTGAACAGGAAAATTTTGAAGGAAAACATGAAAGGAATGAAGGAAAATTTTTAGAGGCACACCCATGACATCCAAAGAGGAATAGAGGAAGGTTTGAGGCTGATTTGACATTGCCTATAGCAGATTTTAGTTGCTCTAAATCTGATTTGTAATATTTGAAGGCATTCATGTCTGTAGGAGTGAAATTTTGTTGTGCTAGAAAGAAATTCATTCATGTATGATTGAATCTTGGCTTCCTTGTTAATTTCCTGTAGCATTCATTATTGTTGGAGTTGCACATTTAATGTAAAAATCAGATTTATTGAATTAATTGAAGCATATTTGTGTGATATTGATCTTTGGTTGCAAGTTCAATGGTTTCAATTCCTAAGGTTGAGAAATCTTTCCTAGTTGAGGTTTGAAATAATTTGGGTAAAAAAGATGAAATTTTAAAGGTTGCTGGAAGGGATCAAACACCAATATTTAGAAAGGGGTTTTTTTGGGTTTTTATCTTGATTTTTATCATGGTTGCATTGGTGGAAAAAATTTTAATCACATGTTTTCTTGTAGATGAAGGTGGGAGCTTCTATTACCCAAGTTTTTAGAAGAAATGGAATTAGTTTGTACACTCAAAATAATTTCCAAAATGTGGTCTTTCAACAATTTTTAGTGCATTTACATGCATGATTAATGATTCATATTTCAAAGCTTTTTGGGTTTGTTTATTTCCCTATGAGAATCAATTTTTAGTTGGGTAGATGAGATATTGGTGTGGTGGCTATGAAGAACAACACCTTGATTTGGGGTCTTGGTCTTTGACTGCATCAGTACCATAGATGATAAATAATATCACTATAAGATGAAGTAGACAACCTCCATATCTAAATAAAAAACACATTTTGGGATCAAAGATAATGTTTGCAAACATTCAGACAACATTACAACAATCTCCATCTATTGACATCAATCCTTTACATCAATTTGGAAACCTTGATATCAATGACAACAAGCATATTTCCAACAATATCCCCCTTTGTCATTGATGGAAATATACAGAAAAATGATTTGAATGTTTTGATTATCTCACCCTTTATGCAATTTTTTTATGTTTAACCATTTTATTTCAATTGTACTCCCCCTTTCTCTAACTCTTTCTCTAACTATCCCCCTTTAGCATCAATGGAAAAGAAATATAAGAAGACTCATTCCAATATACTCCCCCTTCCTTCTTCTACCTTTATGAGCCATTATTTGTATCTCTACCATTTGTACTTTCTATATCATTCACCCTAAGGGAAATACTCCAAGGATAGAGTAAATAAGTACTCCCACTGAACCTGTGCTTCACT
Source organism: Sequoia sempervirens (assembly GCA_007258455.2). Lineage (NCBI taxonomy): Eukaryota > Viridiplantae > Streptophyta > Pinopsida > Cupressales > Cupressaceae > Sequoia > Sequoia sempervirens. The sequence goes on from VDFB02000008.1 coordinate 72,388,562, forward strand.
TATATTTTTACTGAAAATGAGTTGTCACTCCTATATTCTTTATAAGAAGCTCAAATGTCTCCTTGGAAAGAGGTTTTGTAAAGATGTCTACAATTTGACCTTTAGTAGCAACATATTCTAATTTTACTTCTTGATCTGCAACCTTTTCTCTTAGAAAATGATGTTTGATTGAGATATGTTTTTTCCTTGAATGCATCACTGGATTCTTTCAAATATTAATTTCACTTGTATTATCACAAAAAATAGAAATAGGTGCATTATACTCAACTTGTGTGTCCTTCAAAGTGTGCTTCATCTAGAGTACTTGAGTACAATATGATACTACAATAATGCATTATGCTTTTGTTGTTGACAAGGATATTGAATCTTGTTTCTTTCTTAGCCATGACACAAGTCTATCTCCAAGAAAGAATGATCCACCACTAGTGTTCTTTATGTCATTAATAATTCCTACCCAATCAAAATCTATTTATGCTACTAGAGTAAAAGCATCACCTCTAAGATACCACAGACCATAGTCAATAGTATTTTTTTAATATTTAAATATTCTTTTTATTGTCTTTACATGTGTTTCTTGAAATCTTACTACTATACACACTACTTGCATAATGTTAGGTCTATATTTAGTAAAATACAACAAGCTTCAAATCATTGATCTATACATAATATGACTTGTTTTAGGTGACCCATCATCCTTGCTTAGCTTACATCCCATCACCATTGGTGTACTAGCTAGTTTTCAATCTTCCATCTTAAATTTCTTCAACATATCCTTGACATATTTGGTTTTTGATATGAAAATTCCCTTATCTAATTGAGTGATTTGTAAACCAAGCTTATACATCTCAAATGCTTTCTACATATTTTTTGCAAACTCCTTGCATATCTTGTCATAGCTGTCACAAAAAATAATTTCATCAATTAGACAAAAATAATCAATTGATGCTCACGTTCTATTTTTGATATAGGGACTATTATTTGCAATCCCTTTCTTGAATCCTTTCTATTGCAAGCACTTGTCCAATCTATAATGGAAATCCCTAGGGGCCTATTTGAGTCCATATATTTCCTTTTTCAATTTGTAAAAAAAATCTAGATTCTGAGACAGCTGAAATCTTCAAGTTGCTCTACATACACTTCATCATCAAGATTTCCATTGAGAAATGTTGACTTGAAATCCATATGATATAATTTGAAATTTTTATAGATTGAATATGCCAAAAACATCCTAACTGCTTCCAGTTTGGCCATAGAAGAAATTTTTTCTTTAAAATCAATACCTTCTACCTAAGGATATCCTTTGCAAATTAGTCTTGCCTTGTTTCTCATTACCTTCCCATATTCATTCATTTTTTTTTTCTGAATACCCATTTTTTCCCAATTACATTCTTATCCTTAGGTCTTGGAACAATCTCCCAAGTCCCATTCTTTTCAATATAGTTTAATTCTTCTTTGATTGCATTAATCTAGTTCTCATCTTTGCTAGCCTTTACAAAATTATTAGGCTCAACCTTAGATAATAGATAAAATTTTACCTGTTCATTCATTCTTGCTAAATTTCTTCTAATCATAACTCCATCAATCTTGTAGATCCAAGAATCTGATTTTCACAATGATCTCTCTAAAAATACTTAGCTAGTGCTTTTGCATTTTCTCTTTCCAATTCGTCTTCTACATTTCTATCTTCTTCATATATACTTTGATCTTCTTCTTTTGTACTAGAAAATTGTTCAAAATATTGATCTCTTTTAACTAATGGAAAATTATTTAGGTCCTAATAGATAAAAATATATCAATAGAGATGGACCACCAACTCAATGTAATTGAATTTGAGTATGGGGTTGGATGTAAGAATATCATTTTGACATACCAATCTCCAAAATGAGAATCACAAGAAATAAAAGGGGGGTAGAATATTTATAACAATAAATTTATCCAAATTGGGCCTTGAAATCATTGAATATTATTAGCCACATGAATTAAGTAGTTTTATGACATCCTAGATAAGTAGAATGAAGACCAATGATACATTTGTATATCAAAATCATGTAACATTGAAGCTAGGATATAGCCAATTGTTGATTCAACTGATATGTTTGTTAAGCTCAATAAACTCCCTATGAATTTGAACCCTACTTGGGAGATATTCTACACCCTTGTGCCTACATGGAATACCTCCAATATTATGAATCATGGCCTCATGAGAGCTTTTGAAAAATACTGATTGGAGTGAAGAAAATATTAAATCCTATTAGGAATCTAGGCAAGAAATAATGGATACAAAGAGGAATTTTTTAGAGGTTAATATAGATGAAACTTGGGAATTTTTTTGGGATGAATAGAATGATGAATCAGGCTCATCATATGATACGAGAAGCATACATCATGATAAAATTACCAACCTATAAGGAGAAAGGGAAGAGGTAGAGGAATAAATAGTGCATGAAGTAGAAGAGGGTGATTCTGTGAGGGAGACCCCTAATCCCAATTTCAATAATGTAAAATGGTCACTACCATTATATCAAGTAGAAGGATAAAGTCCACAAGTTCTACCTCATTTGATCTAATCAGCTATGGCACTTGGGGACTCTAGAGAAGAAACAATAAAAACTCAACAATGTTCACAAATAGTATGTTAGGTTGAAGAAGCACAAGAAGATAGTTCTGCATCAATATGTCAACCCATCAAGAAGAAAAGTAAGCTAAGTATTCAAAAGGATTCTAACTAAGAGGAAATTGAGGACACTAACCTCCTAAATAAAATACATACCACATTGGACCATAATGACCTCCATGGTCATGCAGGTAAGTATTTTTTCACTCCCTTCTTCTACTCAATCTATTCTCTCAGTTTATATCCTTTCACCCATCATCATCATTCATCCAATCCTTACCACTTTCCCTATCAATCCACTAGCTTCATTTCCATTCACATAACCTTTTGTAATTTCATATATTCCTTTTTTTATTTCACTTCACTATTACACCACATACTCATCGCATTTTGATCCTTCGTCCATTCTCACCATCAACACTCATATAACCACCCTTATTGCCCTCTAGAACCCTATAGACACCCAATCAACAAAATATTACCATCCCTTATGGGTTGTTGTAGGGGTGTCTATTTTTAGTGGTGTTATACAATCACATACCAATTTTAAACAACAAATGGTGGATGCTTGATGAGAACAAGAATCTAGGATCAAAGAAAGAAGAAAAAAGAGGGAAAATATCTAGAAATACCTCATATGGGATCCCTATATGACCCCTCTAAACAATTATGTGTGCTTGCATATATGAATCCTAAATTGGATAAGCCATAAGAGAAAATGTGTCCAAAATATTACTCAATCCATGCACTTTAACTAGATCTTTCCCAATATCACCTACATGATAATTTGGAGTTAATGGAGGATAATCAAAAGTCTATTACCTTGGATTTCATCAAGGTAAGAAAAAAATTAGCAAAGAGGGAGTTTGAACTATATTATATCAAATATATAGTAAATCAAACCTAGGTAGAGTTGGGAGATTAGAAAAAGAGGTTAAAATTTTGTCTCTATAGTCGCAAGGTAAATTTTCAATTGAGACTCTTTAGGTAAATACATCTAAATAAGAAGAATTACAAGAAAATTTGGAAAAATCCAATATAAAATTGAACTTGTATAGGAAACAAAGAAAAAGGATAAAAGAACAATTAAAGAATAGAATTTTGAAGATAACCTAATTTCATAAGTAGGTTACATAGCTCATCCACTCAATTAAGAAAATGCAAGGGGAGATGTAGTGAAAAGATCAACAAATATCATAGTTGAAAGAAGAGCTAAAGCAAGGTCATTAGGAATCCAGGGTGCTATCAATGGTAAAGGAACTTTATGTTTATAATTGGAGGAAAATAGCAACAACAAAAAATGGATCTGTGGCCATCATTGGCACTTGTTTCAGATGCACAAGTGTTAAATTCTTAGGTTAAAATTGTGGTAAATAAAACTCTATTGATTTTATCTCCAAAAGTCTCCCAAGCCCAAGCGCTAGTTGAAAATATGTATAATTATTTAGAAGTACTCCTCTTTGCAGAAGTTAACAATAGAAGGGTCATTGTTATAAGGGTTAATGAACTCCTCAACTAGAATAAAGCTTCTCTTAAGTGTACGACAACTAGCCACTATAGAGAAATTTGTGACAGAAATGAAGAGACAAATTAAAGAGTTGGTCCAATTAGGACTCCCCTCACCATTTCTTGATAACAACTCTATATCAATAGAGGAAAAAATAAATACAATGATTGTAAAGATACAAGAGGACCAAATATTTTTTAGGGATAGGATCGATCACATGGCATTATAGAAGTTGAAATGTTTTTGACCATTATCACAGTTGGAATACTAGATGAAGGTTTTCATTCAGAAGAGTATCTCTCACAAGAGATGATAAAAATTGACAAATATTTTGATGGTTTGAAGAAGGGTTAACCCTTAAAAGATGAATAGATATATTTTTTAGGCTAGCCTACAAAAACTCTAAGATTTCATATTCATAATATATTAAAATTCCCCTTTCATATATAATATTTTTTAGTTTCAAGTAAGGTTTCATATTTCATCTTTCCAAGTTCTTGTCAAGAAAAGATCCCTTTTTGAGTCACCAAGAACCATAGAGCTTCAATCTTACATTTTTGTTTCATTTTAATTGAGCTATATTTTATCAATTAAACTTGTTTCTACAAGGTTTAGCCTATCTATTTTGAGGAATGAAGGTGCCATATGTCAACCACTAGTAGAATTTGGAAAATAAATGACCAAGTGACTAAAAATTTTAGTCACAAAAACTAAAAATGACTAAATTCTACTCATTTTTTTGTAACTCAGCTATAAATGAGTAAATAAATGACTAATCTACTCGTTGACTAAAAAAATATTTAGTCATAGAAATAAAAATGACTAAATAGTTAGTTGTCAAATCCAAAGTAGACAATTTTTTTGAAAAAAAAGTTGGCCAATTATTGGGGTGATGTATTCATGTGCACAATGTATTGGCATGATGATTCACATTCATTACAGATTCATTCATCTCACTTGACCTCACTTCATTTATTCATTGCATACCTCACTTCATTCGTTAGTCTAGCATGAGTCGTTTTGATCAAGTATAGCATCTACTTGCATGGGTGATAAGGATTCAGAGAGGACCTGGAGACTTCTTAAAAGGTAGGAAAGGGCAAGGAATTCATAGTTTGTTGCAAAAAATTTGAATTCACCGAGGCCCTCTGTAGCAAAACCGGATTTGGGGATGCCCTCTACAATGAATTCAGAGGTAATTGAAAACTCTTATTACATTAAACACAAATTCAAAATTCTCATTACAATCTATTGCTCTTAATAATGTTCTACTACTCTTAATAATGTCCTTTTACAATCTTGCCACTATTCTGCTTCATAATGTGTTTGAGCTAAATATACTAAAATTTGGGTGTCAATGCCAAAATAGAATTTTCCTTAAAAAATTTTGATACATTTTCACTATAAGCGCAAACTGTCCTTGTGTAAAGTAAACATGTCCTAGATTTACCCACACATCAGGCATCTGAACAAAGATGTTTCCTACAACAGCTTCTTGTACCTATGTAAAGATTTCATTTTCAATATCAAATTGGCCCCTTTCAGCTACCACAATGGTTGCCCCATTTGTAGCATAAACATTTCCTAGTCTCTATGCCAACACTTTACAATGGCTGCCCCATTTGTAGCATAAAGATTTTCACTGCAAGCGCAAACTGTCCTCAATGTGCAAAGTAAACATGTGCTAGATTTACCCACACATCAGGCATCTGAACAAATATGTTTCCTACAAAAGCTTGTTGTACTTGTGTAAAAATTTCCTTTGCAATATCAAATTGACCCCTTTCAGCTAGCACAATGGCTGCCCCATTTGCAACATAAACATTTCCCAGTCTCTATTCCAACACTTAAGTGTCCCCTGTTATGACATTAAGATCCTCTTGAGTTATTATTATACTCCTATTTTCCAAGAGAAAAATTCCCAAGGCCCATGGGAAATGAATGATGAGCATTTGAGTTTCAACTTGGTTTCATTTTGAAAAGGGGACATTACATTGTATAAGATTTGTTTAACAACAGAATAATTTAATCTACCTATTTGGGACTGTAAAATAAAAATAGATGAATTAATCCATTTTCAATTATAGGTTCTTTTAATCTAGAATCTGATAGAAAGATAAAGCATAATACATTGAAGGACACAAAAAATGTTCTAAAATAAAGACTAAAATAGGTTGCCCATAAAAATAAGAAAGAGGAAAAATGAAAAGATAACATACACATGATTTATTTGAGGTTTTTGATAAGATCTCATTTAACTATGTAAAATGGATTTGGAAGGGACAAAGCATATTTGACTAACTAAAATTTTGAGGTAGCTCATCCATCATCATTGTATACATCATCTTCTCTTGGAATTTGTTTCTATAATGTACCAAGCCTAGAATTGATTGGGAATGCACTTAAGGTGGATAAAAACTCATCAAATGTTTTACGTATGCTTGGAAACATGGAACTAAAAACATATGATTGGCTTAAAGAAAAAGAAATAATTAAAGTAGCAAGCCGACTTGTCTTGGCTGATGAAACAAAACAAAAATTTGATGAAGAATGAAGGATTCAAATGGAAAGGAGAAAGAAAGAGAAGAATTTTGGCAGGTGATGCAACAAGAGGAGCAATTTGAACTTGTGAAGGAATTATGGAAGAATAAGTGTAAGGATAGGGATGATTCCAATGATGAAGCTGGTGAGTATGAGAAGAAAACAAAGAAGGAAAAGAAGAAAAAGAAAAAGGATAAGGACCACAAGGCTTATGATTCTTATATGGAGGAACCTGATGTTTCCATGGAAGATGAGGTAAATTATATAAGTGATAAGGCACAAGATGATGCAGAAAATGCCCAAGATCTTCTTGCAACTACAGGTCTAGAAGACTCTGATGATGGCGAGAAAAATTCTCTAGTTTCAAAAAAATCACGAAGGAGACATGCATACTCTGATTCTAAAGATGATGAGCCATTGTAGAAATAGATTCTGAGAGAAGATTATCCATATGATGATGATGTATAGGCTTCCTGAGCTTTAACCAAACCTAGATCCTATTTTCCAAGAGAAAAATCCCCAACGCCTATGGGAAATGAATGATGAGCATTTGAGTTTCAACAGATTCCAAGAGAAGATGATGCATACAATGATGATGGATAGGCTACCTCAAAATTTTAGTCAATCAAATATGCTTTGTCTCTTCCAAATCCATTTGACATAGTTAAATGAGATATTATCAAAAACCTCAAATGAATCATCTGTATGTTATCTTTTCATTTTTCCTCTTTCCCTTTTTTTATGGGAAACCTATTTTAGTCTGTTGAAACTCAAATGCTTATCATTCATTTCCCATGGGCCTTGGGGATTTTAGTTTTGGAGAATAGGAGCTAGGTTTGGTTTAAGCTCAAGAAGCCTAGGCATCATCATCATATGGATCATCTTCTCTCAGAATCTTTTTCTGCAATGGTTCATCATCTTGAGAATCAAAGTATGCATGTCTCCTTCATGATTTTGTTGAAACTAGAGAATTTATCTCGCCATCATCAAAGTCTTCTAGACCTGTAGTTTCAAGAAGATCTTGGGAATTTTTTGCATCATCTTGTGCCTTATCACTCATAGTTTTCCTCATCTTCCATGGAAACATCAGGTTCCTCCATATAAGAATCATAATCCTTGTGGTACTTATCCTTCTTCTTTTTCTTCTTTTCCTTCCTTTGTTTCTTCTCATACTGATTAGCCTCATCATCATCATCATCCTTGTCGTTACGCTTACTCTTTCATAATTCTGTCACATGTTAAAATTGCTCCTATTGTTGCATCACCCGCTGAAGTTCTTCCTCTTGTTTTCTTTTGTCCATTTGAATCCTTCATTCTTCATCAACTTTTCATTTTGCTTCATCAACCAAGACAAGTTGGCATGCTACTTTAATTGTTTCTTTTTCTTTAAGCCAGCCATTTGTTTTCAGTTTCATGTTTCCAAGCATACATAAAGCATTTGATGATTTTTTATCCACCTTTAGTGCATCCCCAATCAATTCTAGGCTTGGTGCATTATAGAAACAAATTCTAAGAGAAGATGATGCATATAATGATGATGGATAAGCTACCTCAAGATTTTAGTCAAGAAACTATGCTTTGTCCCTTCCAAATCCATTTGACATAGTTAAATGAGATCTTATCAAAAACCTCAAATGAATCATATGTATGTTATCTTTTCATTTTTCCTCTTTCTTATTTGTTATGGGCAACCTATTTTATTCTTTATTTTAGAACATTTTATGTGTCCTTCAATGTATTATGCTTTATCTTTCTATCAGATTCTAGATTAAAATAACCTGTAATTGAAAATAGATTAATTCATCTATTTTTATTTTACAATCCCAAATAGGTGGATTAAATTATTCTGTCATTAAAAAAATCTTGTACAATGTAATGTCCCCTTTTGAAATGAAACCAAGTTGAAACTCAAATGCTCATCATTCATTTCCCATGGGCCTTGGGGATTTTTGTTTTGGAAAATAGGAGCTAGCTTTGGTTAAAGCTCATGAAGCCTAGACATCATCATCATATGGATCATCTTCTATTGGACTTTATTTCTACAATGGTTCATCATCTTTAGAATCAAAGTATGCATGTCTCCTACATGATTTTGTTGAAATTGGAGAATTTTTTTCGCCATCATCAGAGTCTTCTAGACCTATACCTACAAGAAGATCTTGGGAATTTTCTACATCATCTTGTGCCTTATCACTCATATAGTTTTCCTCATCTTCCATGGCAACATCAAGTTCCTCCATATAACAATCATAAGCCTTGTGGTCCTTATCCTTCTTTTGTTTCTTCTCAAACTGACCAGCCTCATCATCGTCATCATCCCTATCCTTACGCTTACTCTTCCATAATTCTTTCACACGTTCAAATTTCTCCTCTTGTTGCATCACCCACCAAAGTTCTTCCTCTTGCTTTCTCCTTTACATCTGAATCCTTCATCCTTCATCAGTTTTTCATTTTGCTTCATTAGCCAACACAAGTTGGTGTGCTACTTTAATTGTTTCTTTTTTATGAGGGCACACTGCCCAAAACCCACATAAATTACAACAATAGAAACCAACACAGAAAATGCGAGACAAAAAAATTACCACTTTCAATTATTTTCAAAAAATAAAATTACAAATTCAATGCTTACATGCTATAGCCTCATGGGCTTGATTCATTACAAAAAAATAAACTCTGAAAAGAAAATCTACTATTTAGAGCTACCATCTGCACTATTAGGGCCACCTCCTACAACCCCCATTTAACCCTTTTTATTTTCCCCAATAACCACCCTAGAATGTTCTAGAAAGTACAAGTTTCCCTTTTTTGTTTTGGCACCAAAAGTTTCATCGTTTGATTTTTGGTCTAGGAAGAATTTTTTATGAAATTCACTTTTTAGAGGACCAAGTTCATGGGGCCATAAATTTTGATCCGAGTGTCTGATTCGCTATTATTGCCTATCGTTGGAAAGCTCTGGATGAGTTCTACAATAAATGAATCACTGTAGATCGGTTCAACCATCTTTTGAGCTGTTTCGAGGCCTCCAAAGTTTTATATCTGAATTTGAAGCTGCATTGGAGAAATTTCTCTGGATGGAAATTTTAATTTCTCACAAACCGTGCAGGGTATTGAGGTGATTCTTTCATGACCAGAAATTTTTTTCAAATCTACTCCTTGGGGTAAAATTTCATGTCCATACGAGTCTTTTTTGGCCAACTTACTAAAAATAGTAAGTGCTCGTTTTTTTTATTTTTGACACCTGATAGTCTTATACCCCTTAAGTGCCATCACGGGACTCAAAACAACTAAAGAAAATAAAGAATTTGTTTTTTTGGGTGATGCAAGATTGCCCTACACCGCTGGATGCTCCTACATCAGACACCCAGGGTAATTTGAAAAGTGACCCTATCACTTCTCAGGAGTTAGAGGGAAACCAAGATGGTTAACCTCAGCCTCATGTAACCATGATGAATCTTTAGCAGGCCTTCCTCTCCATTTCACCAAGTACTCTGCATATTGCCTATTTCTTGTGCTTCTACCCACACGATTATCCAGGATTTCTTCTATCTCTTCCTTCTCTAAAGTAGGTGTTGGAATTTGCATCAGTTCATTTATCGGACCCTCCTCTATATCACCTTCATGATACTTTATCAAATCACCAATGTTGAACATATGAGAGATGTTTATTCCACTAGGAATCACTACCTCATAAGCATTTTCTGAACCATGCTTCTTCAAGATCATGCATGGTCTAAAATTCTTCATCTTTAACTTGTTGTATGTACCAATTGGAAACCTTTCCTTTCACAAATGAACCATTACTTCATCTCCTACTTGGAACTCCTTATGCCTCCTTTTCTAATCTTCTTGAGCCTTATAGTGTTAGTTCATCTTATTGATATGTTTCTTTACCTCTTCCTGCAAATTCTTCAGGTGCTCAACAAAATCTTCAGCCTCAGTACAACTCATCTACCCCTTATCCATCTTCCTCAGTTCAGAAGTAGTTCTTGGACTACTCCCATATACAATCTAGAATGGTGATTTACTAGTGCTCCTATTGACATAATTGTTGTAAAAAAAAAATTCCTGTGGTATAATCAAATCCCATCCCTTGGGATTATCTCCAACTAAGCATCTTAGCAGGTTGCACAAACTCCTATTCACCACCTCTATTTTTCCATCAGTCTGTGGATGGTGTGTAGAGATGAACTTCAAATCTGTCTTCAAATTCTTCCATAATGTCCTCTAGAAATAACCAACAAATTTGGTATCTCTGTCTGAAACTATACTCTTTGGTAAACCATGTAGTCTCACCACCTCTTTGAAAAATAACTTTGCAACATGAACATCACTGGTCTTATGAAACATAATGAAATGTGCCATCATTGAAAATATATCCACCACCATAAATATGGAATCATGCCCTCTATGTGTCCTTGGCAATCCAAAAATAAAATCCATACTAATATCCTCCCATGGCATCTCAGGTACAAGTAATGGCTGATACAATCCTGTATTTTGACTTGTTCCTTTCGACATCTAACATAATTTTAAACTTTGTACAAACTTCTTCACATCTTGTTGTAACTATGGCCATTAATAATTCTCACTGACAAGAGCAATGGTCTTATCTTGACCAAAATGTCCAACCAATCCTCCACTATGCTTCTCCTTGATTAGATTCTCTCTCATAGAACTCCTTAGAATGCACAATTGGCTTCCTCTAAACAACATCCCATCTTGGATTAATAAATCCAACCATCTCGTCGTATCCAATGTAACAGGTTCCAAACAAGCCTTCAAGGCTTCGGTAAAGTCTGGATCTTCTGGATACAAACTCTTGAGTTCATTGAACCCAACAACCTCTATATTCATTTCTATCAACAAATTTTTCCTTCTACTCAAGGTATCTACAACTTTGTTTGACCATCCACTCCTATGCTTCAAAACAAGAGTATAACTTTGCAAAAACTCAACCCATTTAAAGTGCTTTGGATTCAACTTTCCTTGACTATTGAGATACTGCAGAGCCTGGTGATCATTATATAAAAAAAAATATTTTGGAAATAAATAGTGTCTCCATTTCTTCAAAGCTTGAACTATAGCATAAAAATCTTGATCATAGACAAAATATTTCTTCTTAGCATCATTTAACTTCTCACTAAAATAGGCAAGAGGATTACCCTCTTGACTCAAAACAACTCCTATGGCAGTGCCACTAGCATCAGAATATAACTAAAAAACCTTATTGAAATTTGGAAGTGCCAAAACAGGTTGCTCAGTAACTTTCTTCTTCAACATGTCAAAACTTTTGGCTGCTCTTGTAGTCCACTTAAATTCTTTTCTATCCCCTCACATTGCTTCAGTCAGAAGTGCACAAATACTACTGAAATACTTAATAAATTTTTTGTAAAAGCTTTCTAGACCATGAAATGATCTTACCTCTATAACACTCCTCAGGGTAGGCCATTCAATGATATCTTTCACCTTCTCTAGATCCATTTTAAGACCCTCTACTGAGACAAAAAAATCACAGGTATACCAACTCTCTCTTCACAAAACTACATTTCTTCAAATTAATCAACAACTTCTCCTCCTTTAGCTTCTCAAAAAAAAATTAGATATGCATCAAGTGCTCCTCCAATGTCTTACTAAAAATAAAAATATCATCCAAATAAACAATAACAAATTTTCCTAAAAATTATTTCAATACCTCATTCATAAGACGCATAAAGGTGCTCAGTGCATTGGTTAGCCCAAAAGGCATGACTAACCACTCGTACAAGCCCTCCTTGGTTTTTAAGGTTGTCTTCCATTCATCTTCTTCTCTAATCTAGATCTAGTGATATCCACTCTTCAGATCTATCTTCATGAAGTACTCAGCTGCACTCAAACAATCCATAATGTCATCCATTCTCGGCAAAGGAAATCTATAATTGGTGATCTTGTTGATGGCTCTAGAATCTATACACATCCATAATTCCCCATCCTTCTTTGGTGCTAGTATTGAGGGTATTGCACATGGACTCAAACTCTCTCTAATCAATCTCTTCTGCAACAACTCTTGCACTTGTTTGTTCAACTCTTCACTCTCTACTGGAGTCATACGATGAGCTGCCTTATTTAGAAAACTAGCTCCAGGAATCAAATCCATTTGATGACTAATCTTTCTTACACGAGGAAAACATTCAAGTATGTTATCATAAATAATAGCTTGAAACTCATTCAACAAATCTGAAACCTCTACAGTCACCTCATTAGTATCTTCTTTGTCAACTCTAGGGATCAATGTAAAACACATATGCTCATGCTTCATACCTTCTAGGAACTTTCTTCCATCAACCAAACAAATTCTTGCATTACTGCATACCTTTTCCTCTGCCTCCTTCAAGGGCTTCAACTTATGATGAACTCCATCCTTTGTCAAAGAATAGGTGTTGTCATGTCCATCATGTATTGCTCGTTGATCAAACTGCCACGATCTTCCTAACAACATATGACAAACATCCATAGGCATAATATCACATAATACCTCATCATGGTAATTCCCAATCTTGAACTTTACTAGACATTGTTCATTTACCAAGGCTTTATGGTCCTTCTGCAACCAAGCAATCTAGTATGGGTTCAGATTCCTTCTTCTCTCCAACCGTAACTTACTAACCATTTCTTCTTAAACAAGGTTATCAGTACTACCTCCATCAATAATAACATTGCAAACTTTACCTTCACACTTACATCTAGTGTGAAACAAATTCTTTCTTTGAGTTGTTTCATTCTCCTCATTCAGCAAGGCTCTTCCAGTAACAAGAACATCTCCTCTTTCAGTGTCCTCGGAATGTGAAGACTCAACATCTTCATTTACATGTGCAACTCATGCATTACCCTCAAGTCTTCTATTTTTCCTTCCTTAATGTTGAGGACACTCATAGGCTCTATGTCCTTATTCTCCACACTAGAAATAGGTTCCACGGAAGCCTCCTCTTCCCAATCCTCATCCAGATCTTCCTCTTCCTCTTTGGTCTCCATTTTTCTGATCACGAGGACGGTAGGTGTTATCTCCTTTCTGGTTTTGGCTACTACTAGAGCCTTCACCCTTCTTTTGATCTTCATTTCAACCTCCATATGGCTATCCACTGGTCTTTCCTCCATGACCTCCACCTCGTTGTTTGTTCTCAAACCTATTTTCTAGTCGTTCTTCAACCTTTAGAGAAAACTGATAAGCATCCTTAATGGTGGTCATTCTTACCAATTCCAATTCTTCCTGTATGATTGGCTTCAACCCATTAATATAATGAGCAAATTTCTCTTTATTCGCCTCAGAATATCATGTCTGAATCACAATCTTGTGAAATTCCTCTATGTATTCTTTCACTATCCTTGTCCCTTGCCTCAATCTCTGCATCTTCTTGAGCAGCTCCAATTTGTAATTGACTGGAATAAATTGTTTCTTCAATTTTGACACCATTTTGTCCCATCTGGAAATCTTATCTTTCCCTTGTCTTCCTCTTTCTAACTGGACCTCTTTCCACCATATACTGGCATGACCTTTCAATATTTTCTTTGCAAACCTCACTCTGTGAGGATCTTCAATCTCCTCAAACTCAAAAAATTCCTCCATGTCATTGATCCAATCAATCAATTCTTCAGGATTCAGATTTCCACTAAAAGTTGAAACCTCCATTTTAGGTCTCTTCCCAATGCTTGAGATCGCTTGCACCAATCTTTTTTCTATAGGATCCATTGGATCCTACTCTTCCTCTTTCATTTACCCTTCTGTTTCATCTTCATTTACCGCCCAAAACCCACAAAAATCAAAACAATAGAAACCAACACAGAAAATGTGAGACAAAAAAATTACCCACTTTCAATTATTTTCAAAAAATTAAATTATAGATTCAAAGGTTACATGCTACAACCTCATGGGCTTGATTCATCACAACAAAATCAACTTTGAAAAGAAAATCTACTATTCAGAGCCACAATCTGCACTATTAGGTCCACCTCCTACAACCCCCATTTAACCCTTTTTATTTTCCCCAATAATCTCCCTAGAATGTTGTAGAAAGTAAAATTTTCCCCTTTTTGTTTTGGCATCGAAAGCTTCGTCGTTTGATTTTTGGCCTAGGAAGATTTTTTTATGAAATTCACTTTTTAGAGGACCAACTTTGTAGGGCCATAACTTTTGATCCGAGTGTCTGATTCGCTATAATTGCATATCATCGGAAAGCTCTCAACGAGCTCTATGACGTTATAATCATTGTAGGTCAGTTCGGCCACCTTTTGAGTTGTTTTGGGGCCTACAAAGTTTTATATCTGAATTTGAAGCTACATTGGAGAAATTTCTTGGGACATAAACTTTAATTTCTCCTAAACCGTGTATGGTATTGAGATAATTCTTTCGTGACCAGAAATTTTTTTCAGCTCTGCTCCTTGGGGTAAAATTTCATGTCCATACGAGCCTATTTTGGTTGACTTACTAAAAATAGTAAGTTCTCATTTTTCGCTATTTTTGACGCCTGACAATCTTATACCCCTTAAGTGCCATCATGGGACTCAAAACAACTAAATAAAATAAAGAAAAAATATTTTTTTTGGGTGATGCAAGATTGCCATACCTTGTTGGATGCTCCTGCATCAAACACCTAAGGTAATTTGAAAAATGACCCTATCACTTCTCAGGAGTTAGAGGGAAACCAAGATAGTTAATCTTAGCCTCATGTAACTGTCATGAATCTTCAATAAGCCTTCCTCTCCATTTCAAAAAGTACTCTGCATATTGCCTATTTCTTGTGCTTCTACCCACATGGCTATCTAGGATTTCTTCTATCTCTTCATTCTCTGAAGTAGGTGTTGGAATTTGCAACTGTTCATTTATCAGACCCTCCTCTATATCACCTTCATGATACTTTGTCAAATCAACAATGTTGAACACAGGAGAGATGTTTATTCCACTAGGCAATGCTACCTCATAGGCATTTCTTGAATCATGCTTCTTCAGGTTCTTACATGGTCCAAACTTCTTCATCTTTAACATGTTGTATATACCAACTAGAAAGCTTTCCTTTCGCAAATGAACCATGAATTCATCTCATACCTGGAATTCCTTATGCCTCCTTTTCTAATCTACCAGAGCCTTATAGTGTGAGTTCATCTTATTGATTTTTTTCTTTACCTCTTCCTGCAAATTCTTCAGGTGCTCAACAAAATCTTCAGCCTCAACACTACTCTTCTCCCCCTTATCCATCTTCCTTAGTTTAGAAGCATCTATTGGACTACTCCCATATACAATCTGGAATGGTGATTTACCAGTGCTCCTATTGACATAATTGTTGTAAGAAAATTCTGCCTGTGGTATAATCAAATCCCATCCCTTGGGATTATCTCCAACTAAGCATCTTAGTAGGTTGCCCAAACTCCTATTTACCACCTTTGTTTTTCCATCAGTCTGTGGATGGAATGCAAAGTTGAACTTCAAATTTTTCTTCAAGTTCTTCCATAATTTCCTCCAAAAAAACCAACAAATTTGGTATCTCTATCTAAAACTATACTCTTTGGTAGATCATGTAGTCTCACCACCTCTCTAAAAACCAACTCTACAACATGAATAACATCACTGGTCTTATGACATAGAATGAAATGTACCATCTTTTAAAATCTATCCACCACCACAAATATGGAATCATGCCCTCTCTATGTCCTTGGCAATCAAAGAACAAAATCCATGCTAATATCCTCCCATGGCCTCTCAGGTATAGGTAATGGCTAATACAATCCCATATTTTGACTTGTTCCTTTTGCCATCGGACATACTCATCAACTTTCTACAAACTTCTTCACATCTTGTTGTAACTATGGCTAATAATAATTCTCATTGACAAGAGAAATGGTCTTATCTCGACCAAAATTTCCATCCAATCCTCCACTATGCTTCTCCTTGATTAGATTCTCTCTCATAGAACTCCTTAGAATGCATAATTGGCTTCCTCTAAACAACATCCCATATTAGATTAAGAAATCCAACCATCTCATCCTATCCGATGTAACAGGTTCCAAACAAGCCTTCCAAGCTTCTGCAAATTTTGGATCTTCTTGATACAAAATCTTGAGTTCATTGAACCCAACAACCTCTATATTCATTTTTATCAACAATTTTTTCCTTCTACTCAAGGAATCTATAACTCTATTTAACATTCCACTCCTATGCTTCAAAACAAAACTATAACTCTTCAAAAACTCAACCAATTTTAAGTGCCCTCGATTCAACTTTCCTTGACTATTGAGATATTGCAAAGCTTGGTGATCAGTATATAAAACAAATTCTTTTGGCAAAAAATAGTGTCTCCATTTCTTCAAATCTTGAACTATAGCATAAAAATCTTGATCATAGACAAAATATTTCTTCTTAGCATCATTTAACTTCTCACTAAAATAGGCAACAGGCTTACCTTCTTGACTCAAAAAAACTCCTATGGCAGTGACACTAGTATCACAATCTTGCTAAAAAATCTTATTTAAATCTAGAAGTGCCAAAATAGGTTGCTTAGTAACTTTCTTCTTCAACATGTCAGAACTTTTGGCTTCTCTTTTCGTCCACTTAAACTCTTTTCTATCCCCTCTCATTGCTTCAGTCAGAGGTGCACAAATACTACTAAAACTCTTAATAAACTTTATGTAAAAGCTTGCTAGACCATGAAATGATCTTACCTCTGTAACACTCCTCGGGGTAGGCCATTCAATGATAGCTTTCACCTTCTCTGGATCCATTTTAAGACCCTCTACTAAGACAATAAATCCTAGGTATACCAACTCTCTTCACAAAACTACATTTCTTCAAATTAATCAACAACTTCTCCTCCTTTAGCTTCTCAAAAACTTTTTGGATATGCATCAAGTGCTCCTCCAATGTCTTATTGAAAATCAAAATATCATCCAAATAAACAATAACATATTTTCCTAAAAATTCTTTCAATACCTCATTCATAAGCCGCATAAAGGTGCTCGGTGCATTGGTTAGCCCAAAAGGCATGACTAACCACTTGTACAAGCCATCCTTGGTTTTGAAGGTTATATTCCATTTTTCTCCTTCTCTAATCTAGATATGGTGATATCCGCTCTTCAGATCTATCTTCGTGAAGTACTCAGCTCGACTAAAAAAATTCATAATGTCATCCATTCTCTGCAAATGAAATCTATACTTGATGGTGATCTTGTTGATGGCTCTAGAATCTGTACACATCTGCCATTCCCCATCCTTCTTTGGTGCTAGTACTATAGGTACTACACATGGACTCAAACTCTCTCTAACCAATATGTTCCGCAACAACTCTTGCACTTGTCTGTTCAACTCTTCACTCCCTGCTAGAGTCATACGATGAGCTACCTTATTCAGAAAACTAGCTCCAGGAATCAGATCCATCTAATGAATAATCTTTTTTATAGGAGGGAAACCTTCAGGTACATTATCAGAAATAATAGCTTGAAACTCATTGAACAAATTTGAAACCTCGATAGGTACCTCATTAGTATCTTCTTTATCAACTCTAGGGATCAATGAAAAACACATATGCTCATGATTCATACCTTCTAGGAACTTTCTTCCATCAACCAAAAAAATTCTTGCATTACTGCATACCTTTTCCTCTGCCTCCTTCAAGGGCTTCAACTTATGATGAAATCCATCCTTTGTCAAAGAATAGGTGTTCGCATGTCCATCATGTATTGCTCATCGATCAAAATTCCATGGTCTTCCTAAGAACATATGACAAACATCCATAGGCATAATATCACATAATACCTCATCATGGTAATTCCCAATCTTGAACTTTACTAGACATTGTTCATTTACCAAGGATTTATGGTCCTTCTACAACCAAGCAATCTGGTATGGGTTTAGATGCCTTCTTCTCTCCAACCGCAACTTACTGACCATTTCTTCTGAAACAAGGTTATCAGTACTACCTCCATCAATAATAACATTGCAAACTTTACCTTCACACTTACATCTGGTGCAAAATAAATTCTTCCTTTGAGTTGGTTCATTCTCCTCATTTAGCAAGGCTCTTCTAGTAACAAGAACCTTTCCTCTGTTAGCATCCTCAAAATGTGAAGACTCAACATCTTCATCTACATGTGCAACTCGTGCATTACCCTCAGGTATTCTATTTGTTCTTGCTTGATGTTGAGGATACTCATAGGCTCTATGTCCTTCTTCTCCACACTGGAAATAGGTTCTATGGAAGCCTCCTCATCCAAATCTTCCTCTTCCTCTTTGGTCTCCATTGTTTTGATCATGAGGACAATAGGTGTTATCTCCTTTATGGTTCTCACTGCTACTGGAGCCTTTTCCCTTCTTTTGATCTTCATTTTGACCTCCAAATGATCATCCACCAGTCTTTCCTCCATGGCCTCCACCTCATTGTTTGTTCTCAAACCTCTTGTTTAGTCTTTCTTGAACCTTGAGAGAAAAATGATAAGTGTCCTCAATGGTGGTCATTCTTACCAATGCCAATTCTTCCTGTATTATTGGATTCAACCCATTAATATAACAAGCGATTGTCGCTTTACTTGCCTTAGAATGTCCTGTTTGAATCAGGATCTTGTGAAATTCCTCTGTGTATTATTTCACCATCCTTGTACCTTTCCTTAAGCTCTACATCTTCTTGAGCAACTCCAATTTGTAATCAACTGAAATAAATTGTTTCTTCAATTTTGACACCATCTGTCCCATCTAGAAATCTTATCTTTCCCTTGTCTTCATCTTTCTAACTGGACCTCTTTCCACCATATACTGGTGTGATCTTTCAATTTTTTATTTGCAAACCTCACTCTGTGAGGATCTTCAATCTCTTCAAACTTGAAAAAATTTCGTCATGTCACTGATCCAATCAATCAATTCTTTAGGATTCATATTTCCACTAAAAGTTGAAACCTCCATTTTAGGTCTCTTCCCAATGCTTGAGATCACTCACAACAATCTTCCTTCTCTAGGACCCATTGAATCCTACTCTTCCTCTTCCATTTCCCCTTTCGTTTCATCTTCACTTTCATCTCTATCTCAATGCACATCTCTTCTTTGAACCTCTTGTTGCAAGGTTTCTAATTTCCTTCTAAGGGCTCTGATTTCATCTTTAGGTGGACCTTCTCCACCTCTTTCGTATTGGGTATGTCTTGGAGGCATCTTGAATTTCAACCCACACTCACAAGTCTTGTTGTAACTGCCTCACATTCGGTGCTCTGTTACAGGCTCAAGAACTCCCACTCTGATACCACTTGTTGAGGGCACACTACCCAAAACCCACAAAAATCACAATAGAAACCAACAGAGAAAATGTGAGATAGAAAAATTACCCACTTTCAATTATTTTCAAAAAAAGAAATTACAGATTCAAAGGTTACATGCTACAACCTCATGGGCTTGATTCATCATAACAAAATCAACTCTAAAAAGAAAATATACTATTCAGAGCCACAATCTGCACTATCAGGGCCACCTCCTACAACCCACATTTAACCGTTTTTATTTTCCCCAATAACTTCCCTAGAATGTTCTAGAAAGTACAAGTTTCTCCTTTTTGTTTTGGCACCAAAAGTTCCATCATTTGATTTTTGGCCTAGGAAGATTTTTTTATGAAATTCACTTTTTAGAGGACCAACTTCGCAGGGCCATAACTTTTGATTCGGGTGTCTGATTCGCTATTATTGCATATCGTCGGAAAGCTCTCGACGAGCTCTACGACATGTGAACCCACCATAGGTTGGTTTGGCCACCTTTTGAGTTTTTTCGAGGCCTCCAAAGTTTTATATCTGAATTTGAAGCTGCATTGGAGAAATTTCCTAGGATAGAAGCTTTAATTTCTCCCAAACTGTGCAGGGTATTGAGGTGATTCTTTCATGACCGTAAATATTTTTCAGCTCTGCTCCTTGGGGTAAAATTTCACATCCATATGAGCCCATTTTGGCTGACTTACTAAAAATAGTAAGTTCTCATTTTTTACTATTTTTGACACCTAATAGTCTTATACCCCTTAAGTGCCATCATGGGACTCAAAACAACTAAAGAAAATAAAGAAAGTAATTTTTTTTTGGGTTATGCAAGATTTCCCTACACTGTTGGATGCTCTTGCATCACTTTTGTTGTAAGCCAGTCATCTATTTTCAGTTCCATGTTGCCAAGTACACATAAAGCATTTGATATTTTTTATCCACCTTAAGTGCATCCCCAATCAATTCTAGGCTTAGTTGGATCTCATTTCGAGCCTAAGCCATGGTTGCAAGATGTAGATATGCATCCATATAATTAGGAAACTTGAACAATTTTGGCCTATATAAAATATTTGTTGTTTCAGTATCATGTAGTTTTTCAAACAACCTAGCAAGATTAAATAGTGATGTGAAGTAATTGCAAAACTTCTTAGGTTAACTTTGTAAAAACTATATTGTAATTGAAATTTTGTCATCTATCAGCATCTAGTTATTAGTTATGCAATGTGAAGTAATGATTTGAGTTTGAAAGATGTGCAATGCAATGTAATCAATAATACAGATGATTATGAACAAATAATTGATACCAATTCATAATATACCGCTATATTCCAACCTAAAGTACATAAAAAATCCAATCATACATAGTATTATCAACAAATAATTGAGACCAGAATTCGAGCACTAGATTAAATATTCTTGTCCATTGATTACTTCAAATAGATATTACAATATAACATAAGTTCCTCATATATGTTTCTATAAATGCATATGTTGATGATATCAAAATTCGGTCTTGGTTTCTCTTTTATAAGAGAAGCAACAAGCTTTAGACCGTTACAAAATATGACATCTTTTCAAAATTCATGCCTCTTCATATAAACTAGACTAAACATTAGTTTTTTCTTAAAACATAAAATAGATAAAGTAGATAACTAATGAATTCTGTAGCACTCATGACACCATAGTTCTTTAATCTCCGTAAGGCACCCGTGATCATTGAAGATCTGTTCAAGGTCCTTTCTCCATATTAGTGTATCTGAATGTGTGGTTCTTCCACTATGGTATCCCTAAGGCCTACTATTCGGGGGGAGGACCCATATACCTCTTTTCCCACTCGTACACTGTATAATCATGTGACCATTTGTATTCTTGAATTTTCAATATATTTGCAAGGTGAATCTTCCATCAACTATCTAGTAACGTCCTACCATCCATAATAAACTTAGAATATCTAGCATACAATGCTATTAATCCATCCATGATTAAGTCAAACCTATCAAGACTCAACTCACCATCCTTTTTCATGTGAGTGATGCACTGTGGAACAATCTAGCCAAATTCACTCTTCCATTCGTTGAGTTCCTTCAAGTGGTCATCATCTTTCAATTTTTTTGGCACAAACCACTAATTCAGAGTATGAAATGAATCTATTCTTGTTTTGATCTTTTGGTCCTCTCCTTGCATATATTGGAATTCATCTATAACTATTTTTTCCATCTTCTCTGTAGTTTTTAATGTTGTAGGAGTCTTAGTACCCTCTGTAAGATTCTACACAAGGTTACCAATGTGTGGTGTATGGGCTTCCAGTTCTTAAAAAGTGGATCCAATATGGGTAGATATGTTTTCATCTAATCAATTACCTGTGTCAATGAGTTGTAGCAATCATGCACACTTTCCAACTTATCCATAATTATCCTTATCCTATGCTCAAGGACCTTCTCTAAAACATTGTAGATTTTCTTACACACTCCTTCCTTACCCTCGTTGTTGGCTTTCTTTAAATCTTCAATCTCCTATCTAAGAATTTTCACTTGTTCAGTAGAAGCACTTTTTTATATCAACTGGTGGAGCAAGAGGACATTGGTATAACATTATTTCCTCTTTTTTTGAGGGGCCTGCTCTTTTCAATTGTTCCTTCAACTTCACATTTTCCATGAACAATTTATTGACATCATCATTTTAAAAAAAATGTTCCTTTTCGTACTCTCCCAGTCTAGCTTCCATCTCCTTAATTGCAGCTCGGCTGAACATAGCTGAATACATTATCATAGTTGCAACTTCTAGAGGATATGTATCCTTTAATTTTTTCACCATAGTTGTCCCTTTCATTTCCTGCACTACATATAGTAACCTTGGTTTTTGTGTACTATTTTGTTTGGCCTAGAATTCCAAGGTTTCAATCTTAGGGTTATACCCTATGCCACTTACCCCTTCATCTGAGT
Organism: Sequoia sempervirens; assembly: GCA_007258455.2. Taxonomy (NCBI): domain Eukaryota; kingdom Viridiplantae; phylum Streptophyta; class Pinopsida; order Cupressales; family Cupressaceae; genus Sequoia; species Sequoia sempervirens. Next base: position 72,411,411 of record VDFB02000008.1, read on the forward strand.
CAAACTCACAATCAACATTGGGTCCTCTTGTGTTCTCACTTGATCAAGTAAAAACATTTTCTTTAATTCCATACCAAGGATAATAAGTATATCACTTTTCAAAAACATCTCTCTAGCCTCTTGTGGGCTGACATCAATATTATCAATCCTTAATTCATTAAAATTTTGGGCTACTATCTGGTCATGCTGGGATTCCTCATCTCCCATCTTATTTATTTCAACCCTCACGTCAAACTCTCTCATTTTAATCTTAACCCAAAAGTATTTAAATTTAGGGGTTTTGATAAATTCATCATCTTCCAAGAACTTGTGAATTGCAACTACCTTTTCATCCTCATGCATTTTTCTTTCTCGTTGTACCTCAATATCGGCTCTAGCTTCAAGCCTGTGGGCTTTATTTTCAAGCATAGGTTGGTCCACTTCAACATCATCCTTGAAATGTTTTATCACATTAACTGCTTCTTTTGTATCTCCAACCTCCTCACTTATTTCATAGGAAACAAGTGGCTCTATATATTGTGTCATTTTGTTTTAGAAGGTAGTTGTTCAAGAGGTTATCCTAGAGAAGCATGACATACTAAAATAGTATTTGGAGTTGGTTTTGTAATTACAATACCACTCGGCCTTTTGGGACACAATTTGGCAAGTCTCCCTATATCTTCTACAATCTTATATAATTCATGAAACTTATCAATTATCATATCAATCCTCTTAACAGTATCTTCTTCCTCTACAAAATAACCCAAGAAATATCTATTCTTCATCTTTCTTTCTTCCTCAATCCTTTTCATAAGTTCTCATTTTCTCCTCCTATCATATACTTGTTGAGGAGTAAAACAATTTCTGATTACATCTTCTTCATAGTCAATGTGGTGAGTAACCATAACCTTGGTAAGGATGGTGTGTTTTACAAAATTCATGTAACCCTTAGGGTCAAAAGCTCTGTCCTTTCTAGACTATAAAAATTACCTTGATTTTAGATAATTCTACAACTCTTCAAGTGTATTGGATCCCACTAATAGTTCCCAACATGTTGTCAAATTGGGTAGAAATGTACCCTTCATTTTTTTACTCATGACATCCTTTTCCATCCATAGAATCTTCCACATGAACTCTAAAAAGGCTAATCGAAGGGGGAAAAAATTTGGCAGTATATGTGGGGCCTATGGGCATCCATAAATCCTGATTATTATGGTATCTGCTAGAAAAAATCAATCACTGAAGTTATGAGTATGGCCTTGCTCAAGTTTCAAAGCCAAAGGTATTAACAATTGTAGCACAAGTGTGTGTAGTCTTTGTGGTTGGTGGCCAAGAACTCTCATAGTTATGTACACAAACTCATCATAGAATATCACATAATTTGAATTCTTACATTTGTTGTCCCATATATAACACCATAGTTGCACTAGCAGCAAATTCCCCTGCTTTTCAATCTGACACAAACACATCCTTTTCCTCCATCTATCTTTATTTTGGTATAACATTAAGTGGCACAACAAAGAATATTTATTGAATGTTATGGAGACTCTATCTTCCTTGACTTGCATAAATGCTTCATGCAATGCTTTCTCAAGATATGAGGAAAAATCATATTCAATGTTTGTCTCAAGGTTTTAGATCTTCGTAGCCATCATCATTAAACTAACTAGCATTTGTTCTTTTGCATCTATCCTAAGTACTTGATAGAGAAAAAAGTAGGTTTTCTTAAAATAGAATTGGAAATATGAGACTTCAAATGGTTTAGTGGCAGAAGGGGATATAGGAATACCCTATTGTTCACACCCCTTTTCATGTAAATGTGGACTTCATCACTTCTATGGGTTTTCCTCAATCTAGTATATTCTTCTTTACTTATTTACAAATCAATTTTAGTCAGGGCTTGTTTGTTTAGGTCAAAACATTCAATGATGGCCGCTTTAGTCAACACAACTAATGGTGAACCATCTAGAAATCTCATAGACCTAGTAGCAGGATGATAACTCTAAGCCAATACTCTGATGAACTCTACATCTAGAAAAAAATTTGGGACAATTAACTTGGCCAAATCTAATGCTCATGGATTTCACATCAGAATCTTTCCCTCCCTTTTGATATAAAAGTATCAAAATAGTTCCCACCTGGAGATAGGGATAAGGGCATCTCCACACCCATGAGCCACATCTTTGAAAACATTCTTAAATCCTCTCAATTGATTCATGGAGCATATCCATGATAGACTGGTGTAAGGACCTCTTTTTAACATTAGATTCTTCATTTTTAGTTTGAGGTTCTTTCTTCTTGGGTGGCATGATGTCCTTTTTAGTTTCAGGTTCTTTCTTCTTGGGAGGCATGATGTTTAACTATCTTACTTCTCCTAGTGTATCTGAAATGTAGAATTCCAAACAATCTTGTACTCATAAAACTTAATTCATAGTTTAACTATCTTACTTCTCCTATACTTTTGAAATGCAGAATTCCAAACAATCTTGTACATATAAAACTTAATTCACAAGAGTTTTGTGCACTTACCTAGGTTACGATGGTTGCAGAGCTTAACCTCCTTGAACTCCTAGCTCCCTACAGGATAATTTTTGCAAATGAGTGAAAAGAGAATGTTGAATTCTTGGTTTAATGAATTTTGAGCTCAGTCATGTCAACATTAATATCAACCTTATGCCAAATATTTTGCTCGTAGTTCAAGTTTGAACATGCACCATTGATTTTACAAGATCAGATAGTTGATGTGATTCATGCATTTAATATTACTTTATCACCACCACTTTCTATAACTGCCACATGATAGAGGGGTATAAACAACTATACCACATGCTTCTTTGCATTTCACCGCGAGTAGCGGGATCCTTACCTCTATACCATAAGCTTGACTTGTTTAACCCATGGTACTACAGTTTACATTAAAAGTTACCACCATACTGCATGCTTCATCACATCCTTCCACAGTATAGGGGTTCATATCACCCTACCGCATGCCTTTATGATCTTCCTTGCGGGCTGGTGGGTTATTCACCACTATACCACACCCTTCATTTTTCCTTCTCGTGGTATGGTGGTTTATGATGTATTTAAATTCTCTCATACTACCCAACCACGGTCGCATCATAATACTTTCGTGGTATGGTGGTAAACATCTTCATGTTGTCTATTACAGACCGCCAACCCACGAAGGGTTTAAATTACTGCTGCAGGATTATGGTAAGAGATTGTTAAGGGATTTGGAATGTTTTTAGCTAGACATGTTTTTGCTTAAGTATATATATGATGAATTTTTGGAATTGTATAGGTCTTTCAGTGTCAGTTAGACCTAAAAAATTTATATGTTCAGTAAAAATAAAATGGAATATAAGGGTCAAGGCTCAGGTCATGAAGCTCAATGTTAATTGTGATGATGGAACTAGGAAATTTTTTAAGGTTCTAACACACCTCATGATGAACTTGACTATGTTTTTCCTTCATCCTTCTTGTGTTATGTTTTTATGAGTTCTTCTCTTGTGAATATATCCCTAAGGATATTTTTTTTGATACTTGTAATTGTAAACATCTTGGTTTTTGACTGCAAATTATTTTTAATCTATAAACTAAATTCTATTTTAAGTTTCCATTTGCTGTTATCAATAGATTAGAAAGTCAACAGTTATCAACTTATGAACTCATTAAAGTTTTATTGATTCAAGTTTTTGATTTATACATTATTGTTTATTTGGACTTCAGGAAATGAAGACAAGGACTATAAGGCACAAATTAGATGATAGTGATCATAATGTTCAAATTCTAGAGACAAAATATGAGCGCACGCATACTAAAAAAGTGGCCAAGAATAATGAATATTTTTTGAGTCTTGGTTTAAAAAGGAAAGTTGTAAATCCACTAAGTAGTATATTTTTTTTTAATAGTGTTTAATCAAATTTTATAGGCAAGAGCTTTATGTATATAAAACATAATATGATTTTATTTTTTTCATTTTATAGGCAACAAAAAGAGTGCAAAGAGAATGTGGAGAAAAAACAAAAAGAAAAAAAAGATATAGTGTCACCATCTCGTAGAATCCAATTCTTTTGTGATTCAACAAATGTAGTTGGTGAAAATGATAGTTGTGATGATGTATAGCCTGGTATAGCACATGGTGATGTGAAACCTAATATAGCACATGGTGATGTGCAGCCTGATATAGTACATGGTGATGTGAAACCTGATATAGAAAATGGTGATGTGCAGCCTAATATAGCACATGGTGATGTTCAAAATTGTGATGATCTCTTAGGACTAAGTCTAAGAGAGATTATTGAAAAAAATCAAGGCAAAGGAACAATAGGTCTGCAAATGCTTTTTTCAACATTAAATGGCATGTTTAATAATGTGGAATCCACGAAGACTAGTAGTGATATACCTACTCATGCCACACCTGATGTGGCCAAGGAGCATGAAGTTTCAGTTAATGAAATTCATGAAGAGAGACTACTTGCATCTACTATGCCTTAGAGTGCACTTGTTGCATCTAGAACTTTTGATGGAACTAGTGGATCAGCTAGAAATATTGGTAGTGGTAATTTAATAAAAGATGTGGATGCTTTTGTCAAAAGAAAAATATTGAGTCAATATTTGTATAGATCTACTAAGAGGAATGCAAAAGAAAGAAAATTAGAAGGAAAGAAGCCATTTTTTCCTGAGGTATTGAGAGATGGTGAGCCCATTGGGCCAAATGCTACAAAGTGGGAAATTGAGTTGGGTGTAAGATGTAGGGCCCATTTGGATATTTGAAAATCAAATTTTGTAGATCAAGATCCACGAGCTATGGAAAATGTTATACAAAAAAATGGAAAATGCTTTTGAGACTACTAATGGAAAAATCTCTAGAAAATATTACAAGAAAAGGATGAGAGTTTCGATTAACAATTATAGATATATGTGCAAAAAAAAAAACATGTTGGGAAAAGAGAGGTTCAACTCCAGTCTATCTCCCAAAGAGTGGGAGTCATTGAGAGAAAGTATGCATTCTGAAGAATATTTGGTAAAGAGTAACAAAGGCAAGAGGGCAAGAGATAATGTGAGGGTTGGATATACATTTGGCCAAGGTGGGTTGCATGCCAAAATGGAAAAAATTGCAATAAGTTTATGGCTTTTTGGTTCAATTTACATTGTGTTATTTATTTAAATTTTTTATTGAACTGACTATAGGTTGAAATTGACATTTTATTTTAGGTGGAAAACAGTAATAGAGAAGTAGGTGTAGAAGATATTGTCAATCATATGGCAACACTAGATCCTAGTAAATCTAAGAGTAAGATGAAGTTGAAATCTAGTTCATCAATAGAGATTTCACAGCCATCTGTTCAATGCCCAGTAGGAGCCTCTGTAGATCATGTCAACTCATGTGAACTAGGGTACCAAAAGGTAATGAGTTGCGTATTAGGTCTCAGTTAGCAAGTTAGACAATTGGTTGAAACTGTTAACCCTGTGTTTTCTACATGGAATGAGCATAAATTCATGGATTTAGATGATGTAAGAGGCTCTATTGATCTCATTTCTTCTTGTTTGGAAGTTCTATATACAAATGCCTCTTAATATGTATATTATTGAAATTTGAGCGCAGGAGAATCCAATCTAGTTTCTTTATTGTTGGAGTGATCTAGAAAATGTTCTTTTGGAAAAATTTATAGCTTGCATTCTTTACTTGACTATTGAATGCTTTGTATATTTTTTTTCACGATGGTTAAACTATATGTAAAGAAATTTTACAAAGAAATAGGAAAAAAAAAATTCCTTCAGGGTGCCAACAGAGCTGCCGATATTGATAGTGATGAAGTGGACAAGAATGTGCAACACAGTAATCTTAGTTGTCTTGAAGTTGAGGTAATTAATATAATAGTTTCTAGTTATCTATCCCAATGTTTTTTCATTCTTCATGCTTGAAATGTTCTTTTGGACAAAAATTTATAGCTTTTTCATTCTTTACCTGACTTATATTAATTTTTGCATGACGATTAAACCACATGATGCAAAGCAATTATATGAAAGAAAGACAAAAAGAAAATGGCCCTATCAATAGAACTCTCTGCAAAGTTGTACAACTTAATGTCTACAATGATTTTGAAAGTGGTTAGGATGATGAAATCAATGAGAATGCATGTGATATTCATAGTGGTAGTCATGTTGAACTCGAGGTGAGTGCTATGAAACCACATGCAAGTAAGTACTATTCAAGTAAGTAATGGTTGTTTTATTATGTAAATAAGGGTAATCATTGCCTATTTGATAGAAGTTGGACGTTAGAATAGTAGTGAAGTGTAATTATCTAGTATACATAGATTATGGAATTAAGGGAGAACATATAACTTACATAAGGAATCTTAGAGCTTAGTTGTAATAGAGTGTTTTATAAAAGCACATACAAAAACTGATTCGTTCCAAGACATAAGACATTACATACAACAACCCTAAACAATATAATGTGTTTTATATCTCAATATAATGTGTTATTTTTTTGTTTTTGCAAAAAAATATTGATAAACTCCAAGAAGGGGATACAGTTGAGGTGTTGGATCTGCATGATGGTGTTGTTGTGAGCATTGGGCGGATTCAATCACTATCTATTGTACATGGAGTCAAATTGAAAGGAGTGAGAGATGAAAATGTATGTATTTTACAGGTCTCAAGTAACATACCCCTTCCTCATGCATAAAAAATAGATGAACTTGTCTGTCTAGAAGAGAAACAAGGGGCCTTCACACGGTGGCCACTAAAATATTTGAAAAAAATCACAGAGTTAGCCATAAGTGAAAAAGAGAAAAAGAAGGGTTAGCAACAATAGAGTGTGGAGAGTGAAGTTGCAAACAGAGAATGTACTAGTCCTAAATAATTTGAACCCAAAAAAAACTAGAAATTCTGATTTGGGTGTACATTCTATGAGTAGAATAGAGAATGTTCTATCTTACTTCACCTGCAATGTAAAACCCCTTGATTATGTTTTCCTCTTTTTGTTTGGGTTCCACTCATTCAAACTGGTGCATTATAGAAGAGGGGATATGTTGTTGTGTAAGTAGTAGATGTAGAGACTAGGGGTGCAAAAAAAGAAGTAAATATAGAGAAGATAAAGAGGTGTAGAGAAGAGGAAAAGTTCTAGATAGTGCAACATACATGTATGTGCAGTTGCAAATAAGTTGTAACATAGAATTGTCATCAAAATTGTAATGTCTTGCATAACCAAAAAAAAGGAATTGTAACTCAGTTTTCTCAGTCACAGCACTGAGAAACACACTTTGTAATAGTACATTTTTCAAAGCAAAGACACATTTTTGTCTTGTATTTGTTGTAAGAACACATTTTATCAATAAAATTTTAGTATTTTTCCTTCTTAATAGCCATTTCATTGTGTGCAAATGAATTATTGATCATGTTATTCTATGTTTTTATATGTTTAAACCTCAATTAAAGCATCATCTCACTTCCAACACTTATAGGCAAAAATCAGTGAACAAAAATAATTAAATAAACTACCAATTGACTAAATATACTACCAACTGACAAAAATTAGTGTTAATAACTATGACTAAATATAATAATTATGCAATTAATAAACAATGTATCAATATACCTATCAGTTGATAGAAATCAGTGGGAAAAAAGTTTAAATAAACTACCAAATTGATCAAAATGATGATTAAAATTAATGACTAAATACACTACCAATGGATGGAAATTGGTGAATAAAAATGACTAAATAAGTGACCAGTTAACATCAACCAATGACTAAATTAACGACAAAATATACCAGTGATTAAAAAAATGACTAAATATGTGACTAGTTTAAAACATTCAATGACTAAATTACACACTAAATATCAATCAAATTATTGACAACATCAATGACCAAATCGATCAATCAAATGACTAAATTAACAAGCAATTCGATCACCCAGACGACTAAACCAATGACCAAATTGATCAATCAAGCAACTAAATTAACGACCAAATCGATCAACCAAATGACTAAAAATAGTTTAGTCACCAATTCGATCGCATTATAAATGACTAGCAATAAACTACTACTGGTCACGTAACCATGTTCAGTCATTTATAAGCAGCTTTTAGTAGTTTTTTTCAGTAACATATGCCACATGTCACTATTTCAAAAAATTTACACCTCACGACACTCATGGGTTTAAAAAATTACACCATTGTCTAAATAGATAACTCAAATATTTTGTGGGTCACATTGTTCTTAACATATAAAAATATGATTTTTTTCAATGAGTCTCGATGTGTCACCATGACACTAAAAATAAACTACAAGATTAATAGGTTCAAAATGTTACACTAGTGGAAAAGGTCAAAAAATTTAGTAGGTGAGCTCCATGTGAATAACCAAAGAAAAAGTGAGCATGAATCCTTTATGAGATAGGTTTCATCTTGGCATACTTTTATGAAAAAAGAAGCATAAAATTGTAGAAGTTGCTGCACCATTTGCCTCTAATGACAAATCAATAATCCAATGGGTCTACCTTCATGAGATAAACAATGTAGAATAGATGGACACATAACATCACTATATAAAATTTGGGGTAAAAGAAATTTGATATTTTCCTTCATTGTGTCATTAGTTGTTGAGTGACAAGTTGGAAAATTGGGCCCCATTTTTTTACCAAATAAATTTTGAAGACTCTTGACCATTGATCAACAACAAAAGACATCCAATATCTCATATATCAGAAATATCTTACCAAAAAGAATAAGGTAAATTTTTGTGCAATTGGTTGTGTTGTCACTTGGATTTGCACCCTTGCCAAGTGCTTGACTCATCAATTTAATAAAATATGGAAAAACTCCAAGGCCTGCAGGTTTCCCATAACTTGGAGTGAATCTCCATAGAGGGTTGGTCCCCTTGGTACCAGCCTATTCTAACCTATGATACTATTGCTAGTGAGGAAAATATATAGGGAAATAACTTGAAATGAAACTAAGCTAACTAAGGTGATGCACTGAATTTTATCTAAGATCTATACCACTTGTACAGTCACAAAAAAAGTATCCCTTCTACTTTTCTTGGCTTGTTTGGGCCCTCTTTGTGAGTTAGGCTTAATGTTTCCTTGATTTAGTGTTGTAATGTGGTTGTTAGTTCTTGGGCCCTTGTGAATTAATGAATTTAATTGGTACCTTGCTAAAGTATTGTGAAGTGTTGTAACACACTTTCACACTTTTCTAAGGTTTTATTAATTAACTAAACCTAATGAACCTCTTTTTAATCAAAATAAACCTTAATCCTACCTTATTTGAAGTGTTGTAAAGTGTTGTAACACACTTTCACACTTTTCTAGGCTTTTTATTGATAATTGGGCTTCTTTCTACTTTAATTGGCCCTATTTTACACCCACCAACCTCATTTATTGCATCTTTTTAAGGATAATCCTGACACCAATCATTAGCCAATCATAACTCAGGTGTTTCAGGTTTGAGCAGCCCAAATTTAGTGATCTAGGACTCATTCACCACCTTGGGCGAATGGGTCCCACCTAGATCTTTTGGTTGTGAACCTGATTTGACACATTTCTAGGTATTTTTAAAAATGGTTCCAAAAATTAAACCTAGTGGGGTTATTTTGCCACCTTGGGCGAATGAGTCCTATGTGGCCCTAAATTAAAATTAATTCAAATTTTTGGAGGGATTTTATTCTCCTAGATCTAATTTCAGCTTATAGTGTTGTAATTTTGGGAATTATTGCATAATTAAGTATGAATACAAGGTTCTTTCACTCATATTTTCACCTAGCAATCTAACAAGCAATCAAGTGTTCACAAGCATTCACAAGAGAATTCAAGAGCATTCAAGGGAAGAATTCTCTATCAATTGTTGCAACAATTCAAGATCCATCATCATGTAAAGAATATCAAGCATCAAGCATGTTATTGAGCTAGTGTTGTGATGTAGCATTGAAGATCCAATCATCGTTCTACATCTATTGTCAAGATCAAGATCTACATCCTTCATGGCCATTTCATGTTGAGTTGTAGATTTATAAGACATCATTTACAAGGTATCATTTTCCATGTTTCATGTTCTTTATTTCATGTTTCATGCCTTCATTTCATTGTCTCATCATTTGGTGTAATTACCTAAATGGGGTTTGACCAAGGCAAACCCCTATTCCCTAACAATCAACACTTTTTCTCTCTTTCTTCATGTGATTGTAGATCTAGGTACTTTGAAGACTTGAAATATCATTGAATATTAGGTTACAAGCTTGGAGAAGGTTGTTGGAATTGTCTCCCCATTGGAAAGGTCATAATCTTCACCAAAAATTCATCTACAGCCCCAAAATCAGAGTTTCGGATTTGGAAACCTGGAGAAGCAGATTGACCAAACTAAGAAGAACAAATTTAGACTTTGAATTCTTGAAAAAGTGAAACGAGACTAATTCATCACAAGTGGCAAATGAGTCCCACTACAAGTTTTTTTCAAAGATTTTTGTAGGTTTGGATACCCATTTGCTAGAAACCTATTCCTAGTGTAGAAACCTTGATCTGGGACTAATTCACCCAATTTGGTGAATGAGCCCCAGTAGGCCAAAATTTTAGAATTTGCAGAATTTCCAATCTCCATTGAAGTTTCTACAAGTTTCCAGGTCCACACATTCCTTTTTGCAACTTTCTATTTTTTTACACACTTTTCTAAGTCATTTTGTAGCTCATTGAATCAAATTAGGGTTAATCATTTCATTTTATATTTTTTTTTATTTTTCCAAGTTCTTACTTGGTGGTGAACCCCTCATTAATTCATAATCAGCCCCTATGATATCCCTATTGCTAGATCTATTTCTCCTTTGCATCGAAATCTCTAGGGTTACCCTTGAGTGGAACAACTTGAAAGTGTGTGTGCTCTATGTACTAAACCATACGATAGCACTCTCATCCCCCATTTTTAAGATGTTCCATTTTAGTGAACCTACATTTAGAACATTTCATTTTCTAAGTTGGAATCCATAATCATCCTAGATCTAGCTTGCATTGACTTTGCATTAGGGTTTGCATTAGTTAATTGTCATCTAAGGTTTCTAAATTTTTGCATTAGTGAAAGTGCATATAGGTTGCATTTTTGCATCTAAAATCATTACAAGCCATTTGAAAACTACATTTGCACTTAGGTTACACATCATACAAACTAAAAAGCTTAAAAATCACTTAAAAATCTCTGAAAATTTTGAAAAAAATCTCTACTGGGACTCATTCACCACCTTGGTGAATCAGTCCCAATGCACCCCTGAAACTACCCTTTACAACATTAAAAACCTTATTTTTACACTTATGTTTGCTGCCATTGGTTAGTTGTTTTAGTTGGTAGAGTTTTTGTTACATGCATTTTACTAAATCTAGCTTAAATTGGTCCATGTCATGCATTGCTTAATTCCAAATTTGCATCATTTCATAGTGTAATTAGTAAATTACCTTGTTTGAAATCTAAAAATTGCATTTCATTTTAGGTCTTTACATTGCATTGTGATTTTGCATAGATTACTTTTCAAAAATGTTAGTTTCAATCTTTTCCAAGTTTGCAAAGAAAAAATTAGTCAATAAGCATGTTATCTATTAATTCAATACATTCCCTAGTTATAAGGATCTCTTAGTGCAAAAGAGTGAAAATGTTCAAATTTTCCTTAAACTTACACCCCCTCCTATCTCTCCTATTTGTGATGATGATGTGATAGAAGAAAATACAAACATTGATAACCATGATGATCATAATTGTTCTTCTACTGATACCTCTCCTTTTAGTGATGAAGGTATCTTGGCGAAAGAATATACAATTGTTGAGAATCATGAAAGTATTGATTTTCCTTCTCCTTGTCCCCTTTGGGAAGATATTATAGCACAAGAAAATGAGATCATGGACACATTTCTAAACATTACCTTACCTAACTTCCATTCTCCCTTTTCTTGCACAAGAATGATTTACAAAAGGATGAGATTATAAATTATGAGGATATGTTTATGCTAGATGATCAAATATTTAAAGTATATAAAAACCCTTTTATGATCCATCCCCTACCTATCCTATTTTGAAATACATCAGGGAACAAAGGAATGGAGTCATAAATGATCATGATAATCATACTTGTTCTTCTCCTAGTATCTCTCATAGCTATGAAGAAGATACTTTGATTATAGAAAATACAATAGATGAAAATCATGAGAATCTAAGCTGTCTCCCTTCACCTATGGAAACTATTACTGAGCAAGAAAATTCAACCATTTATCATTCCCCTACTTGCGATGAAGTCATTTTGGAAGAGCCAATCCTTGAATGTCAAGAGCATTTGGTTTGTAGTTGTCCTAGAAACTCTCCTCATAGGGAGGATATCATGGTGCAAGAAACTAATAATAATAGTAATGTGGCTTCCTTAGGTGATGGTAAAAAGGTGATTCTAGATTTCCCTTTATTAGAAATACATCAAACCAAGATTATTGAGGTTATGAATGCACAAGTTTCCATTAGTTTCCCCTTGACTATTGAACCTCCTACATACCTTGTGGGACATCCTAAGAATCCTTAAATTCTTTACCCACCCTCACAACGATCACAAACTCAAAACAAACCTGAACTTATCCCTTACCCACCTAAGAATAATTTTTTTCAGGAGCCGAGTGATAATACCTTTGCTCATACATATAACACTAGAAATAATTCACAATCAAGACAAGCACCTTCAACATCCCTCCCATTACCTAATCTTATCTTACCAGGTCCTCATTTTCCCTCACAAATTGGAAAGGAGTACAATCTTGTTGAACAACTAAAGAATACTCCTACTAAGATATCATTGTGGGACCTTATCCAAGCCTCCCCTCATTATCATTACATGATTCAAAGTTCATTGCAACAAGTTCCTATCCCTTCTAGTGTGCAACTAAATGACATAGCAGCCATGATTCAAAGAATAAATGTTGACATTGTTTTCCACCAAAGTGAGCTCCCTCCTTTGGAAGTGCAAAAACAAAATAAAGCTTTCATAATAATATCTTGATATAAAAGGATAGGGATAAAGAGAAATCTTGTTAACAATGGCTCAACCCTTAATGTGTGTAGTGTGACCCTTTTGGATAGGCTTGGTGTGGATAAATACAAAATTCAACCTGAATCTTTATCTATTAAGGTATTTGAAAATGTAGGAAAACAACCACTTGGTGTGATCACTTTACCTATTATAGTTGGAAAGGCCACATTAGAAACACCGATCCATGTTATGCCTCACAATATTTCATATAATCTCCTTTTAGGTAGGCCATGGATTCATGCAATGAATTGGGTTCCTTCTACTCTTCATCGTAAAATGAAGTATGTTTACAACAACAAACTATACACATTGGATGTTGATAATGAACCTTACAATGTTTTACAACTTGAGAAAAATAAAGAGAATCCTTTGAAAAAATTAACACCAACTACAAAAGCAAAACCCATACAACAGAAAGACAAAGAAAAACATATTGAGGAAGTCACAAAGCTATTAGAAGATGATTGGGGTTCCTTAGATTTCACACCAACATTCATGGGAGAATACAAGATCATAAACAAAGACTCTGAGATGGGAAAAGAAAAAGCAGTAATGTCAACACAAAATTCGGAAGACCCTTCAAAAGCATCCACCTCAACCACTTTAGAACAAAAGACAACAAATTACACAACAAAATTTGATGAACTTAATTATGAGCAACCATCGAATCCAAAAGAAATGAAAAAAAATTATGGAAGAGGTTATGAGCTTATGAAACAACTTGGATATAGTGGAAAAGGATGTGCTACTAGAGAACAAGGTATCCATGTCCCTATAGATCCTAACACGCAATAAATAACTAATGGTCTTGTTTATTGTCCTTTGATAGAAATAAACAAGCCTTCACTTAATATCAACACTATCACAAAAGATTCATCTAAGCCAACTTTAACATTAGTGCATCCTGAATTGATAGACACTAGTGGTATTGATTGTTATCCGGCTTTGAATGAAATGGAAGAAACAAAGAAAAATTCACTTAATGTCAATGTCATTTCGCATAACACTAATGATTTGAATTTGTTCGATTTTACACTCTCCAATAAAGGAGAGAACAAAATCTCACAATCTAAAGAGTCTTGTGTAAGTATGTCATCTTGTACTTAGAAGAAAGAGACATCTTTGATGCAAAATAAAGGAACACTTCTACTTTCGATCAAGAAGGCATCTTTTCGAGACTCCTCCAAGATCGTTTGATATCCCTCCCTCCAAGGACATGAAAGAAATTTTACTATAAAAAATTATTTTGTGCATATCATAGAATTCATGGTCTAATCCTTTAAGTGATAAAATTCAAAATATTAAGGGGTATGGTTCTCTTCCTTGTGTTGAAGAACCTAATTCCTCTAACTGATACTCATTTTCATCCTATTTGCCTCATCCTTGTCCTGCACTAAGTGGGGGCAAGGGGTTAGGTAGCCTTTCCCTTTTATATCACTTTTCATTGTCTCTTTTAGCTATTTGACTTCCTTTCATGTACATATAAGAGAAAGCTTGGGATTTGGATGACATGCCTTAAATTGGCTTGCATGTGACATACTTATTCATTTTGTAGCTTATTAGAAACATATGACTTGGAATAGGGCTTTCTGAATAAGCTCTCATGTCTTCTACTTTAAAGCAATTTCTCATAGCAATGGTGTTTAGCAATTTCTTTAAAGTGGGGGCATACATAGACACTCATGTTTCACTACACTATTCTCTTTCTTCTCATGATGTGTCCTTTTCTTGGTGGTTTCATTGGGTTTGATTTCCTCAGAGAGTGTGATATTTCTTTGACTTTTCCTCTCTTGGAGACATTAGGCACAATTTTACCTAAGAAGAGACCTTGCACAAATCAAGCAAAATCCCTTTGAACATTCCTTACACTATTTTTCATTTTCAATACTTGTTATATGGCCACCTTGCATAACGCATTTTGCATGCCTGTAGAGTCATCTTGTTTGTTCATGAGCTCCAAGTATACAAAGTTTTGATTGTCTCATGAAGCTTGAAGATCATTTTTGCATGGCATCTTACCAAAGTTATCAAGAGGTATAACTTTGGTATGGTTTGACAGGAAGTCAATTTGAGGCATGACTTTCCCTTAGCCACTCATGTGTGTGTGTGTGAGCACATAATGGCCATATGTGTCTCACCTTCTTGGATTACTCACCCAGTGGACAACCAAGAGTTTCCTTGCCTCAAAGTGAGTGTACATTTTTAGAAAAATAGCTTAGATCTAATCCACATCGTGTTGGATAAATGGTCAAAGCTTGATCCACCTAGTTTTTATTTTTACTTTATTTTCTTTCTTTTGGTTATTGACATTGCATGTTCATGTATCTTGTTTTTCCGCATATCATACACTTTGTGCCTGTCCTTTTTGTGCTTATGTCGGTTTGACTTAGAATCTTGGATCCTGGGGGCTTCACCACCTCCTCAATCTTTGTTATCCTAGACCATCTGCATTGGTGATATTGGACCCTTCTTGAATGTCTACTTTAGTGTGAGTTTGAAGCAAGTTCATCCTCTCACTAAAGTGGGGGCTAAATGTAGTCATGGAAAAAGTATCCCTTCTAATTTTCCTAGCTTGTTTGGGCCCTCCTTGTGAGTTAGGCTTAATGTTGCCTTGATTTAGTGTTTTAATGTGGTTGAAACATTCACATTAGGTCTTGGGACATTGTGAACTAATGAATTTAAATGGTACCTTGCTAAAGTGTTGTAACACACTTTCACACTTTTCTAAGGTTTTATTGATTGACTAAACCTAAAGAACCTATTTTTAATCAAAATAAACCTTAATCCTGCCTTATTTGAAGTGTTGTAAAGTGTTGTAACACACTTTCACACTTTTCTAGGCTTGTCAATAATAATTTTGCTTCTTTATGCTTTAATTGGCCCTATTTTGTACCCACCAACCTCATTTATTGCATCTTTTCGAGGATAATCCCGACACCAATCATTATCCAATCATAAATTAGGTGTTTCAGGTTTGAGTGGCCCATATTTAACGATCTGGGACTCATTCACCACCTTCGGGGAATGAGTTCCATGTGGCCCAAAATAAAATTTAATTCAAATTTCTGGTAGGATTTTATTCTCCTAGATCTAATGTTGTCTTGTAGTGTTGTAATTTTAAGAATTCTTGCATAATTAAGTATAAATACAAGGTTCTTTCACTCATATTTTCACCTAGCAATCTAACAAGCAATCAAGTGTTCACAAGCATTCACAAGAGAATTCAAGAGCATTCAAGGGAATAATTCTCTATCAATTAGTGCAGCAATTCAAGATCTATCATCATGTCAAGCATATCAAGCATCAAGCATGTTATTGAGCTAGTGTTGTGATGTAGCATTTAAGATCCAAGCATTGTTCTACACCTATTGTCAAGATCAAGATCTACATCCTTCATGGCCATTTCATGTTGAGTTGCAGATTTATAAGACATCATTTACAAGGAATCATTCAATGTATCATTGTCCATGATTCATGTTATTTTTTTCATGTTTCACGCCTTCATTTCTTTGTCTCATCATTTGGTTTAATTACCTAAGTGGGGTTTGGCCAAGGAAAACCCCTATTCCCTAATAATCAAAACTTTTTCTCTCAAGTTCATGTGATTGCAAATCAAGGTTCTTTGAAGAATTGAAAGATAGTTGAAGATTAGGTTACAAGCTTGGAGAAAGTTGTTGGAGTTGTCTCCTCATTGGAAAGGTCATAATATTCATCAAAAAGTCATCTATAGCCCAAAAATCAAAGTTTTGGATTCAAAAACTTGGAGAAGTAGATTGAGCAGACTGACAAGAATAGATTCATACTTTGAATTCCCGAAAAAGTGGAACGGGAATAATTCACCACAAGTGGTGAATGAGTCATGTTATGCCTTGCATAACCACCCCACTTTGACTTGGATCAAAATGGGTCCCCCCTTTCTTCTTTCTGGTTTCTTTTTTCTTTTGGTTACTTGCTTTCCCCTTGGTGGTTCTTCTGGTTTTCTGCCTGAGTTTGTCTTCTGGTTTTGTCAAAGTTTGGTTCTGCCTCAGTTGGAATTAGGGTTTTCTCCTGAGTTTTGGATTTTCCACCCAATTCAGACTTTCCTGGATCTTGCTTGAGCTTCGGCCAAACACTGTTGTTCAAGGATTTTTGGTCTTCGCAGAATTCCACATGGACCGGATTTTCCTGAAATCCCTGAGGCCCCCAAGGAGATGTACCTTTTTCACGGTTTTCCTGGGTGCTGTCATAATAGTGGTTTACAATTCCTGAGAGGAACGAATTTTAGCTGAAATCACATATTTTTAGAAAATATAATGATTTAGGCCTTAAAAATTTCTATTTTAAGGATTCCAATTGAAGAAGGTTTGATCAAATCACCTTAGATCAAACCCCCTTGGATAAAACCTCGCTAGTTTTAAACCATACCTATAAATGCGTCTCCTTTACACCTATCAAAATGTTGATAAAAAATCACTTTTGATTTAGCTTTTGGGGGATCAAATGAATTCATTTAAAATTTATTTCAAATGATTATGGTATTCCTTAGAACAAGATATCCAATGAATATAATTTTAATATGTTTTGGTTTTGTTATGTATTTGTTTTTTAAGTTTTATTAAACATAGGTTTTTCATCGAAAATGAATTTCTTTGTTCTTCACATGTGGAAAAATAGAAGATTATCAAAAAAATGAAAAATATGAATGCACCAGATATTGAAGTCCTTGATCCAACAAAAAAAAATAAAAAAGACATATACAAAAAAGTTTACGCATTATCTGGTGCATTATGCGAGATTGTAATTTGTTTGACTTTGAAACTTGATTAAGGAAAAAATATTCAATAAAACTATCTAACCAAGTGGAAGCACTAGATATCAAAGTTACAAATCTAAATTTGAAAGACTTAGAATTTTATCCTTCATGGAAAAAAAGTTATGCATTATACGGTGTGCGTCACTTTTTAAAAATGTTGTTTTCTGAAAAAAATCAATTTATGTGGGAGATGGAAAAAGAAGTGCAATTTGATTCCAAAAATTTTGAAAAAAATATTTTTAGAATCAAAAGACAAAATTTGATGAGACTCTAGTTTGCACCATCTTCAAATTCCTCACAGTTTAGCCGCTATAGGTTCCTGAATGTGAAGATTTAGTTAAAAATAATAATTTCAGTGTCCAGTTTGGCCAAAAATTGTAAACCACTATTATGGGATCACCCTCCTTCTTCCCCGGATTTTCCCAAAATTTGTTGTTCCCTATTTATTCCATATTTTCTAGAATGTCTTCTCCTTCAAGGAAATCTGTCCCGTGTGGATTTTCCCAAAGTCTGGTGGAATGTGAAGAAGTGTGGGGTAGTAAGGCTGGTTAGCAAATGATGGTGCATTTTATGAATAATTGATGTTATTTTGAGATCTCGCATGTTGTTTCTTGAGTGATAATGATCGGATTAAGTTTCTAGTGGGTGTTTTCATGTTCATTCTGCTGGAATCCGCCTAATTCAGAATTCTCTAAAATTCCTCCCTGGCTTGGATTCCGCAGGTCGGCCTGAAACCCGAACTGTTTTTAGGATCATTTTGTTTGAAGATTCAACGAGACCTTACTGACATAGGATTCATTTTAATGATGATTTTGATTAATTAACTTCTGTCTGTATGATCTTTATTGTGGTTTTCTCTATTGAATGCAGGATCAAATCATGCAGGATGATATTTGTCAAGGGAGCTCAGTTGGAAGGCATCCCTCAATCCAGTTGTTCCTAAAAATCAGCTAAGGCAAAAGATGGCAAGACCTTGCAGAAGTCTTGCCGACTAACAACGTATTCTGTCAATCTACATCTGTGTTGCTTATCGGCAAGACCCAGGGATGTCACAGTGATCGGGATTCACATGTAGTTGCCTATCAGAAACACATCAATCATCATCCTAGTGAATAGGAGTTTTCTATCAGCGGGAGTCATCTTCTTCACCAAGAAGTCTCGACAAAATCTTCAGGTCTCACCAACTAGTGCATACAGGCATACGTTCAACGGGAGTTGTTCTCTTCGGTATGTGCTCTCACCGAACGCCAAGAGTCTTGCTGACGGGGAAGGGTTCGCATATCGAAAAACCAGGATAATATCGCCAAGAAGTCTCGGCAAATGGGTGCAGTCTCGCCGACAAGGGTGTCTTCGGAGAGAGTGTGGGTGTTCGGCATAATGTCTCGCCAATGTGCTAAAGTCTCGACAACACAAAAGGGAGTCACCAGGAGTCTTGCCGACAAGAAAGAGGTTCCCACCAAAGATCTAAGGTCGGCGATAATTTTGTATTCGGCAGGAGGTCTGCCTGATTGGCATGGGTCTCGCCGAAGGGAGTTGTATTCGAAAAAGGATAAGACCTTCGGCGAGAAGTTTGGCCGAAGAGGTATGGTCACAATGACAAAAACGGCATCGGCGTAGTGATCTGGGCGCGCTATGAGGTCTCGACAACCGAGCGATGTCTCCCCAAAATGATAAGAGATCGCCAAAAGATAGCGCTCTCGGCAGAAGGTCTCACCGAAGGAAGAAAGTCACGCCGAAAAGGCCGAGCTCGAGGAGAAAATGAAAGGGTTGCCGTAAGGTCTCCCCGACCATGCGAAGTCCCACCAAGAGAAATGGAGCTCACCAAGAGGGTAATGCCTTCGCCATAAGGTCTTGGCAAAGAAAGGAGGTCACACCAATAACAAGGAGGGGCTCGGTAAGAGAAGAGAAATTTGGGGTAATGTCTCCCCGATTCTGATAAGTCTCAGCGACATGAAGGAAGTTCACGGGGAGACTCCAAATGAATAGAGGGGCTTCGATGAAAGGTCTCAGTGAAATGAGGGGGTCTTGCCGATGCAGAGTGTGCTTGCTGAGAGAAGGAGGACTTTGCCATGTGGTCTTGCCGAAGGAATGCAGTCTTGCCGATGGGTTTTGCAAGCTCGATATAACTTCTGTAGCTCGCCGAAATGTTTTGCCGACTGCCATATGCTATTTTGATAACTGTTAAGACAAAATCGCATCGGCGAGACATGATGAGTGTCTCACCGACATGCGATACTATTCAGACCACTTTTGATCGCTTGATGAAGCTCACGTGGCGTATGCCTGACCAATCAGAGGAAGCCAAAGGAGTGATTCATCGGTCCTTTGACTGATTGACTGTTCCTGGGAAAGAAGGCCAACAGAATGCAAACCAGATGGATTCTTTCTGAGATCCAAGGGTGATGGATCAACTCGGGTAAAATGCAAAGATCTACAGGGAGGCCTAATGGTGCTTCCAGGAGACAGTCAATGTGCAGAAAGGTCCAGAACATGAAGAAAGGCCAAAGTGAAGAAAGGAACTGTGAGTCACAAGGATAGTTGTAGTGACTACTGGAAAGGAGGTAGATCAGTATTAATGGAGATATTCTGAGCATTCAGGGCGACCCCCAACAGAGCTCGAAGATGGACACACAAATAGATGAGTTAATGCTACAGATACAAAAGATCTAAGATCACCCCCAGAATAGCCTTCCAGAAGATGGACAGTAGGGCTTCACATTGAATGCGACATTGACTCTCTTCAGAAAGATCTGAGAGCTAACATTGATCTAGGATCACTTTTATGTTTTTGTTCACCTATATAGATTGAAATTACAAAAGATGGTTTGGTCGGTTCTTTGAGAGGGGCATATTCTAGGACTCTTGACCCTTTGAAGAGATGGATATTTTAGGTAATCAAGATTACAATTTTAGAGTTCAATTATAATTTAATGTATATTGATTTTGATGTTAATTATTCGATTTTAAATTATATAGTATAACTAATCTCAATTGTGGTTTGACTTTTTCTTGTGCAGCTACCTTGAGAGGCAAGAGTGCTTCAAAGAGGCTCCATTTTGATGATCACAGTAGTTTAGGATGAGATAGACATTTTGGCATGTAAATATTGAATAGATATCTGAGATGGCATATGCCACATATTGTAAAATTTTGTTTTTAGTTGGCATTGATGCCAATTTGTATATGGACATACACTTGATTATTGGATAATTTGATATATAGAAGTTGACAATCAAAATTTAATTGCCTCCTCATGTGCATAATTAAACTCTTTGAAAATTTAATCAAGTGAGCAATGGTTAAATATCTTGATGTACAATAGCATAAAAAGAATGGTTATATTATGTAGTTTATTCATATTGCTGATTACATTGCATTGCATCTTTCAAACTCAAAGCATTACTTCACATTGCATAAGTAACAACTAGATGCTGATAGATGAAAAAAATTCAATTACAATATAGTTTTTACAAAGTCAACCTAGCGGTTATGCAAGATTACTTCACATTACATAACTAATAATTAAAAATTTATTCATATTATTGATTGCATTGCATTGCACATCTTTCAAACTCAAAGCATTACTTCACATTGCATAAGTAACAACTAGATGCTGATAGATGAAAAGATTTCAATTACAGGCCTGCTGCCCCCTCATTCCACACACTATGTGACCATTTACTTGTGGTGTAGGGGCTGAACAATGGAGAAAACATGTAAAAATAATATATATATATGCAGCCTAGAAGCATGAATTAGTATCAATATTAATGCATCACCATTGATTACCTTGAAGTAGAGATTTGAATCAGCATCATTCTTCAAGAAGCCAAAACTAGACAAGTATTGATCAATCCTTTCGTACCATGCACGAGGAGCCTGCTTAAGACCATACAAGGCCT
This sequence comes from Sequoia sempervirens, assembly GCA_007258455.2. Classification (NCBI taxonomy): domain Eukaryota; kingdom Viridiplantae; phylum Streptophyta; class Pinopsida; order Cupressales; family Cupressaceae; genus Sequoia; species Sequoia sempervirens. The sequence continues at coordinate 72,433,144 of VDFB02000008.1, forward strand.
TCTTCAGCTTACACACATGTGACTCCTTCCCATGAACCTCAAAACCATCAAGTTGCTCGACGTAAACTTATTCCTCAATCACACCATTGAGAAAAGTTGTCTTCACGTCCATTTGATGAATCTTCCATCATCTTGATGCAGCAAGGGAAATGATAGTTCTGACAGAAGTGTAACAAGCAACAGGAGAAAATTTTTCTTCATAATCAACTCCCTCTTTCTAAGAAAACCATTGTCGATCAGCCAAGTGTTGGTGTCAATGGGTACATTGCTTGACAATGCTAAGCAAAACAAATATTCATTCTTCTGTGGAGAAACATCATCTACATCTGCAACGGAGGCTTGATGCTTAGGTCTATCTGAACAATGTTTGGAAAAGTGACCAAACTTATCACACCTAAAGCATTGAATCTTGGACAAGTCTCGCTTCTTCTTGGAAGGGGGAGCACCATCATTTCCTTTGTCTCGATTCCTCTTGAAGAATCCCTTCTTTCCACTTCTTCCTTTCTTCTTCGAAGGTTGGGTGGCAAGAACATGAATCTCTTCATTAGTAGAATTTTGGCCAACACCTCTAACCATCAATCTTGATGCATAATGAATGCAATCAACCCTCAAATGATCGAACTTCGGGAGTTTGGACCTTGCACTAATTCCTTGAATATAGGACTCCCAAGATAATGGAAAACCGTTGAGGGCAAGCATTGTGAAATCCTTATCTTTAACTTGTTGATGCATGTTTTATGACACACTCATACATCAGAATAAAAATGCCTAGAGACACCCTATCCTCTCTTGAAAAACCACCCTGTATGCTAAGATTGTGAGAAGATCATATGGCGATTCCAAGGTTTCTTATGTCAAGTCTTGACGTGTGGTAAGCTCAATGGGCGTTGTGATTTGCTAGTAATCACAAGGGGACTTACACTAGATTTTTTCAATTCACAATGAAGGTCTGGACAATGAAGCTCTTTTATTTGGGTTGCAGATCAAACAAACTGAAAAAGGAGACAAGGGGTCAGAAGTTCTAATCTACTTCCTAAGAATTCAAGAGATGGTATTGACTTGGTGAAACGAAACCAAACTTTGTTTCGCCACGCAGGAATCACGCCAACTACACAAAGCCATTGCAATCTTCAAGGAAATGTGCTTATGGTTTTCATATCATGAATAACTACCTTCCAATCGAACAATATTTATCCAGACAGAAGTTAAGAATCCACAGAGTAAGCTCAGGCTAACTTTACACATTGAACAAAAATCATCCGTTCAAAGAAAGTATGAGCAAAAGTTCCACCATAAATCAATGCTTATCAAATCTTGCATTCATCTAACAAACTTTCAAAGAAAATTTTATTCCAAGTGTAATCTAATTCTAATCTATCTCCAATCTATGGTGGAAGAAGTTATGCAACCATGCACACTATTTGACAATAAAAGTGGTTCAAATCAAATCATGCATAAGAGCTTTTATTATCAGAAATAGTCTATCACAACAATTCTATACATTGTCTCCATCCTTTACAAATGAGGGGCGAGCTCAATTTCACTTTAAGGCTGGCAGACTTCCTCTTTTCTCTTGCCATTTCAGACTTAACATGCTGAGCGGACTTCACTCATTCACTTTCCATGTTCATATTCTTCTAAGTGCGGACACTCATTATCCTCTTGAAGTAGATTTGGCAAGATTCCATCTTTTATGCCATGTCACTCTTTGGTAAGCGTGGACCTTGTCAAGTTTCATGGCCAAGACATGTGGCGGACTTCAATCATGTTTGACACATCCCTTTCTTAACATGGGCGGGCTTTGTTGAGTGTTTGTGACAAGAAACAAGGGCGGAATTTCCTTTATGTATTGCTAGCGGAATTTTCTTTATACCAAGCCATTGATTATTTCCTTGGAGCGGACTTGGCTATATTGTATGCCACTTTTGTATGGCTGGGCGGGCTTAGTCTGAGCAAGTGCCATGTTTTACTCTTGAAGCAGACTCTACTCTCCTCTTTGCTAGCGGACTTCCTTCTCTCTTTTCCAAGCTTTGTCATGTGCTAGAATGGTTGGAAGAGATTGACGAAGGTGCTAACATCAACAGAATTGTGGTAGCTTGATATACAGAGTCTATTGATGCCAGGGTTCAATTTGTATGATATTGAGAGTGATAGCTTAATATAGGTCCACAATACCTTTTTGTAATATCATAGAAGAGGGCTCATAGCCCGACCTCCAGTCAAAATTTCTCTCAAATGCACAAAAAAGAATGAAATTACTTCAAACCAAGTTTGTGAAGAAGTTAACTCTGTTGCCCACTAGTTTCCCTTAAGAGTCCAAAGTGCTAAAAGGCAACAATTTTTGAAGGGCTATTTCTCAGAGACCGTGAGGCATACAGATTCTCCATTGAAGGCTATTGGATTGTGTTGGGACCATCTACAAAAACCTCTCTTGGTTTTTGCTATCTCGGAGGCATTTTCCTATGGTGATGACTTTTCAGTGGAGGGAAAAGTTGCTAGATGCAAGCAGTGTAAAGTTGCAAAGTGGTGCAACTTTCATTCCGCAACTCATACGACCAAACGAACTATTCCAACATGTCTGTATGGGTACGTTTACGCTAGGGATGGTCCTCTTTTGCACCCAAATACGCTGAATCACTCTGAGCTACATTGGACCGATGATTTCCCTTAAGAGTCCAAAGTGCTAAAAGGCAGCAATATTTGAAGGGCTATTTTTTGGAGACCGTGGGGCATACAAACTCTCTGTTGGAGGCTACGGGATCATGTTGGGACCATCTACAAAAGCCTCTCTCATTTTTTGCTATCTCGGAGGCGTTTTCCTGTGGTGATGACTTTTCAGTGGAGGGAAAAGTTGCTAGATGCAAGTAGTGTAAAGTTGCAAAGTGGTGCAACTTTCATTCCGCAATTTGTACAACCAAACAAACTATTCCAACACGTTCGTATGGGTACGTTTATTCTAGGAATGGTCCTCTTTTGCACCCAAATACGTCGAATCACTCCGAGCTACATTGGACCGGCGATTTCCCTTAAGAGTCCAAAGTGCTAAAAGGCAGAAATATTTGAAGGGCTATTTCTCAGAGACCGTGGGGTATACAGAATCTCTATCGGAGGCTACGGGATCATGTTGGGCCATCTACAAAAACCTC
>VDFB02000008.1:72436389-72525159 GCA_007258455.2 Sequoia sempervirens
ACTTGTAGGATTAAATTTCTTGCAATCATCAGGATTTATTGGCACACAGACACAACCTGCAACATATGAAGTAATGGATGACTACAAGTTAGTGAAATGGTCCTTAATATGTGACTAGTTTGCAAATTGATTGGTATAAAATAAGGTTACAAATAGATCTACATAAAAAATTATGAGGACAATCTACTGTAATCATCAAAATAGATGAAAAGTGCAAAGGAAAGAGCTGAGCTACATCTCTAGAGCCTAAAAAAAACACATGCAAGAAACATAAAAAAAAGAACAAACTAGTTTTTGGATGAATAAAAAATGGTGCCTTTAGCAAGTGATTCATATGCTTTCACACCTAACAGGACATTAAGAAGATTTTAGTCTTCCTCTGTGAAATTAACTACTTGTAGAAAAAACCCAAAAACCAATATTATATACCTCCATGTCTAGCCGAGGGTAGGTATAAGAGAAAAAAAATTCCTCAATGTAGTGCCAAAAAATATCAATGTGTGTGTAGGTTTGTATTACTCAAAATATCATTTCACTGCCTAAGGAAAAATACCAAAGTGATGTTTTAAATTTCAATCTTCACATAGGCTCCCTTATTGCTACACATGCATATACAAGCATTATTCGAGCTCTAAACTATTAAAATATTAAGGATTTAATTAGCTATAAGATGGAAAGTTGTTGTTTAGACATAATCCATCATCTTTTACATATCTTTATTCACTCCTAGCGCTTCAGATAAATTTGTGTAAATGAGACATAAATGTGAATCTTTTATGACAAAGAAAATTCTTAAAAGGAGGGGGGAGAGAGCAAAGGGTAGGGGGCAAGAGAATGCTTGAATGTATAGAAAATTATAACATTTTGATCATTATAACAATAAAATGAATCTTAAGTTTGAAGAATTAATATCATTTAGAACTTTATGATCAAGAATGAATGTAAGTAGAGAAACTTTTGCATACCTGCAGATGGTACAAAATTTCATGGTTAAGTGGAAGCCTCCCATCAACAACAAGATCCAAATATCTATGTATCTATCTCAATCGAGTCTCTAAACCCTTCAAAGCTGTCAATTTTTCCACTAACCTGTTATGCACAAAAGTCAAATTTTAGAGTTATGTCACCACTAAAAATAGAAGAAATAGAGCTTTGCAACCAAATCCACACACAATACAATGTGGTATTCATACAAAGCCATACAAACAAAATAAACTCAGAACATTGGAATGGAAACAACTTCAAATTATGATGCAAAGCATGGATTCAGGGTATAAAGAATCATTTTTCTGCCACCATAGTGAAAATTTAGCACTTTCTTTCATTTTTGCATATTGGTTTGATGTTTCAAACGATGCATTTCTTATATTGAAAAGTGCATTACCTTATTGAGTTTCTCTTTGTTTCGAGAATAGTTTAATATTCTCTACTTAACAGAGCCAACCACGTGACAGTGGAAGCTCATTTGGCCCCTCCCCCCCTCACATCACTCTCAATTCCCCATACCCAATCATATAACATTAATCATTCATTCATCCATTAATAACATATAACATTCATTCATTCATCCATTAATAACATATAACATTCATTCATTAACATATAACATTCATTAATTAATATATTCACATTCATTCATTAACATATAATATTCATTCTTTCAGTTTTTACATATTATCAAAAATATGGTTGTCATGATATGATTACAATCCCTTTTTTTTGTTTCTTTTTTAAAGCTAAAAAATATGAAGTGGAGTATCATTTTATAAATCATCTATCCCCTTTGGTTGATGCGCCCTCTACTGTTGATTTTAATGTCGCTAGTCATGCGCGCTCATGGCTGGCGTGGGCCTTGGCTACCAAGGGGGTCCTCTTGCAATAACAAGAAATGTTAAATTGATATATTTTATTATTATTGTTACAAGTATTTCATTAATTAAAAAACATTAGAGTGGTTCTCTTTGCTTGATGGGTCCACATCATGTTCCTAAACTTCTGTTATAGACTCATGCTCAACATGTTGAATACCCTCTAAATCTTGATCTGTAATTGAAACATGAAAGGTTACATTAATTAATACACCAATTGAAATTAAATATGTTTAAAAGAACATTAGAGTGGTCATCTTTACCTAATGGGGCCACATAATGTTCCTGATCTTCTCTATCCTGATCATGCTCAACATGTTGATCAGGCTCTACATGTTCTAAAGTTGAAACACGAAAGGTTACATTAATTAATACACCAATTGCAATTAAATATGTTTAAAATAACTTTAGAGTGGTCCTCTTTATCTGATGGGGCCACATCATGTTCCTAATCTTCTCTAGCCTGATCATGCTCAACATGTTGATCACACTCTACATGCTCTAAAGTACCGGGATGCACACCATGACCTTCATCTGTAGGTTGTGCTCCACCCTCACCAAGATGCATTCCAATGTCATGTGCAGTATTATCATTGCTTGAATGTTTAAAACAAATAGGCATGTAATTACTTTATGGTGGAAATTAATATTGAATCGATTGCACAAGTATTCAATTTTAAATAAAATTTATTGAGTTTATTTACCTACATGTGAGGATCGTGGAAGGTGTGTTTTCCCAATCAAGACTCTTAGGCATTCATCCATGGCTCCATAGCCTTCTTGCAAGAAAATATTCAGGTCATCTTCTATGGGAACTCTGTTGAATTCAGAGCCCTACATTTTGCATAAGATCATGAATTTTACTTCTATGGTGTGATAAAAACCAAAATTGTTTTTCAATTTATTATTTGGATCTGATATTTAATTTATTGATACTTACAATTCATTTTGGTTAATTTCATATAACCACGAGCCAGTTTGTGTTGCTTTCGTGTTTTGTAATCTCCTTTATTTTCCTTTGATGTATCCGGTGACCTATTAAAAGTTTGAAATATGTTAGATTATGTAAAAAGAAAGAGTAATCAATATATAATTACATTGTTGATAGTATCACATACCTTCCTTGGCCTGGTGGTGTCTTTCCTTTTTTCTTTTCAGCCTTCTCCTTTCCATCGACACCAGGTCCTTCCACTCCCTCTCTAGAATCATGGGGGATGCTCGTACTTTTTGTTCTTCTCTAAATGTGACCTATATTGGTCCATCACATACTTTAGATAGGTACCAAATTTCTTAAGGACCTTGGTTGGTTGAATGTTTTATCACCAAACAGCACAACTAAACGATTAATGAGCTCATCTTTTAAATCTTCATTTTGGGCATTCCACCATGTATGTATGGTGGGCCCGAAAAGCTCCAATGTAATATCACTTAGATGTTTATAAAAACATCATTTCCTACAAAATGATCATGGGATCAATAGTCTAAAAAGAGCGATCAATAAGTAAATTTCAATTGGATTATATATAATAATAATTAAAATATTTTAAAGTACTTGGGACCTTCTCTATCTTTATGGGAATGAAATCCTCGGTCACCACAAATGTGACTGGAAATGTTCCCGTACTAGTAATACGGGAAGATCTAGGAAATGCTGCTAAAATATAACCAATACTAGTGGCCTTTGTATCCCCAGGTACATGTCTTGACACATGTTCTAGCATGTGCTCACTGCCAGAGGGTGAACTAATAGATGCCTGCATGGTATGTGTTGCTGACATTTCAGACAACACTATAGGCACAAATGATGGGGTCAGATGATGTGATGTATGCAAAGAAAGATCAGGATGGACACTTGTACCAACCCCTACTCCTTGGGCAGCACTTGCAATACCTTGATCTTGGCCAAGAGCATCATGAGGACGCAAAAATTATGTAAAAACAACACACATTTTAGTTCATGACATAAAAGAGTACAAAATATAAAACCATGAATGAACTTATGTTATAATTAAAGACCTCATGACAGCTTACTTGCAAGTTTTTTGATCTCTCAGTCAATATTTTAACCCTCTCTTATCTCATTTGCTTGAGGCACTATGAATAACAACTCAAGGATTTCTTCATTGCATTTTTTTTGGGTCTTCCTTATCATATCGAGAGGGTTTGTTGAATAAGCAATGTCATCATCACATAATATTAACTGCACCTCCCTATGGATGCTCTCGTCTACTGCTGGTGCCTTTCCTCGATCAGTCGACTACAACAAGAATATTAAAAATATTTTCTAAATTAACCCAATAAACTTATGAAAAAAACATAATAATAAAACACTTTTCTCGTATCTAATTTGTACAATTACAATGAGGTAAACCTGTCGAGTAGAAGCACCTGAAGATACATCATGATCTGTGCTATGGGTCGGAGCCTTCTATGTACGATCAATGTCCCGCTGTGACAAAAATTAAATATAAAAAAACATTACCGAAATGAAACCAATAGACTTACGAAAAAAAACATAAGCATAAAATGGTATATTGGAGTCATTAATTGGAGGTTGGGTAAAATGGTACATAGTACATACCACCCCCATAGTAACTGTGTTTGTAACTAAGCGATTCAAATTGTAATTGATTAAAAACTCTTCCCCTATTGTTATTGATTTTATCGCACATACGAATACACAGTTTCCCTCGCGCTCCTCAAATATGCAATTGGGTTGCTTATTTGTTGACCCAAGTCATGTACTGTTTATAAACCCTGCAATATTCCCTGATGCTTTTGGCCTTCTGTCAATGTACATAGCCACTCCTTTATTTTGATCCTTATCTTTTAGCTGTATATAATTTTCTGACAGTGCATACCTACACATACTTCGTGTATATCGAACTAGTTGCATCCAATCTTTGTAACTATAATAGGGTCTGACATACTCCATCAATTCAGTAACTTTTTCATAACAGACCATTATGTCATCCATGCAAAATAGGCCCAAACCATGTAATGACAATGGTGCTATGTGATATATCCTCTCGTTGACACAAAAATTAGTGTTTATTGGAGGAAGTTCCTTGGGTACCCCATTTTTCCATTGATTGTACCTCAAGGGAACCTCGACGTCGCCTATTCTTCTCATCATCATAAGAACATCACCCCCCTTCAGCAAGAAAAAATTCCATGCGTTTACAGAATTTTCTTCTAATCTTTTGACCTCTAGTTGATCTCCCTCTTTTAGACATACTACATGTCTCGCTTTCCTCTTCTATTTCTGAATTTCCATTGCTCGAGGAAGACAGATATGATAAATATCTATTTGGTGGTACCTACACTCATAAAGATGTTGGATGAAGTTCTGTCATGGTGATGTGATCCCAAGGTGACATTGTGATTAATCTATCATTTCATCGCTAGAATTTCACATGTTATAAGGTAATCAAGTCTTGATAGATTGCAAGTTATTGTTACTACCATCCAAATGTGTCCATCACAAATCAAATCTACTTAACATTTTAACTCCCAAAATTTGTAACAAGTGTTAAATATGACTATGGTCCACCAGTTACACAACCAAGGCCTCAAATGTATTCTCTAATTGTAATAAAAGGACTTTTGCTCTTCATTCAAGTAAATAAACTTGAAGGGAAACACCACCAAGTGGTTTATTGGAAAAATACATGACTAAAAGTAGCAGAAAATTTACATTTAATTTCCATATGTCTAAGTGGTTAACGGAGAGGGAGTGTGTACTAGGCCTGGTTAAGTCATCATAAGTTTATGCTTTGGCAATAATTTTTTTTAAGTCATCTTAAATCTTCCTATGTCTAATTGCTAAGAGACTTTTGGTATGTTTTAAGGTAGGATGATTGATGAAAGAGCCCAATGAGCCTTTCTCCATGGTATCCAAGTACACATATCAGTGGTCTTCTCTTATACGGTTGGACATGATTTAAAGAACTTAGCTAGGAATTATTCATTTAACCTAATGGTGCAGGAGCACCCAAGCTCTTCAAGGAACACTTCAAGAGACATGAGGATGCAGGGGTCATGAAGACCTATCAAGGAACTCAGAACATTAATTATGAAATTTTGAAGCCTATTATGACTTTTAAAATGGTTAAAAACATTAAAGGATTCAAATGTCCTAAGGGTCCAGATAAGAACCATAGGACCAAAATGCATTGTAATTGGACAAATAATGTCCTAAGAGTCTAGATAGGTTTTTAATATTTTAATCATGTTAATTAAGGTTGAATAATGCCATTTAATAGGTTTGAAGGCTTTTTATTTAGTAGGAGTTAATAAAATAAAAGTTGGAAAATTCAAATTTTAAACTTCCAACTTTGGGCGGGAAAGTGATTTTTAGGAGTTTTAGCAACTTTAATGTAATAAAACCAATTCCAAACAGTTTGAGAAGTTGTGGGATGGGTCTATAACCCTAAAGGAATCATTTTTATGGAGCTTGGTTTGCTAGTACGGATTTTGTACGGACTGCTACAGGAAAAAGCAAAAAAACAACAATTTCTTGCATTTTTCTTGTGCTCTTTTGATGATTTATTGATTTCCATTGAATATTTATTTAGTAGGATGGTTTAGGGACTTGTATCAAATTTTTTTGAAGTCATTTTAATGTCTTGAAAGCAACATCAATCAATTCTTTGTATATTATTGCTGACTGTCCTCAAGAAAGTGCAGATTTTTCACTAAATTTGAGGTTTTTCATGGATGTTTGATCCATTTCATGAGGGAATGATGCTGTAACTTGTGAAATGGATCTATTCTAACATGTATAATACAAAACTAACAAACTAATGTGCAGGAAAGAGGAATATTAAGGTGTACACCAAGATTGGACAATGCAAAGTGCATGAGGATGGGGGCTAAGGTGTAGCAGCAGGAGATATTCCTTAATAAGGGGCAATTTTTTGAGTTTGGATTGATTTATTATGTTGATCTAATGGTGAAAAGTCAAAGAGAGGGATCTAGAAGTGTTTGGAAGGCCAAGATCCAAGAAGCCCTAGTTTTGAGGCAATTTAGTGAGTGTTTTGTGTTTGAGGGTGTCAAAGGTGTCATAGGTGCCTAAAAACCTTAAAATCCTTGGTTTGGGAACATTTTAAGGTACTGTTGAAAGTATTATAATCTGGAGTTAAGATTTGAGTAGGGTTGCTTTGAAAAAGAGGGCTAATTTGGCCTAGTTTTTGTGGAAATAGTAGGATTTGGGAAGTCTGATCCAAAACAAGTGCCATAAAGGTCTGGATATGTTGTGTAGGGTCATAAACCACATCTAAAACAATCATTATTTTGGTAAGTCCTTTGGGGAAGTTGTGAGTAAAGTTAAAAAAATCACCGCAGGAGGCCTAGTTGGGCTAGAAGCCTAGTCAAGGTGCAAAAAGTGAGTTTGTGTTTAAGTCAGAGGTTTGGGGCTTGAAACCAGTCAAGACAAGTTTTTTTGCATCTCTTAAGAACATTCCTAGGGTTTGGGTCCATAGGAGAAGGTTTTGAGTGATAAGTGCATTACTGAGGCTTATCTCCACAAGGGTGCCTGGAAGAGATTTGAGACTGCTTCATTGAAATCCTTGAAATCATTGTGAGTTTCCAAAAGTCCCATAGCCTCTACATCAAAGTGGTATCAGAGCAGTGAGTAGGTCCTTTATGGATTGAATAATCAGCAATGTCACCAAAAAATCAACTAGCAAGAGAGTTGGAGGAGTTAAGGGAAACCTTGGAAAGGGAAAGGAGAGAAAGAAGAGAACAAGAAGCAGCAAGAGAGCAGGCCAGAGCAAGGGAAGAAAGGCAATGGAAAAGGGAGAGAGATACTATGCAAGCAAGGATAAATAACCTTGAGAGGAGTAGGAGGAGAGAAGACCAAGAAGACCAAGAAGACAATGATGAAGAAGAAGAGCATGTGAGGGTAAATAAGGAACAACTAATAGATGAGACAGAGGACCCTGAGGAAAGGAGGTTACTGAGATTGTTGAACGTAGTACAAGGTCATGGAGGAAAGGGTCACATAGACTTGCCTATCTATCAAGGGAAGATGGATAGTGAGGAGGTGTTAGGATGGCTTGATTCCTTAGAGAACTATTTTGAGTTTGAAGAGATGGATGAAGAGAGGAAGGTTAAGTTTGCCAAAACCAAGTTGAGAGGCACAACATTGACATGGTGGACTAGTTTTCAGAATGATAGGATGGCTAGGGGATTGACAAAAGTCTCTACGTGGGCTAGGATGAAGAGTTTGGTCAAAGAGAAATTCCTGCCATCTGATTACACAATTCATGTGAAGAGGATGAGGCAAAATTTAAGACAAAAGGACATGGATGTGATGTCCTATACTGAGCAATTTCACAAGCTTAGTATTAGAGGAGGTTATGAGGAAGAAGATGAGAAAGTAGCCAAGTATATCAATGGCTTGAGGTATAATCTACAAGATGAGATTGGTTTGCAATTGCCAAGGACATTAGGAGAATGTTTTCAGTTGGACATTAGAGCAGAAGAAAAGGTGAAGAGGAAGCAAGAAAGATCAAGCAATGGTGGAAGAGGAGGTAGTTCAAACAAGGGCAGAGGTAATAGAGAACAAGGATAAGGCAGCAATGACAAGAGCAGTAATGACAAAGGCAAGGAGGTGTTTTCTAATCAAAGAGGTGGATACACTCCTAGAGGAGGAGGCAGATTTGGACAAGGTAGAGGCACATTCACAGGGAGGTGTTTCAATTGCAATGAACCAGGGCATCCTTCCTTCAAGTGTCCTAAATGGGAACAAGCTGATAAGGGCAAAGAAAGGAGAGCTAACTTGGTACAAGAAGAAGAAGACAAGAAGGAGGAACCAAAAACATTCATGGCAGACCCTGTGACTGATGGTGACTTTCTTATGATCAAGCAAGGAGAAAGACTTCATCAAGAGCCAAAGGTAACTATCTTTAAGACCAATTGTCTTAGTCATGGTAAAATATGCAAATTGCTCATTGATTCAGGGTCACATAGCAATTTAGTTTCAGTTGATATGGTAACCAAGTTAGGGATTGAAACATTTGATCATCCTACTCCCTACAAGGCCACTTGGGTAACTCAAGGACAACATGTAGAGATTTGTAAGAGGGCTTATGTAGATTTCTCAATTGGATCATATCATGATAGGGTGCTTTGTGATTTCATTTCAATGACTTGTGGTCATATCATCTTGGGGAGACCATGGCAGTATACTAGGCAAACATTGCATGATGGTTTTCACAATACATATTTGGTGCATAAAGATGCAGTGAGATACAAATTAGTTCCTTTTCCTTTGGAGCAGTCAAATGAAAGTTTTATGATCTGTTTTGAGAAACATTTGTAGGTAAATAAGCATGGTGAGACAGGGGAAGACATTGGTAGGTTGAGAAAAGACAAGTTGCAGCAGGGTTATGAGGTGGACAATCCTAAAAATCAAACTTTGTGGGACTTGGACAGTATTAAGATTGGAAGTATTGAATGCCCTATTGTTGAGGGTAATAGGGGTGGTGTTTCTTCACAAGGAAATCAGTGGCATAGAGGTAGAAATAGGGCACAAAATCAGACTGAGTTCAAGCAGCAAAAAGCACAAACAAAACAGATTTTTGACACTAACATGTTGAGTGACATGAATGCAAGTTGGAAGAAAAGGAAGAAGGTAACTTTGGGATATTTCATGCTTGGTAATCAAAAGGTGAAAACATGCAGGAACAAGGAGTATTATGGAAGCAACAAGTTAGATACTTCTTGGGGCAAGAACTTTTTCTTTATTGGGGAGAATGGTGTAGGAGCACCCAAGCTCTTCAAGGAACACTTCAAGAGACATGAGGATGCAGGGGTCATGAAGACCTATCAAGGAACTCATAACATTAATTATGACATTTTGAAGCCTATTATGACTTTTAAAATGGTTAAAAACATTAAAGGATTCAAATGTCCTAAGGGTCCAGATAAGAACCATAGGACCAAAATGCATTGTAATTAGACAAATAATGTCCTAAGAGTCTAGATAGGTTTTTAATTTTTTAATCATGTTAATTAAGGTTGAATAATTCCATTTAATAGGTTTGAAGTCTTTTTACTTAGTAGGAGTTGATAAAATAAAAGTTGGAAAATTCAAATTTTAAACTTCCAACTTTGGGTGGGAAAGTGATTTTTAGGAGTTTTAGTAACTTTAATGTAATCAAACCAATTCCAAATGGTTTGAGAAGTTGTGGGATGGGTCTATAACCCTAAATTAATCATTTTTATGGAGTTTGGGTTGCTGGTACAGATTTTGTATGGACTGCTACAGGAAAAAGCAAAAAAACAACAATTTCTTGCATTTTTCTTGTGCTCATTTGATGATTTATTGATTTCCATTGAAGATTTGTTTGGTAGGATGGTTTAGGGACTTGTATCAACTTGTTTTGAAGTCATTTGAATGTCCTAAAAGCAACATCAATCAATTCTTTGTATATTATTGCAGACTGTCCTCAAGAAAGTGCATATTTTTCACTAAATTTGAGGTTTTTCATGGATGTTTGATCCATTTCATGAGGGAATGATGCTATAACTTATGAAATGGATCTATTATAACATGTATAATACAAACCTAACAATCTAATGTTCAAGAAAGAGGAATATTAAGGTGTACACCAAGATTGGACAATGCAAAGTGCATGAGGATGGGGGCTAAGGTGTAGCAGCAGGAGATCTGCCTTAATAAGGGGCAAGTTTTTGAGTTTGGATTGATTTATTATGTTGATCTAATGGTGAAAAGTCAAAGAGAGGGATTTGGAAGTGTTTAGAAGACCAAGATCCAAGAATCCCTAGTTTTGAGGCAATTTAGTGAGTGTTTTGTGTTTGAGGGTGTCAAGGGTGTCATAGGTGCCTAAAAACCTGAAAATCCTTGGTTTGGGAATATTTTAAGGTACTGTTGAAAGTATTATAATCTGGAGTTAAGATTTGAGTAGGGTTGCTTTGAAAAAGAGGGCTAATTTGGCCTAGTTTTTGTGGAAATAGAAGGATTTGGGAAGTCTGATCCAAAACAAGTGCCATAAAGGTCTAGGTATGTTGTGTAGGGTCAAAAACCACATCTAAAGAAATCATTATTTTGGTAAGTCCTTTGGGGAAGTTGTGAGTAAAGTTAAAAAAATCACCACAGGAGGCCTAGTTGGGCTAGAAGCCTAGTCAAGGTGCAAAGAGTGAGTTTGTGTTTAAGTCAGAGGTTTGGGGCTTGAAACCAATCAAGAAAAGTTTTTTTACATCTCTTAAGAACATTCCTAAGGTTTGGGTCCATAGGAGAAGGTTTTGAGTCATAAGTGCATTATTGAGGCTTATCTCCACAAGGGTGCCTGGAAGAGATTTAAGACTGCTTCATTGAAATCCTTGAAATCATTGTGTGTTTCCAAAAGTACCATAGCCTCTGCATCACCTAAGGAGAGAATCAACTTTAAGTTCTTCAAATATTATATTCCTCTATTCATAATTTATAAGGGTTGTGTGTGGAGGAGGTTATCACTACCAAGAAGGGAGGAGACCTTTCCTTGTGATGGAACTTCAAAAATTTTCTCTTTGTGTTCCATTTTTATCTTGCCTTATGTCTTTGGTCATCTATGGTGTTTGGGAAAATCTTAAGGTTGGGGTTTTACCTTTGTCTTCATGTAAAACCCTAGTGTTTATCTTACGCCTTGGGTGGGATATTTTGGGCCGTTACTTTTTGGGGAGGGTTTTAAAACAACTTAAGCCCCATCGCTTCATCTAGGCTAGGCCCCTTTTGATTTATCATTTTATTTCATTCACCTGACTTTATTATTTCTTAAGTCTTGGATGGTCTCATGCTCCCTCGTTTAAAAAACAACTTATGTCATTGTTTATCATTGGCCTAGTGATGTCCCCTCATTCTTTTAATAAATGTTTTATATTTTGCAGAGGGACAAGTTTGCGTGACTATAGATCAATTATCATTTGATCTCAGTCATTCCCTTCCATCCCATGATGACCCCACCACACTGTTTTGGTTGATCACAATATCACGGGCAAGTGCCACATGTCTCATTTAATGAAGCTGAAGAGATGATAGAAATACTTTGATACATTTATCTAGTTTTAATACATTATGTAGCGGGTTACTAAAGCATTTATGAGATGCACATGTTTCAAATCAATGGAGATGTTATAATCTCGATAGGAAAGGTGTTTGATGGTTAATGGAAAAGCTGGTGACTGTGTTGAATGAACAGGATTACCAATGGTTGAGATCCATGGTTTCCCACCATAGCATGATCAGAAGTTGCTAGGTCTTTATCAATCGTGATATCGCAGGCGAGCGCCACGTGGATTTCCTTGGCAACACATAGTATGGTGGGCCCTTATTTCCATGATGGAGATCATGTCAGTTTGTTTTGAAGGTAGTCGTTTGATCATCTGACCAAAGTGAAGGATCGACAACTAGTATTTGAATTTGCATCAAATGCGATTACAAGGTTCTATTCTGTAATTTCATATTTCTGTTTAGCCCTCCTCAAGAACTAAAAACTCAAGATTACAGCTGCCCTCCTAGAGAGCTAAGTGTTGAAGAGAGCCAAGATACAGACACCAGATAGATGGCATATAGGTCATTTGTAGCAGACAATGAATTTTGATATACAAACTCAGATGCATGTATTTTGATGGAGTAAATGAAGATATCTAAGTTGCGGATTAAGATTTTGGTATCAGTTGTTTGTTAAATTTATGTAGTTATTTGATTGTCTCCATTCTGATGCTTCTCTATTGTTTAAATTGATATAACAAGTTTATACTCAATTTATCATTATACATTTGCTATATATATGTGTGATCTAGTTATTTAGTTCTCTAAAGTAGGGGTTAAAATTGTTTAATCAATCACAACAATTGGGAAGTGTTACTTGGATTAATAAGAAGAATCACATAACTAGAATTTCCATTCTATCTTGAGAAGAGTTTGTCAATTATTCACTTGCACGTTTACACAAGTTCTAAACAATTTTTGTGCCTGACAGTTTGAATTATTTCCATTATTGAAATCCACATTTACAGATATTCATTAGACTCCATATACCCAATAAGGCACTAGTCTCCCCTTGTATTCTTTTATCATTTTCATTATTCTTATTTATTTTACACTTACATTTACAAATACACATACATATGCATTTATTGTTTTTATTTATTTCTCATGTAGCTTAATAGTTTGATCGATTTCATATTATATGTGTTGAAGACTTTAGAATTTCAATTACATTAATTTATTGATATGTTGTATCTATAACACTACAAAACCATATGCTCTTTGCATTTACACTTGCATTTAGAAATACACATTTATATACATAGATATAGATTTCTTTAATGATATGTTGCATTTATTGTTCTAGGAGAGCATCCAGTAATTGCATTTACATTTACATTTAAAAATACATATACATACATACATACACATATATATGTGTGTGTGTGTGTGTATGTATATCATTTATATTCAGTGTTTAGAAACAACCCATTAGGTCTGCACATGGATAAAAATTCATAAAATCAGATTTCTCATACATATTTTGTTGAAACCTAGGCTTGAACCTCTCATTTCACATGCTTTTCTTCATAAAACTCTTGAGGACAGCAACTATACTTTCTTTATTTCTCATCCTACGCCCTATTCATGCATCCTACAATTACAACAGTATCCATGGGGCCTCTTACACAATCTAAAATAATCACAAAATGTGTAAGAGCCCCTTTATATCATGTTTAGACTACAAAACCCTCAAAAATAGGGTAACCGAGCTGTATGCAAATAAATGAAGCTTTCTAACTCAAATTAACAATTTAAGCCCTCAAATTAGATTCAAATAAAATCTAACACATATCTTCACAACCTGGAATTTATTTCACATCAAAATATGGCTGCATGTGACCATACAATGCTGCATAACAGGAAAAATACAAAAATTTTGAAGAAAAACACAGATTTTTGAATGTCAAGAGCTTGTATTTTAAATCATCAACCATCAACAACCATTACAATGATCACTTTATGCCTTTTAAAGGCCTTTACATGTCAACCACTGAACAACCACCTCTACAACTGACTTTTTAATCTTTTATGATCACATGAAACATAAAACACACTAATTTCAAGGTTGTTAACATCACTATTGAAATGTTTTAATTTTTTGACCTTTCAAACATTAAAAAGTACATCATTAAATTAATTATGTAATGGCATAAAAATTAAAAACATCATGAATTAATTATGTAACCACATAAGTCAAATATAATTCTATCAAGAAATTAATATCAAATAGATAATATAATCATATAACTCATACATTTCAATGTCATTGATCTTCTTCTTCATCCAACTCTTTGTATGTATCATCCGATCCAGATTCTACATTGTAAGGATTGGTCATATCATCATCATCATCATCGATATCAGTTTTGATAATGTCATCATCCACCACGGATATCATCTTCATGAACATTAACTCCTACATCATCATGATCTAGTTCCTCCTCTTTGACATCTTCGTCAGGGACATCATCAACTAACTGTTGATCCTGATCATCATCTACATCATCTTCTAGTTCTTCGGTATCTTCTTCTTCCACCACATTATACTTTACCGTCCTTCCTCTTGGATCATGTCTAATAACAAATGACCAACCCAGTTTACCTGGAACCTCTAAGTAAAATACCTGCTTACATTGGCTTGGAAGAACATAGGGCTCATTTCCAGCTCGCTCAATCGACCTTGTATTAACCATGGTAAATGCATTATCATGTTCAATAGTAGTTCTCTTTGGATCATTTTCATTCAATCGTAGCCTGTACCATAGGATGATGAACAAAATTAATCTGAAGGACTTAAAGTCACACTCAAGTATATCATCCAAAATCCCATAGTATCAATTTTCTAAGACTTCTAGATGTATGTCACTTCTAGATGAAACATTAGTCACCTGAAAGACTGCAATTATACCAAAATCACAAGTTTTCTTCATGTCATCCAATATTTTGATTCAAAATTTATGACCATTGCACCACATAGCCTTGTGGTGTTTCACCTGCAATATGTCAAACATATAAAACTTATTGCAATATCATCAGTTGATAAACATATTTATTCTTGGCCGAATGTATGCAAAGAAAAAATAATCTCAACATATATATATACATAAATATAATTAAAAATAATTAAATAATATGGGTGATTAATATATTTATACGTGCCTTTTTATCTCTTAAACCGTATGCTAAATCAATTTCCCTTTGTGTAACATTGGAATCTTCATTACGATGAGCTTCTTTAACCAATGAAGCCACACCTTCCCATGTTAATACGTGACCAAATTGTTGACATCATTCAATCCATACCATCATCCAATCAAGATTTTTTGCAACATACAAATGTAGTGCATCCCACTCTCGACCAACTATATCAAAAAAAATTGAAATTCACAAACGACATATAATTAGTTAAATACCACAGTATACAACCTTAATTTATAATTGATGTATATTGAAGATTAAAAATTAAATAAGTACAATATACATAAAAACCATATGTAAAATGTATTCCAATTAATCTTCATGACCATCTTATAATTACCTCACTTTCCTCAATCTACCTTTCCCCATTAGGTACTCCCCTTCAAATTTGTTAATGGAGTTGGGATCCCAAATGTGATCTACATGGATTTTTGTTGAAAACTTAGAAAGATATTCACTAATGTACACCATGGTCTGGTATACCATATATCCCTCCACCATAAAACCCTCAGGATGTGCTCTTTTTCTAACCAAAGCCTTCAAAATTTTCAAGTGTCTCTCAGCCATCCACATTGATCTTGTGTGTACAGGTCCACACAATTCAATCTCCTCAACTTGGTGTATGAGGTAGTGTTCTTGTGCATTGAAAAATTTCGAAGGTAGACACTTTTGCATTTCACACATTACACGAGAAATTTCTCTCTTCCAATAATTTATATCTTCTTTATGAATTTCTTTAGATGATAGCCATCTATAAGTGATTCAAGGCGCAAATATATTAACGAGATTTAACAAAAATATATAGTATATTACATAACAAGTAAAACAAATGGCAATTATAAGATGTATACAATGAATTGAAAAAATATCGCTACTTACCTCATGTATTTTCCAAGATCATATATAACTTGCTTGACATTGTTGTCAAAGTTGTCTAGGAGAGATAGAGGTAGAGCGTACTACAACAATTATAAAATGATCTTTTCATTATTTTTCCAAAAGTAGTAAACATAATACACTGAAAAGTACATGCATTATACAAGTGTATATAATATACCAAAATAATTACCTTAATGAAGGTATGCCAATCATGCATTTTCATCCCTGACCCAAATTCACTTTTTTTTGTTATTATATTTTTTATGTTCTCAACAAATCTTGTGGGAAATTGAATTTTTTGTATGACTTCTTTTATAGCATTGCTTTTCTGCTCCGTTAATAACCAAGGAAGGGCACTTATATTAATTTGGTCTCCATCGCTATTTAATTGAATGACATTTTTTATTGCATGATTGGCTTCCTAAATGTCACTACAAATTTTGACAATTTTTTCTTTGTCATGCCTTCCATCCAATATTTTCCATAACATTTATGTTATATTCTTTCTGATATGCATTGTATCAAACAAATACACAATTTGTAGCTACTCATAGTAGGGAAACCTACAAAAAAATTTGGGATAACTTTTCAGTCCCTGTGGAAGCCAGCCATTAATGTCTTGATGATCTTCATGAAGCATATAAGTTAAACAAATTAACAACGACAATCATTGTCAATTACAGCATGAGTAAACTTAACACAATATAAAAATATAAATTTAAAACATATCATCTATGATAGATAAACAATTTGATCTGATGTATAACCTTGAAGATTAATTCTATTATATTCCAACTTCCATAGGCGAGGTGTCATTCTTCGTGGTTTTGATGTAATCTCTTCTTTCCCATTAAAAATATTTTTTTCAGTAGTTCGATACTTATGATTTCTATGGAGGAAATGCCTATACTCATCAAACACCTACTTTCCTAAACTTGTTGAATGATGAGATTTCATCTTTGGACCACAAATTGGACATGTGAATTTTCCCTTTATTTGAAGACTTGCAAGATGATATATAATTGGATTAAATATGCCAATTTTTATAATTATATATAATGAATAGATTATTTTAAAAGCATGCATGATATCTACTTCATAAAATTAAATATTATTAAAGTGCAGTTGAATGTTATAACATACCACAAAAATTTGTTAACCCTGGGGCATCATGAATTATCCATACAAGCATTGCATGGAATTGAAATTGTCTTTGTCATATTGGTCTAGAGACGTCATACATAGTGATGTCATTCCATAACTTTAGTAACTCATCAATAAGAGACTCAATATATACATTCATATCTTTAACTTGGTACTTACCTAGTTGAATGAACATAAACATTATATAATTATTATAACCATTTTACTGCAATAAATATAAATTAATATACATGACTATTGAATGAAAAAAATATAAGTCATTATGCAACAAATAAGACAAATGAGATGCTACTACGTTAATGAAAATTGATGTAAACAAATTCCTGGAACAATCATTGACAACATTATGTGTTCCCTCTTTATTGACATCCATGAAGGAATGTTATTGTTGATAACAAAAATAGGCCACACCGAGTAAATAGATCTCAGCTCTCCAAATGGATTGACACTGTCCGCTCCCAATGAAATCCTGAGATTACGAGGTTCTTCTTTAAAGTGTGGCCATTTTTTCCTCCATATCCCTAAATGCAGAACCATTCGTAGGCATTCGAAGAATGTCATCTCCACTTCTATTTTGTGCATGGTAATCCATAATTGCGCTAAGCTTTTACACCTAAATAATCATTGCATACATGGAATAATAGAACTATAAGGAAGAACCTTGTGAGACACCTTTTTTGTTAGTTGATTTGTTCGATATCTACTGATATGACATTCTGGGCATTCTGTTGCAAATTCATGTTGTTTATGATATATAATATGATCATTGGGACATGCATCTAGTGCTTGATACTCCATTCTGATATATTTCATAATGCCAGATAAATCTCGATATGAGCGAGGTAAAATATTTGATGGTGGTAAAAAAAATTCACTAATCAATCTATAACAAAAAATAATTTGTTAATATAAAGAATATTAATGGTACATATTTCATCCTTTATTTACTAGTGATGAACTAACAACAATTAAAATAGATAAAAAAAGATGACATCTATGACATACCTTAACATCCTTGAGATTGCTATGCTTGATAAAAAATTCATAACCTTCAAGTTCAACAGCAACAATACAGCAGAGAGAAGAGTTGTTTGGGATCCTTCATAAAGGGGCTCGTATGCCTTCTCAAGTACAGGTAAATCATGAACATCATCAAAGTCATCTTGATCATCATGATCAGCTCTGCCACTAAATGTGTCATGGATCAATGTATCTATACCATCATCTTCAACTGTGTTTTCTGGTGCATGATCATCTTCTTCCATAGGATCATTAACTTCATCTTTGATATTTACAGCTCCATGTTCGTCCACTTTCAAAACCACATTCTCCAGGCCATGATAATCCATATCATGTGCCCTAGGGTACCCCACCTTTATAATAATGATAGACAAAAATAAACCATGAATATGATCAAGTGATTTTATATATATATATATAAATATATATATATATATATATAATTTTAAAACGATATAAACATTTACAAATTCAATCAATATAAACACATATAATGAACAACTTACCAAGGACAATAATCATGCCCCCTTCAACGTGGCCATGCTACCTACAATGTTTCTTAGCTGTTGTGATTAAAATCTCTCGTCTTTAAGCCCTTGCAATTATTGTAAGGACAATAGCATTTCCCATCACCCTTTCTTTTCAATCTAGCCCACAATCTATCAAGTGTCTCTTCATTTTGTTCTGGACTAATATTATCGACATGATTTTTCTAAGCCAATTTGAGATCTTCAAAAAATATCAAACTCACACTCCAATAATTTTTATTCATAGATAGGTAATAAAATCTAATAATTCTGATATTTTACACCAAAAAAAGAAGAGAAGATAACCACTGACCACAAAAAACACTTTAAAATGCTAATTCTAAAACTTATTAAATTATGATTTTACTATGATTTCCAACCGTTAGACTCCTAAAATTAGAATATTGAACTTGATTGCAAACTTACAACGATGGAGGTAGCGAGCTAGTAAGAGAAAGTGACCCATTCCTAAGGAGCAACAAGTCAGAATCATCATTGCTAATGTCAATATGGATTTATCCTTTTAGTTAAAGATGCAATGTGTCACTTCTTATGACGAGCTTATCCCTAGGGCCCTCAACATTGAGAGAGCCCTAATTGCATAAGGAAGCACACACTAGTATAATTTGGCAAATAAATGACTAGGTGACTAAAAATTTTAGTCACAACAACTAAAAATGACTAAATTCTGCTTATTTTTTGCAACTCAGCTATAAATGAGTAAATAAATTACTAGTTTGGTCATTGATTAAAAATTATTTAGTCACACAAATAAAAATGACTAAATAGTTAGTCATTTATTTAGTCACAATCCATTTGAATAAATTATTTAAGGAATCAAGAATATAGCCCGCCAAAATACTCTAAAACTTTAATAAACATACCCTAAAACTTTTGTCAAAATCTTATTTTTAGGTATAGCCCACCGGAATGGAGTTTTCATTTTAATAAACATACTCTAAAACCTTCGTCAAAACATTATTTTCAAGCATAGACCACCAAAATGGAGAAGTGTTTCAGTAAATAATGATAGAGAATGGTGAGGAGATGTGCATGAAAGGAGGCATAGGATTCATTGTTGCTTATCTCATTCCTACTCTACTCAACAAATCTTACATTGTTCCCGCTACTATTTGTAATCTAGGTATTTACTTGACATATATTTGCATAATCTCAAATTCCTTCAAAGGTTTTTGAAGTATCAATGTATCCTATATAGGGTTTAGAATGATTTCTTTTAATTAAAAAAATAAATAAATGATGTATTTCCATGTAATTAGATAATGTGGAGATCTCCTAAATCTGCCCTAGCACACTATCCTCTTTGGCACTGTATTCATTACTCCTAGCTACTAGGGTTTTGCATGTGACATCTTTAATATCTTCATGACTGTGGATTTTAAATAGATCTTAGTCTTTGTTTTAATCCTTTTCATGGTAACCCTTGAGTTCCATAATCCACCTTCAATCTCTTCTAAGAATGTTGTCTTAAGCTAGACTGCATAGTATGCATATAAAGCAAGTCCTTCATACCTGCCATTGTTCCAAACCACCACTCACTTTCTTGCTTAAAATGTTGCCTCCATAAGCACATGTTTTAAAATCATGGTTGTCAGTGATTGACCATTAAGGTCACCACTTTCATCAAGATACAATGAGATTTTTGTCTTCAAACTCAAGGCATTATGCAAGATAACATTGTGAATTTTTTGTTGTGTACGATTTGATTTTCTTGCACATTTACTACTTTTCTAACTTCCTTTAAGAATGGGTAGTGCACCCTCAGCTACAATCTCAAACAGCTCACTTACTATCAATTGAAGATTTCTTTCATAAGCATCCTTCTATAAAATCAAACTATTCCCTATAGACTGCCTACTTACTGTAGGGGACTCATTGTTTCATGGTATTGTAGATCTTAAGATCCTTCAACCTTATTGACACTACTTCACAGTCCACAAGGTATTATTCACTATTCTCCCATCTTTGATGAGTCTCAAAACACTACTCAAACATGCAATCCACTACCTCCACTATACAATGGCTGAGAAGAAACATTGAACCTATGATTACCACTGTTACTTCATTTGGACAGTCATTCCCTAATTGCATTTGCCTTGTCTAACACTACCAAAATTATTTGAAAAACCATTAAGGTCAACAAGGGGGTAAGGAAACTCACTGTTAAAATCTCCACTTTACTATGCAAGGTTTGAGTTTTATTATCTTGTCACTGCTCAGCCTCTTTTTGACTGTAACATCTCAAGTGGCTGTCATTCTTCTTACCATAGATTGCATTTACAAATGTCACTAAGCTACATAGTGTGCTTGTTATTGGCTACAATCTTTAGATTGCAAGATTTTGTTATTAGCTACAATGTCTCCATCTTTATGGTATTGCAACCTCACTAATCCGCTAGAGTTATTGTTTATGTTTCTACAAAGGCCTAAGGTTTGTACCCTAATCATGCTCTTACCAATGCTTCTATTGGTATTAAAAAACAACCTTAAATCTTGGGTCAGAAAATTAGTTGTCTTGATAGAGTTGTGGTATGATCTTGGATTGTATCCTAGAGTGTGTGGGAAGCTTGTGTTTGATCATTAAGGTATGTAAACCTAATCATGGAAATGTATCCTATATAGCATGGGTCTTTCTTTAATACTTTCCATAATGGTTATTAGCAGATCACATTATTATAGTTTGCGGTAACCCAAGATTGCATTCAATTATGTAACAAACTTGGTTTGTAGTTTAAGCTATACACTTTTAAGTAACATTCATAAGGTTTAGAAAATATTGATCACTCTCTAGAATAGCCCATTAAACATGGGTTTTGCTTGAATGCACTACATAATTGATATAACACAACCACTCTGAATATCAACCAGAGTTATAGGCTCTTTATTGCAGCAAGAGGTAATCACTCTTGGATCATGCTATAATTACATCGTAACCTGTTAAACTTGAGACAACCTAAATGCACCCAATGATGATTGACACCTACATTATACAACCTGAATTAACTACATTATATGAGTGCCTACATTTCTATCACAACATAGCCACATTAAACTTGGGTCACACATGAATGCATCCTGTATTTGTTATAGCACAACTATGCCACATGACCAATAGAGTTATGGATCACATAATTACAGTCACAAGAATCTGTTCCTTGGCTATGATCTTATGGTGATTCCACACAACAAAATATGGACATGAAATTCTCAAAACCCTAAACCTCTAAAAATGAAATCTAATGACATGTTGCTTTAAAATATGATTTTCAAACTTGGAACTACAAATCTGACTTCACAACTGAATTATGCAAAAAGACAATGACTACCCTCAACCTGGCGATATCTTCTTGAATTTTTTCTTATTTTTCCCAAGAAAATCATCCTTAGTTCTCCACAAATTGTCTCAAGTAGAGAAAATTCTTAAGTATAGCAAAACATTGTTGCAATAAATCAGCGAACTCACTTTTCTTTATGTCGGCCACAATTTGATTTTTTTCTTATTTTTCATGTTTGTCGAAATTTCGACGAAACTACTAGTCGAAATTTTGACGAAACCCAAGTTCTTCAAAATTTTGACGAATGTCGGGGATAAACTTTTAAAAAATTGAAAATTACACATCAAATTTTACAAGCACCCGACAATACATCAAATTATACATATTTCGTCAGATTTTGCAGTCAAATGAGTTAGTGAATGGTACTCCTAAATCTTATTATTCAACTTTTTTTGGACCCTTGAAGGGTTTCATGGATGTTTTATATTTGTATACATACAACCTGGAGCACCATACATATATCAACTTACATTTTCATTGTATTGTTTAGAATTTGTATCCTCCATTCTTGACTTAATAGCTCACATTTTCATTGTACTGTTGGAAATTTGTGTCACTATTAACTTTACTAAACAACTCACATTTTTGTTGTAATTTTAGCTATTTGTTGGTTAATTGATGGAAGACTCCATTTTATATATCTCGGTTAATTCATAAAATCCAAGCATGCATTTTATGTCATAAAATTGTATACTTAAAAATGCAATTATATTTATATGTATGTGTATCTAAGGGTAAATTTAGGTATGTTAGATGTTAACAAATCAACAATGCATATAAACCCAAAGAACTACGACATACATTGAAAACTAAAAGAAGAAACGTTTATACCAGATAATTGTTGAAGCTTCCATGATTCCTCTTCGTAGCATCTCCTAACTTGCTGCAAATGTTGCCCTCAGATCGAACGTACGAGCAATTCTTC
The DNA here is from genome assembly GCA_007258455.2 of Sequoia sempervirens. NCBI lineage: Eukaryota > Viridiplantae > Streptophyta > Pinopsida > Cupressales > Cupressaceae > Sequoia > Sequoia sempervirens. Next base: position 72,459,387 of record VDFB02000008.1, read on the forward strand.
AACTATGCCTATGTCCTACACAAGCTTTGAAGGATTTAAATAAAACTATGCCTATGCCTATGACAATATGACTCTAAAATGCCAAGTAAACTCTAAGTAGTTATGCACTAGAATAACGAAATTCATGTCTCTAATCTCAAAATGTGAGTAAAATAGCATTTTATAGAAAATGCCATTTTGAATGGACGGACGAGATTGAATTTCGACATAGACCTAAAATCAAAGAGCAAGATTTAATCTGACAATCCCTAATTAGGGTTAGGGAAAAATCATTAAGTGAGTGGTCGAGATGTCATCTGAGAACATCAAATCAGCGGTGGAGAATAAATGAGATAATTAATTAGAAAAATAAAGATTTTTGAAAATCAAGAAGATAAAGACTGCCTGATTTGTGAGATTCAAAAAATTAGGAAGATAAGAGTTGAACTGAAGATCAGATTTGGAAAATCAATAATTTGCTCAATTACTTAATTTTTGGAAGAAAGTTACCAATTTGAATTAAATCAACTCAAAATATGGATTTTGTGAGATAATAAATAATCGATTTTCAGATTATTTAGTAAAATGAACTATCAATCAAGAATGTGATATCATTTTAAATAATTAACTTATTTAAAATGAGAGAAATGTTAATTTTGACAATTAAATAATTAAAAATAATTATTTAATTTAGAAGATATGATTTAATAATTAAATAAAATAATAAATTCATTTAATTATGAGAATTAGTGACATATTAAATAAATAAATGAAATTCATTTATTTAATAATCAGGAAAAGAATAAATAAATAAAGGTAATTAAATAAATTAATAAATTTATTTAATTGTAAGAAGATAGTAGACCCTTAGTGACGTATTGAATAAATAAATATAATTTATTTATTTAATAATCATGAAGAATACAAGAGACATGAATTAATTAAATAATATTGTATTATTTAATTAATAGCTGAATGTGGACCAAGGACATAATTAAATGTCATAATTATGCTAGGATGAAAGTGGTAAAAATAGAGCTTGTAGGCCTAGGTCATTTTTAAGTGTCTACAGTATATATACATATGTATAATTATATATATATATGTGTGTGTGTGTGTGTGTGTATGTATGTATATATGTATATATGTATATATATCTATAAACATACATATATATGGATGTATATATATGTATGTATATGTATATGTATATATAGATACATATGTGACTATATTATGTGTGTGTATAATAATTAGTCTTTATGTTTGAAATGGGTAATATTTTGTCTATTATTATCTCAAGTTTAATTCTACCATTTCTTCCACACACTCCCAACATCTTCAAATGAAAAGGCTTAACATTCTGCCAATTCTTTGGTATCATCATAATAGGATGCTTCTTCTTCTTAAAAAAATGTCTTCCCCAAATCATGAATGTAGTAAAGGAATCACAAATTGATCATCCATCAACATAACATAAGACCCACAAACCTTCCTCTTCATCCCAAATGGAATATAATCAGTCCTAAGCTTGGAATGCTTCAATATGAAATGGGTAAGCTTTCTTCTTCATATGTATGACCACACACACACACACACACACACACACACATATATATATACGTATGTATGTATCTATAAATATGTATATGAATTTTTCCACTATCTATGATTATCTAAATTTTAATTCTGCCATTTCTTCCACACACTCCCAACATCTTCAAATGCAAAGGCCTAACATTCTTCCAATTCTTCGGTATCATCATAATAGGATGCTTCTTATTCTTAAAAGAGGTCTTCCCCAAATCATAAAGGAAATAATGGAATCACAGATTGATCATCTAGCAACATATCATAAGACCCATAAACTTTCCTCTTCATCTCAAATGGCATATAATTAGTCTTAAGCTTTCAATGCTTCAATACCTTTGAAATGGGTAAGCTTTCTTCTTCATATGTATGACCACATATTAATATATTTGTATGTATGTATGTATGTATGTATGTATCTATACATACGTATATGAATCCAGGTCAAGTATCTATGATTATCTAAATTTTAATTCTATCATTTCTTCCACACACTCCCAACATCTTCAAATGCAAAGGCTTGAAATTCTTCCAATTCTTCAGTATCATCATAATAGGATGATTTTTATTCTTAAAAAATCTCTTCCCCAAATCATGAAGGAAATAATGGAATCACAGATCGATCATCCATCAACATATCATAAGACCCAAAAATTTTCCTCTTTGTCTCAAATGGCATATAATCAGTCTTAAGCTTTTAATGCTTCAATACCTTTGAAATGGGTAGGCTTTCATCTTCATATGTATGACCACATATTAATATATTTGTATACATACATACATACATACATACATACATACATACATACATACATATGTATGTATGTATGTATGTATCTATACATGCGTATATGAATCTATCCACTATCTATGATTATCTGAATATTAATTCTGCCATTGAACCTTCCATCACCGTCGATAACCTTCCAACTAGTGCACAGTGAAATGATTCAAATGTGTTGAACACCCTACAAAACCATGATAAATATGCCATCATTGGACCCAAAATGGAGATTAAATGGGGTGAATGCATGGTGGTGTCTGGTGCTAATGTTTGGCGATTAATGTGTAGGTACAAATTATAATGGGTGCCAAAATAAACCTCCAACATTAACCCGTGAATTAGACCCATTCACTTTTGAGTGTATTTGAATGATAAAATTGTTATAATTGCATGTTAATAGTGACACAATTAGGGCCCTTTTATGTTTTGCAAAGTATATGTATGTATATGTTTATATGAATGTATGCATGTATCCTTATGTTTCTATGAATGTATGCATGCATGCTTATGTTTCTATGAATGTATGCATGTATGCTTATGTTTCTATGAATGTATGCATGCATACAAACATGTAGAAAATCATTGATATATAAGGCTCCCCATATAAACATCGAATCCAAATATAATGCATAATTCAATCAATACACCTTTAAAAAACCTATGTAAATGGAAACTACAAATTCAAATGATCGAACAAATTCAAATTTGAAACACAACAACCAAATTGAATGCATTCAATTGTTAGATTTGAATTACTAAATAAGAGGGAAAGTAGCCAATGACATTCACAATTATTCTCCTCTGCTAATATCCTCTCCATACTATAGAGAATTGATTGGCATCCTTTGCACATTCCTCATATATATCCAAGGGTGATGATAATTTTTGAATAAAACTTGAATATACCTTGGTGTACAATTCTATTCACATATTTATGTTTTCCATATGGAACAATTAAGATGTTGAACTTGTTTAATTATGTGTTGTTGTACACGCATTATTCCAAAGGTCATATGATGTTTTCTCATTGCTACCCTCTGTTGTAAATATTTTCTTGTAGGCACAGAAGAACAAGGAGAGGTGGTGCAGCAATGTTCATGGCAGGAAATTCAATCAATGTGTTTGTTAACACACCACATAATTAAGGATTTTTTGTTCATATGGATCTAAGTTTCGATTATTGTTCATTATTGTTCAGTAAATAATATGGATTTTTAGTTATTTCATTAACTATTGTTCATTTATGTTTATTCTATTATATATTTTTGTTGTGAAATGGTTTGGAGGTTTGTAGAGCATGTCAAATTGTAAGTTGACAATTCAGGTAAAGTCTTTCAAGACTTTACTTTGGCAGTGACCCAGTAGACATTATGTTCATTTAAATGTTCATTATTCTTATTCATTGTAAAGCTACACTTAAAATTTACAATTATATTGATTTCAAATTATATGTGTTGAAGAATTTACAATTTCAAATACATTAATTTATAGATATGCTTCATATACATACACACACACATTCATTTAATTTATGGATTTGCTGCAATAATATGTGTTGAAGAATTTACAATTTCAATTACATTAATTTCTTAATTTCCATTTAAATTTTCAAATACATATACATATATATGTATGTGTATACATATACATACACACACACACACACACACATATATATATACGTATTTGTATGCATATACATATATATGTATACACACACACACATATATATTATATATATACACATTAATTTCTTAAATTCCATTTAAATTTTCAAATACATATACATATACACATATATGTATACATACATACATACACACACACACACACACACATATATATATGTATGGATACATATGAAAAGTAGCTCCAAAATTAAGATGAATTCTATTGTATTCAGTTGGCAACACAAGCCTAAGACATTTAGAATACAATTATATGAATGAATAACATCAGTAGGTCCAAACATACAATTATATGAATGCGTACAAATATATATGGGTTATTAAGAAAAAGATACAAGCAAACAAATACATTATTTTCTGCAGACATGGTCAAACCCACTAGATGCCTTATCATTTTTCACACAAGATCATGAAATATTTGAGGGTTTACTAGATTGTGAATATGCAGTGAAATGGAGAGTAGGAAGTTATCATTTTACCCCAAAAAGCCATGGGAAATAATCCACCATCAGCCCCACCATTTCAAACATCACATATAGATCTATATATGTATGTATGTATCTATTTATATGTAAGTGTTTATATATATGTATCTATATCTATGTGTTTACATATTTGTATCTATGTAAGTGTATGTTTGTATCTATATATATGTATGTGTTTATATATATGTATGTATAGATATGTCTATGACTATCTATACATATATATACATATATATATATACACACATATACATATATATGAATATGTATATATATATATATATACATATATGCATACATATAGGGATACATACATATATACAAATTTATACATGTCAATATTTGGGTGCAGTTATAACAGTCTAGATCTACACATTAATTGCCAAAGCTTAAACACCAGACACCACTACGCATTCAATCCAATCAATACTCTATGTACCACCTCTTCATCACCGTGTTTGCATGAAATAACATTACAAAATTATTGCACAAAACCTAAAATATATATTGACATAACATGATAGCAACAAACATGAAGTATATATTCAAAGTTGGGAAATTCCAATACTGTAAATGCAGACAAACATGATTAAAACAAAGTTCTAAAAGAGACAAGGAGTCTTCAAGTTTACAAAAAATACACTAGCACACATCGAAGTCACAAAGTTCACTAAAAAAAATCCTTATCAAACATCCATAGATCTGATTAAGAAGTGGTATGTCCTTGGGTATCAACTAACTCAACATCAACTAGAGAAGATGTTAATGACTGTGGGTTATTTTGCATGACACTTGTTGTACAAGAAAGCAATGCCTTATTTGTATTTGGAATGAGCTATAACTATTGAGAGCAGCCTGCAGAAGACCCGTTTTGTAGGCTGCTAAGAGTAGCAAAGGCTGGAGATAAAATGTTAATCATGTCCCTTAAAATTGGATGTTTTGTTGGAAGAGGAGTTGTAGGAGTACTCTTACTTCTATTTATTTCTACTCTATCCACCTACTTTTGGGTTTCCTTCAACTATCAAGCAATATTTGCTTTCTCCCTTTCAATCTCCCACTGTTGTCACTACCTGAGCTTCTCCTCTGCTATTAGTTTTTTTTTTTTAGCACACTCCAATCTCTTTGCCTCCCTCTATGCCTTGTTTTATTCTCTTTTTTCCTACTTTTCTACCATTTTCTCCCTTTTCCTTTGCTGCAATTCTTGGTTTCTTCTTTTTTGTGCCTCTTGTTCATTCAAGAAATTAAAAAAATCATCTGATGTCGAAATTTGAGATTTCCTACTTAGGCTTAGCACCCCATTGTGACCTTTATTCGATGATTGGTGCACCCTTTGTGTTGGGAGTTGCAAAAAAGTGCTTCTCCTACCTATCAATTGATGGTCATCGAATTGTGTGCATGGCACATAGTCATCTTCTTCATTGCTTGAGTCATTACCTTCCACTCCATCTGCTTCATCATTTGTATCCCAATTTCTCCTAGTCGTGAAGTAATGGATGACCTCTTTAGGATAAACATGTGGTGGTATGGCATGGACAGTCCTTCATCTATTTGAATGAAATTCAAATGCACCCCTAGGTTTAAAGCTGCATCTTGAAATTTAGATGGCAGATTGAGACTTTCTTCATTTTCTTCTGCCTAAAAGTATGTTGTTTGAACTGTAGGGATTTCTTCAATTTTTGATGCCTCAATATTCTCTATGCAATTTCCTTCTTCTTTGTTTGTTGGAATCAAGGAATTTCTTGTAGTAAAGGTTTCCACAAACTGTCCAATCTATTCCTCATTCCAACCTGCTATCCTCAAACAAGTCTCCGCTACCATGAACTATGCCTCATCCTCAGCTGTCATGCCCTCTCTTTCTACTCCCATAGTGGTTCCTTCATCTTCAACTATGAAAGCTTCACTTGGCCCCATATCCAAGTCAAGTGCATGTCGACCTAATGGCCAAATTATCGTTCTTCTAAAATCACTTGCAATATTATTAAGATTCAAAGCCTATGCAAAAGCTTTGCTGGCAAGTGTTGCCAACTTTTCCCTTCCAATGTCAAGTTGAGGATGTGCAGAGATCCATACACTCCTATGTTGTTTGAAGTATTTTTTGAATGGTGAGAATACACTAACATCAAGGGGCTACAATTTGTGGCTGGTATGTGCTGGAAGAATGAGCAAATCTATTCCCATACTCTTTGCTTCTTCGATCATTTTGAATGCCACATGGCTGCCATGACTGTCAAAGATGAGAAGCTATCTATTTGTTCGTGACACCCCTCCTCGGAAATTTCTAGAAAATTGTTTTAACCATTCCATAAATAATTCTTTGGTCATCCAAGCATGCTCTTGGATTTCCATGCTTTCCCTTGGCTCACAATTAATAATATAGTTCTTAATGTGCCTCTTTGACTTGAACAAATAATAACCTGGTATAGTTTGACCTACTATACTAACACAAGCTAGAACAATGATCCATTATTCACTTTTATGGATTAATTGTGGAAAACATTAGGTCCCCATCTTTGCAATAAATCTCATTGCACAACTTCTACCAACCTGCACACCTGTTTCGTCACAATTCCATATTCGGTTGGGCCCATAATTGTGTTTATTGTACACTTCCTCCAAGTTGTCATGGAAGGAAGAAACTGTTCTGTGGCATAACATTATATCTATGTCTATGTCCACTCCTTTTGGTGTTTGAATTTTCAAATCAGGATGCCTTTATTGAAAGCTAATCCACCATGACCTCCCTGGTATCCCATTTGTGAATGGGTTAGGCCTCACTCCAACCATTTGGGCCACTATTGACTTAAGTTTTGAGACTTGAAGGACATGGCCAATATTAGCCATTTCTTTACACCAATGCACTATTTTAGCTTCTTCTTCATTAAATAGGATTGTTCATGGCCCCTTCCTTTTTGTAGATGTCACACCATTAAGCTACACCCTCAAACTATTAGGCAAGATTCCCCATTTGATCGTTGAACCTTTGATTGGCATTTGATTGTCCTCAACATTTGCACTTTATTTTTCCATGTGATGCATAGTCCAATTTTCCATGGACAAATCTAGGGATATCACATGGTCAGCAGTTGACTCTTGAACATGCACAAGCACTTCCATTTTTACTTCAGTATTATGAACATCAAGTTTAGAACCATCATTTTCACTTGTCTGGTCTACATTTTCAAAAATAACATCCTTGTTCATGTTGATTGTTGGCTCTTCCTCAACAACATCTAGAGCATTGAACCTCACTCCATGAGGAACTCTAATTAAGTACCTCCCACTCGGTCTTTTCCTCTTCTAACCTCTATCCATAAAAAATATGATTAAAAAGATTCAGGAGTACCATTGTTTGCATTTCGAAAGGAGAATGTTGTTTGTCATTACCTCACACCATGGAGAGTAGATAGTAGCAAACCATTGAGGGTTTACATATATATAAGTACATATGTTAAATGTCTAAGATACTGAGAGGGGGGGTTAATCTAGCGCATCCACGTTAGGAGGGTCTTCAAAGAGAACAATCTAGACCGTGCAGCAAGAATAACACAAAAGAAGAAACACAAAATATGAAGGCAAGTGCAGATTCAAATATTCTCATTAAAAAAAATCTCAATTACATTCGGCCAACAACATCTAGGTTTACAGAATCAACTCACAGGCCTGATAAAACATGCTAAAAAATTCAACCTTCCAATATGCTCCTATGCAAGCAAAAATATTACATGTTAGATCTATATTATTATTTTGGATCAAATTATTCTATTCTACTGATCTATTACAAGCTTTATATCATATCCATAATTCTAGAATCATCTACGTTGGCCAAAGATTATTACAATCTCCAATGAAAGAAAATGTAATGTGTGCATGAACAGGTCGGCCTCCCATTTGAATTACTCCTCGATGAATGCATAGGATGAAGTGTGGACCTATAATTAAGGTTGAGGACACTCCATGGAACATTTAAAATCACACCATTAAGATCTGCAAGATACGGGGATGATCCACCAGCGATCAAACTAGCTGAGCTAACTTTGAAAATTATTCTGGTGCCGGTTCAATAAATTGCCACTAAATCTGGAAGCGATAACTTGTCGGAAAAAGATCCAATCATGCTCAAATCTTGGAATAAGGAAAATGAACATGTTGAAAATGTACACAAAGATCCATAGGGTCTGGTGATCAAATATGATGAATCCACCAACATGAACTGAGCAAGAAAAAAAAAAGAACAAAAAACTGAAAGAAAATATTTTTGGTTGATGCAAGATTGCCAAGAACCAAGGATGCTCCTACATCAGACATCTAGGGTTGATGAAAATTGAGTCCCTCACTTTGCTAGGGATAAAGGAAAACCAATATGGTCTACCTCAGCCTGAGAAATCCAAGAAGAATCCTCCACTGGTCTACCTTTCCATTTCACAAGGTATTATTTTTATTGTCTTCCACGATTTTTCCTTCCATCTTTGATATCTAGAATCTCTTCAATCTCATATTCCTGTTGTTTAGGAAACTGATTCTCTAATTCTGCTTTACTATCTTCACTGAATTCTGCTTCATGATACTGATGTGGATCTACAATATTGAATATAGGTGATATACCCATTCCATTCGGTAACTCCACATCATATGCATTTCCTAAATCAAACTTCTTCAAGATATTACAAGGTCCAAACTTCCTCATCCTTAGCTTATTGTATGTGCCAACTGGAAATCTTTCCTTCCTCAAATACACCATCACTTCATCTCCAACTTTGAACTCCTTATGTCTCCTCTTTTCATCTGCTTTCTCCTTATACTTCTAGTTCATATCTTCCAATTGTTGTTTTACTTGAGTATGCACTTTCTTCATGTATTCTACAAATTCATTTTCTTTTGCACTCCTTTTATCTTCCATACTAATGTCTCTCAACTGTAATATACCTCTAGGATGAACTCCAGTAACAATCACAAAAGGTGTCTTCCCTGTACTCTTGTTCACTAAATTATTGTAAGAAAACTCTTCTTGTGTAAGGACTAAATCCCAACTTTCAGTCTTCTCTCCAACCAAACATCTCAGCAAATTCCCCAAACTCCTGTTTACTACCTCTATATGTCCATCAACCTATGGGTGAAAAGTAGAACTAAACTTCAAATATGTCTTCAACTTCTTCCAAAGTGTCCTCCAAAAGTAACCAACAAACTTTACATCATTGTCTGAAACAATAATCCTAGGTAATACTTGCAATCTGACCACTTCTTTGAAAAAAAAGTCTGCTACGTGTACTACATTTATTGTCTTCTTACAAGGTATGAAATGTGCCATCTTAGAAAATATATCCACCACCACAAATACAAAATAATTACCTCTTTGTGTCTTTGGAAAGCCAAGTATGAAATCCATGTTGATATCCTCCCAAGGTCTCTCTAGAACTTTCAAAGGCTTATACAATCCAACATTCCAACTACCTCCCTTTGCAACTTGACAAACTTTGCAACTCTGCACAAATCTCCTAACATCCTTATGAATTTGTGGCCAAAAGTAGTTCTCACTTACCAATGCCATTGTCTTATCAATTCCAAAGTGTCCTACTAATCCTCCACTATGCTTTTCCTTCACCAAGTTAACCCTCATTGAAATCTGAGGTATACACAATTGGTGTCCTCTGAACAACATTTCCTCTTGAATGAAATAATCCAACCATTGACTCCTATCATCCAAGACTGGTTCTCTACAAGCTCTCCAAGGTTCTACAAAATTCGGGTCTTCGTCATACAAGTTCTTCAACTCTTCAAAGCCTAATACCTCCACTCTCATCTCTACCAATAAATTCCTTCTCCTACTCAAAGCATTTGCAAATCTATTTGACTTTCCACTCCTATGCTTCAAAACAAAAATATAACTCTACAAGAATTCTACCCATCTCATGTGTCTCTAATTCAACTTACCTTGACTATTCAAATATTGCAATGCTTGATGATCCATATACAACACAAACTCCTTAGGAAACAAATAATGTCTCCACTTCTTCAAGGCTTGAACTATGGCATAAAAATCATGATCATACACTAAATATCTTCTCCTGGCATCATTCAATTTCTCACTAAAATAAGCTAGAGGTCTCCCTTCTTGACTCAACACTGCTCCAATTGCATTTCCACTTACATCACAGTCTACTAGAGATACCTTATTGAAATCTGGTAAAGCCAACATAGGTTGCTCAGTCACCTTTTGCTTCAACAACTCAAAACTTCGGTCTGCTCTAGATGTCCATCTAAAATATTTCTTATCTCCTCTCATTGTTTCTATCATCAGGCTACAAATAGAACTAAAATTCCTAATGAACTTCTGGTAGAAACTATCCAATCCATGAAATGATCTTACCTCTCCAATGCTATCTGGTGTAGGCCACTCAAAAATTGATCTTACCTTCTCAGGGTCCATCTTCAATCTATCAAAAAATATCACAAATCCCAGAGATACCAATTCTTCCTTCATGAAACTACACTTCTTAATGTTGATCAGCAACTGCTCTTCTCTCAACCTCTACAAAACTTGTCTTATATGCAACAAATGTTCTTCTTTGCTCTTACTGAAAATTAAGATGTCATCCAAATACACAATCACAAACTTACCCAAGAATTTCTTCAATACCTCATTCATCAGCCTCATGAAAGTACTTGATGCATATGATAGTCCAAAAGGCATCACCAACCACTCATACAATCCTTCATTTGTATTGAATGTTGTCTTCCACTCATCCCCTTCTATGATCCTGATATGATGATATCCACTCTTCAAATATATCTTTGTAAATTATTTAGCTCCACTCAGACAATCCATAATGTCATCCATCTAGGGTAAAGGAAATATATACTTCACCATGATCTTGTTTATGGATCTAGAGTCTGTACACATCCTCCATTCCCCATCCTTCTTAGGTGCTAGCACAACAAGTACTGCACAATAAGCTTTCTCTGATCAAACCCTTCCTCAATAACTCTTGCACTTTTCTATTCAACTCCTCATTCTCTGTCGATGTCATCTAGTGTGTTGCTTTATTAGGAAAACTAGCTCCAAGAATCAGATCCATAAAGTGACTAATACTCCTCATAGGTGGCAATCCATTAGGTACATTATCTAAAATTATATCCTCATACTTTGTTAGAATCTCCTTTATCTCATCTGGTTGATCTTCTACTTGCTTCAATTCTTCAGCCTTCTTAGGAACCAAGGCATAAAACACATTCTCATGTCTCAATCCATCAAGGAATCTCCTTCTATCAACCAAAAAAACCCTAGCATTCATACAAACTTCAACATTAGGGACATCTTCCAAGGGAAACAAAGTTTGCTTCATCCCATTAGCAACAATGGTGTATATATTCTTCTTTCCATCATGAATAACATATCTATCATACTGCCAAGGCCTTCCTAACAAAACATGGCATATATCCATAGGCATGATATCACACAAAATTTCATCATGGTAATTTCCTATCTTCAATTTCACCAAACATTGTTCACTTACCAGAATATTATGCTCATCTTGAATCCAAGCTATCTAATAGGGCTTCAGGTGTTTCAACCTCTCCAGCTTCAATTTGGTCACCATCTCTTCAAAAACCAGGTTCTCTGAGCTTCCACTATCAACAATCACTTTGTAACATTTACCAGCTATCTTGCATCTGGTCCAAAACAAATTCTTTCTCTGCAATGGCTCCTGCTCCATCTCACTTTGACATAATACTCTCCTATTCACCAACACTTCTCCATCTTCTGATTTATTAGATGATCCAACATGATCTTCCTCAACAAAGGTTGTTCTTCTATTGTTTTTTTTTTCTTTCTACTTGTCTCTCCTTGATTGCATTCAAATGCTCTATGTCCTTCTCCACCACATTTATAACAAGTTACCTTGAATGTTCTTTTCTCTTGTCCTCTATCATCTCTTCTATAACCTTCATTCTGGTAACCACCATATCCTCCTCTTCTGTAAGAGTTTCCATCACCTCTATGGTACAAATTTTTATTCTTACTAACCTCCTTATCCTTATTCTAATATGGAAAAGATCCTCTTCCTCCTCCAGTAAAAGTTCTTCCTCTTTGAAATCTTCCACCTCGCCCTCTTTGTCTTTGCTCATGTCTTTTGTTCAACTTCTCTTCTTCCTTTAGGGCACATTGATATGCTTCCTCCACACTATGTAACTTGATCAAACTAATCTCATCCTATATAGATGACCTCAAGCCATTCATATATCTAGCTACTTACTCGATCTCATCCTCCGAATGTCCATATCTAATATTCAACTTATAGAACTCCTCAGTATACTCTATCACACTTGATTCCTTCTGCTTCAGATTTTGCAACTTTCAAAACAAACTAATCTGATAATCTATAGGCATAAATTTTGTCTTCAACTTGTTCACCATCCAATCCCATGATTTTATCTTCTCCTTTCATCTTCTTTTTCTATTTTTCTGCAAGTTTTCCCACCAAAGGGATGCATGTTCTCTCAACTTTGTACAAGAAAATTTCACCTTCTTATCTTTGGTGGTACCTTTAAATTAAAATATTTTTCCATCTTTGTTATCCAATCTAGCAATTCATCTGAATCCAACTTACCATTATAATATGGTGGATTGAAATGGGGTTTAGTGTTCACTCTAGTTAGGGCTCTTATGAACCTCTCTTCTCCCTAATCTAGGCCAAGTTTTTCTTCTCTTCCTATTTCTTCCTATACTTCTACTTCTTCATCACTCACATCATCAACTAGAAGACATCTCCTTTGGGCCATTTCAACTACATCTAATCTTGCAGCAATTCCTCTCACCATCTCCATTAGAGCTTGGTCCACATTTCCACATGATCCATTTCCTCTAACATTTCTTCTTCTCGCCATCTTTACACAATTCCTCTGTAGATGTAGGTCGGATCCTCAATCCGCCACCCCACAAAAAACATACAACAAGACTCCATGAAATCTGGCGACCTCACAAGGAATGAATCTCACTCTAATACCAATCTGGTGCAACCATGGTAGGAGGGTCCTCAAAGAGAACAATCCAGACCATGCAACAAGAGTAACACAACAGAAGCAACACAAAATATGGAGGAAAATTCAGATTCAAATATTCTCATTAACATAAATTTCAATTACATTCAATCGACAACATCCAGGCTTATAAATTCAGCTCACAAGCCTGATAAAACATGCTCAAAAATACAACCTTCCAATATGCTCCTATGTGAGTGAAAATATTACTTATCAGATCTATATTACTCTTCTGGATCGAATTTTTCTATTCTAATGATCTATTACAAGCTTTATATCATATCCACAATTTTGGAATCATCTGCATTGGCCAAAGATTATTACAATCTCCAATGAAAGAAAATGTAACATGTGCATGAACAGGTCAGCCTCCCATTTGAATTACTCCTCAATGAATGCATAGGATGAAGTGTGGACCTATAATTAAAGCTGGGGACACTCCATGAAACATTTAAAATAACACTATTAAGATCCGTAAGATACGGGGATGATCCACCAATGATCAAACTAGCCACTAACTTTGAAAATTATTTTGGTACTAGTTCAAGAAACTACCACTAAATCCAGAAGTGATAACTTGCCATAAAAAGATCCAATAACACTTAAATCTTGGAATAAGGAAAATGAAAATGTCGACGATGCACACAAAGATCCATAGGGTCTGGTGAGCAAATATGAGGAATCCACCAACATGAACTGAGCAAGAACATAACAAGAACAAAAAAGTTGAAAGAAAATATTTTTGGTTGATGCAATATTTCCAAGAACCAAGGATGCTCCTACATCAAAATAAGTATCTTCTTAAATTTATAGATTAGATACCATCCAATTATTCTAACACATACAATAGAAAGAATAAGTAAAAGCATTAAAAGAGCATGAAATCACAAAACACATGAACACCAAGATTTTTACATGGAAAACCCAAAGTGGGAAAAACCACGGTGAGTGTTAGCTCACAATATAGTATAACCAGTTATAAAATATTACAAAATGGGTGGCTCACTACCAGGAATCACTGTCCAGAAACAAAGTCTCACTGCCTACAAAATTACAATGAAAAAATGGCTTACAGGTAGAAAATGAACTAATGGAGTACACCTAGGGAGTGCAGATTTAGTTCCAATGAAGCTTAGTAAAATGACTTGATACACTTCATCATGTTTGTTCTTCTTTCACATTCATATTCGCATCATCACACAACTATCTATAAAACTTCAAATATTTGTCTGATATATATATGATCTCTTCACAAGCATCAATTAAGTTGGCCTAATTAGATGCACTTCTCATTCACCAAAAATATCAACAGTCAACTTCAAGATTTCACAAAAATAAATTCACACATCCAACATGCTACATCAAGTCGACATGGACCTAGAATATGTCACACATATATCTGCATAACAAAAAAATTAATTCACCATACTCAATACATCCATTAGGTCGGCCAACAATAGACCTAATATCATATTTGCAACTACCAGAGTAATGTCGCTCCACCATACGAGCATCTGGATATGTGAGATATTCAATGCACATGCTTCTTAAATCTACAAACCATTTCCCAAAACTGTGAGCAACAATAATCACCACCAAACATATGCAGACCAAAATACTAGAGGATATAAGGAAAATATTGGTTCAGATACCAGACCAAAAAATTGGAACAATTTCAAGCTTGATATTGTAAAAGAAACTTATGGTGACATCAATAACAAGACAACAAAATGAAATGTTCTTCATTTTTCTAACAATGTCCCCCTTTTTCATTAATGGCAACATGTGCCAAAAGAAATGTTTACAACACTTCTCCCCCTAACATCAACATTCCACCATTCTTCACTCCCACTTTGACATCAAGGACAAAGGG
This sequence comes from Sequoia sempervirens, assembly GCA_007258455.2. Classification (NCBI taxonomy): domain Eukaryota; kingdom Viridiplantae; phylum Streptophyta; class Pinopsida; order Cupressales; family Cupressaceae; genus Sequoia; species Sequoia sempervirens. The sequence continues at coordinate 72,474,822 of VDFB02000008.1, forward strand.
TGTCCCAAAAACAACTTGAAAGCATGAAAAAAATGAAAGAAAAAAAAAACATGTATCAACCGGAGGATGGTGAGCCTTGAAGCTCCTTTAGAATACCTTCCCAAATAGACTTTCCATTTTCCCAACTATCCTTTGTGGCAATCAGCATCCTGTTCAGAGATTCCAACTCTATTAGAGGTTCTTCTGCACCATCTGAAGTATCAGGAGAAAAAATTATCTTCTCAAGCTTTTCCACACATGCCAGAACCTTGCCAACCAGAGTGTATTCCACTCTTACAATATCTCTCAAGTGATCAAATTTTTTGATAATTTCTTCCTTCTACTTCTACAAGATAAAGAAATTTTATTTATGCACAGTAATGGCCTTCCAGGTTGATTTGTCTCTATCTTTGGATAGGTTGTAGGTATCGGAGATGATAGATAGTTGAGACTCAATGGAGTCCATAACAACCTTAATATTCTAAGTGGCATCCAACCACTTCAAGAAATAGGAAAGAACAACATTAGCTTTTGACTCACAAACCTTCACGGCTTCCAGATTATTTTCTACTCTTGAGTGTGCAAGAGCACACTTGTCATGCAGAGCCAATAACCTTCTCTCTGCCAACCTTTCCTCAACCTCTTGTTTTGATTCTTCATTAAGCCCGAAGGTATACTCCTTGAAAGAGTCCAACAATAATCTCAAATTTTCAATAGGGTTGAGAGATGTATCAATGGATGCACCAGGTATGATTTCCGATAATTCCTTGAGGGCATCTTCTACAAGTTATGTTCCTCTTTGATGCGCTTCTAGAATTTCCTTCCTACCGGATGCTTGCATAGCATCTCCCAACATTACTTTATGCACTAGAGACATCTTCTCCATATCCACCAATCCTTCAATCATAGGAATTTGTAAAAGCTCTTAGGGAATTATCGGCTAAAATCTGATTTACTTGGAAAGAAAACCTTTCAGAACATCATTAATAGAGAAGGATTCTCTGGGAACTTTGAGTGATTTTACAATCTTCTTTTCTACTTCTTCATTTTTCCCAGGAGATTCTTCGTTTGGCTTTTCTTCCTCTCCCTTTTCTTTCTCTTCTTCCTCCTTCTTTTCTTCTTCTATTTCCTCTTATTCCTCTTCTTTCTTCTCTTCCTCCTTATCTTCATCTTTGTTTTCCTCTTCATCATTTTCATCCTATTCATATTTATTTTTGTCTTCTTCAGGATTACCCTTTTCTTCTTCTTCACTACCTTTTGCTTCTTCTACATTGCCTTGTTCATTATTGCCTCTATCTTCTTTAGTGTGCTCTGGAGAAGCATCATTATGCTTTTCAGGCTTAGCCTCACCTTCATTTTTATTTTCACCTTCCGGAGGATCATTTTCACCACCGGCATCAACTTCTACATCAAAAATTTTAGAAGTATTTGCATTACTTGTATCAGGAGGAATATTTTCCTTTGCATTTTCAACAACAACTTCTTCATTAACTTTAAGAATCCCATATTTTCTTGCAGTATCCTGGATCACTTTTGTTGTTTCCTTCCTTACCTTCTTTGTCATCACTCTATTCTTTTTCATCAGCATGTTTACTCTTCTCTTCATTCAAACATGTCTGCACAAATCTTCTTCAAAGTTTCCAGATCATTTGGGGTCAGGGAAGACCCAATCTTATTGTATGCATCATTTCTAATTTTCTCTTCAAGATCAACAACTTCTAATCTCCTTTTCATCAAAGTTTCCCACATGCTTTTAGGTATATCTTTATTTATATCATCCTACTTAACTTCTAAGATGATAACATGCTGAATAATGGCTAAAAGAAAAAATTTCTTCTCTTCTTCTCCAACTTCATCATAATATTTCATTGTAGGTTGAAGAATGTTCTCAAAATGTAGCATGGAATTTAGAGTTGGCTCTAATTTAAAGTGGGGACTAGAACTTACTGAATCATCTTGTTCTCATTTCTGGTCTACAGAGCCTTCACTAGAAAACTTGGCCTTCTTTGATTATGGTTTGGCGTGCAAATGGACACCAAAATATTGTGCTTCGTCATCATCAGAAGATGATATGTACTCTCTTGGAACCAACAACTTCTGTAGAAACACCTTCACCAGAGGATATGCTTCCTCTTTTTCTCCTCACCAACTTTGCATCAGGATCTTCTTCTTCTTCATCCTGATCATCTATAACACTAAGGTTCTTCTCCCTTGATGCTTTTTCTTTCCTTCCTCTCTTTGCAAGGACTACCGAAGGAGTCTCTTTCCTCTTCCAAAATCTAGTAGTCGGTCTTGTAGAAACATGACCTTTCCCTTTATCAATAGTATTGGAATCATGCATTGCAGTAGGGGTTGCAGATGATTTTACAGAGGTAGTCCTTATGGATCTCCTCAAGCTAGATGATTCTGCCTCCAATTTCTCTCCCTTAGCCCTTCCAAGGGAAATTTCCTCATCAGTGAAGCCAACATCTTTAAGCATTTTCTCCACCTTCTTTTTAATTTTGGGATTTTGTTGCTCTAGGTGAATCTCCATAGACTTTTTAGCATATGTCTCAATTCTGGATTCATTGGGGTCCTTTGGGTTCTTCAACAACATTTGCACATAACCTTCAGCTTCTTCTTTTGTAACATCATAACCCAAAGGATAAATCCATATGGTTCGAGGTTCCACAGCCTCAATCATACACTCATCAGAGGAAGCATGAAATATGATATCATTTTTTATACTTCTCAACAATTTTTCTCAGAATCCTTTCCCTTTCATTCATTTTCCTTTTGAATACAATAAAGAATATTGTTAGGGAATCTTCTTGAGCATTCATATTACCCATACTATGCATATAATCAAAAATTCAATGTGCCGCGGGTCTGGATGAGTCCCAATTTACTTCACCATTCCTTCCCAGAAGCCTCTTCATGAAATAAAACAACAAACATACAATCAATGAACCAAAGTTGAAAGCATATCTCTTTTCCTTTGACAACTTCAAGTTCTCAAGCAGTTGAATATGAAGTAGCTCACATAGATCATAGTCAATGCCATTTTCAACCATATCAAAGCCAGTATAGATTATTGTAGCCGAAACTGAGTTCTCTCTATTTGTGAAGTATATTTTGTGACCGATCATGATAGCTGCATACTTCATATCCGGATTTGTGATGGTTTTTGTCATTAATTCTCTCTTATCATAAGTGGCTCATGTAAGTTCTGTTACAACCTCATTCTTCATAGTTTTCAACACAGGTATTATACCTTTATCCCAGAGCCTAGTAATGGACCTAATCACTTCCTTATTTATCAGGTGCAGTCGATCAGTCCATAGAAATTTATCATGAATTCTACTTAGGATTGAGTTCACAAATTTGTCATCAAGGCTGAAGTTATGAAAATTGTTCCACCTATCAAGCTTCTTCATGACCAAGTTTCAATATTTAGGATTTATTAGGAAATTGTCACCAGTAAGCTCTTTATGCCATAGGTCAATCAATTTTGTGGTTGAATTCCTCATACTTTACACGAATGTACATCCCTGTATCCTTTGTTAGCATAATTCCATGAGGGATTGACGAAAATGCATCCATGGGGTCATCTTCAAAAAATTTCAAGGAGTATTTTCTATAGGAAGATCTTGGCCTTTCCAACACTTTAACAACTATAGGGGTATCCATTCTTCCAATTTCAAATTCAAATTACTCAACCAACACAAAACACAACTACACAAAAGATTAAAGTACCTTTTTCTTCATGATAAATCACAACTAGGGTTTGCACAACTCGTGCTCCAAATCTCCTCAAGAATGCTCCAAATCACTTCAACTTCTTTAAATGCATGAATGATCAAAATGCCTCAAAATTTTCCTTTATAAAACAATGATTTTCCCTAATTCGCATTAAATGCAGAAGAATTTCAAAAAAATGCTAAAAACTCTTCTCATTTGCATAGAAAAACCCTAATTCGCTCCGCAAAAGATCATCTCTTAATATTTTCTTCTGGTTCCTTTTCCAGAGCCTCTAAAAAATCATTCTTCTCATTTCATCCTCATGCTAGCCTCTGACATGCCATTTATCCTAGGGATTCTCATAAATTTCTGATAATGCTCCCCCTACGACCTTGCTAGGTCTAATTACCAAATAAATCATCTGTACCGGATGAGGGCACAAACTCATCAGTAGTCTCTGGTTCTTCTTTCTTCCTCCAAATATTATTCATCTCTTGCTTAATCTCATCTTTGTCAACTTTCATCACAGATTCATTCTTTTCTACTGGATTGGTCTCCTTACTCTTCTTGCTTCTGTAGACTCTTGAAACATGTCCTAGTTTGTCGCAGTTATAGCAGATAATGTTTCTTTTATTTGATTGACTTCCATTGATTCTTGTTCTACACTGATTATCTTTATGTCCATACTTGTTGCAAATATAGCAATAGCCATTAAAGGATTGATTCATTCTTCTTCCATTAAACTGATTCATCATCAAAGTTCTGCATTCGCTTGCCCTATGTCCAATTCTTTTGCATGCAAAACATTGACCAATAAAAGGACTAGGGAACCGATTCATCTGACTTCTACATTTTGTTAACTTGTGACCAAATCTATTGCATGAAAAATAGATGCCATTAAAAGAAGGATACATTTGTGCATTAGGTTGTCTCACTGGAGGTCTCCTAGCAGAGTTCCTTGAAATTCCTTTATGCTTTCCTTTATTCTGAGTCTTCTGATTGTCCGCAACTTTAGAACTTTCTCCGATATCACTACTTAGACCACCTTTTTCTTTACTAGGTTTTTGTTCTGCAATCAATTCATCAAGCCTATTTGAGCTAGATTTGAAATTGTTCTCACAAAGTTTCGCCTTCTCCAAATCCACTTTCAAGTTTAGAAATTATTTTTCAAGCTTGGTGCAATCTTCAAACTTGCTCTATATCAGTTTGTTCAAACACTCTTCAATTCTTTTCTTCTCCTCTACTTGCACTTTCAATCCAGAAATATATTCATTATCCTTTTTCAACTGATCAGTTACTTCCTTGTGTCTTTCTTTGAACTTCTTCAATTGCTCCTTTAATTTTTGGACACATTCATTTGCATCTTCAAGATTCTCTTTCAGATCTTTGTTTTCTCTTTCAACTTTGTCAAGATCCTCAAGAGCAGTCCAGATTTATCCTTTATCATTCATTTCTTCCATCTTCAGGATCTCCCTCAAGCTATTAGGCCTTTCCAAAGGAACGAAGCTCTGATACCAATTGTTAAATGTCCAAGATACTGATTCACCCCCCTCTCAGTATCTTGGATATTTAACAACATATAGATGTATGTATATGTATTTATATAGATATATGTATATGTGTATATATGTATACATATATCTATACTACATATATATCTATATATACGTACATGTATGTATGTATACATATATCTATACATATACGTATATATATGTGTATACATATATATGTATTTATATGTATACATCATGTAAATATGTAAATATATATATGTATGTGTGAACATATAAGAGTACAATGAAAAAATAAGCTATGAAGTAAAGAATAAATGATAAAAATTATTGAGATTTCAACACAAGTAAAACATTTAACAATAATTAACTTAACACATTTTACATTAAATGAATGTTGCTCTGTTGTATTGGATAGTGGTGCAGGAGCACCCAAGCTCTTCAAGGAACTCTTCAGGAGACAGGAGAATGCAGGGGTCTTGAAGACCTATCAATCACCTCAAAGTATCAATTATGATATCTTGGAGCCCATAATGGCCTTTGGAATGGGTGAACACATTAAAGAGGTCAAAAGTCCTAAGGGTCCTAATAAGGATCCTAGGACCAAATTGCAATGTAAATGGAACAATCATGTTCTAGGAGGTTAGATAGGAATATAGTGCTTTAATTATGTCAAATAAGGTTGAATAATGCCATGTAATAGTTTAGAAGCTTTATAGTTGATAGGGGTTCAATAAATTTCAAGTTGGAGAATTCAAATTTTCAAAATCCAACTTTGGCGGGAAAGTGTGTTTTTGATGTTTTAGCAACTTTAATGTAATCAAACCAATTCAAAATGGTTTGAGCAGTTGGGTAATGAGTCTAAAAAGGTTGAGAGGTCATTTTTACATTGGTTGGGTTGCTGGTACGGATTTTGTATGGACTGCTATAGGAAAAAGCAAAAAAACAGCAATTTCTTGCATTTTCCTTGTGTTCATTTGATGATTTATTGATTTCTATTGAAGATCTGTTTAGTAGGATGGTTTAGGGACTTGTATCTACATGTATTTAAGCCATTTCATGTTCTGATATAGTTTATAATCAGTTATTTGTATTATATTGTTGACTGTCCCCAAGAAAGTGCAGATTTTTCACTAATTTTGAGGTTTTTCATGGATGATTGATCCATTTCAAGATAAAATGCTTCCGTGACCTGTGAAATGGATCATTCCTAACATGTATCATATAGATTTGACAAACTAACGTGTAGGAAAGAGGAATATCAAGATGTACACCGAGTTGTCAAAGGAAAAAGTGCATGAAAATGGGTGCTAAGGTATAGCAGCAGGAGATCTTCCTTAATGAGGGGTGTGTTTTTGAGTTTGTATTGATTTATGATGTTGATCTAATGGTGAAAAGTCAAAGAGATGGTTCTGAAAGTGTTTGGAAGGTGAGTAACTAAAAAGCCCTAGTTTTGAGGCAAGTTTTGGAGGGCTTTGTGTTTGAGTGTGTTAGGGGTGTCATAGAAGACTAAAATCTTGAAAATCCTTTGTTTGGGAACATTTTAAGGGACTGTTGAAAGTTTCATAGTCAGGGGTTGAGTTTAGAGAAGGGTTGCTTTGAAAAAGAGGGCTAATTAGGCCTAGATTTTGAGGAAACAACAGATTTTGGAGAATCTTATCCAAAACAAGTGCCAACAAGATTTGGGTATGTTGTGTAGCATCACAAAATACATCTTAATCAGTCATTTATTTGGGGATTCATTTAGAAAATTTTGAGAGCAAAGTCAAAAATCCTTCGCTAGAGGCCTAGTTGGGCTAGAAGGCCTAGTTAAGGTGGAAAAGTGGATTTTGTTCAAGATAGAGGTTTGGGGCTTTGAGTTCATTTAAGACAAGTGTAATTTTGTCTCTTAAGAGCATTCCTAGGGTTTGGGTCCATAAGGAAGGAAAATATGTCATTTGGTGCATTATTGAGGCCTTATCTCCATACTGGTGCCATTTGATTTCCTTTGTGTTTGTGTTTGATTTTTTGTGTTTCTTTCAAAGTCCCTACTCTCTGCATCAGAGTGGTATCAGAGCTGTGAGTAGGTCCTTTAGGGATTGAATAATCAGCAATGGCACCAAAAAATCAACTAGCAAGAGAGTTGGAAGAGTTAAAGGAAATCTTGGAAAGGGAAAGAAGGGAAAGAAGAGAACAAGAAGCAGCAAGAGAGTAGGCCAGAGCAAGGGAAGAAAGGCAGTGGAGAAGAGAGAGAGAGAGAGAGACCATGCAAGCAAGGATAAATAACCTTGAGAGAAATAGGAGAGAAGAACAAGAAAACCAAGAAGACAATGATGAAGATGAAGAGCATGTGAGGGAAAATCAGGAACCACCAGCAGATGAGATAGAGGACCCTAAGGAAAGGAGGTTACTGAGATTGTTGAAGGCAGTACAAGGTCATGGAGGGAAGAGTCACATAGACTTGCCTATCTATCAAGGGAAGATGGATTGTGAGGAGGTGTTAGGATGGCTTGATGCCTTAGAAAAATATTTTGAGTTTGAGGAGATGGATGAAGAGAGGAAGGTTAAGTTTGCCAAAACCAAGTTGAGAGGTACAGCTTTGACATGGTGGACTAGTTTTCAAAATGATAGGATGGCTAGGGGATTGGAAAAAGTCTCTACATGGGCTAGGATGAAGAGTTTGGTCAAGGAACAATTCCTACCATCTGATTACACAATTCATGTGAAGAGGATGAGGCAGAATTTAAGACAAAAGGACTTGGATGTTATGTCTTATACTGAGCAATTTCACAAGCTTAGTATTAGAGGAGGTTATGAGGAAGAAGATGAGAAAGTAGCCAGGTATATCAATGGCTTGAGGTACAATCTACAAGATGAGATTGGTTGGAAATTACCAAGGACATTAGGAGAATGTTTTCAGTTGGCCATTAGAGCAGAAGAAAAGGTGAAGAGGAAGCAAGAAAGATCAAGCAATGGTGGAAGAGGAGGTAGTTCAAACAGGGGCAGAGGTAATAGAGAACAAGGACAAGGAAGCAATGACAAGAGCATAAATGACAAAGGTAAAGAGGTATTTTCTTATCAAAGAGGAGGATACACTCCTAGAGGAGGAGGCAGATTTGGACAAGGTAGAGGACCATTCACAGGTAGGTGTTTCAATTGCAATGAACCAGGGCATCCTTCCTTCAAGTGTCCTAAATGGGAACAAGCTGATAAGGGCGGAGATAGGAGAGCTAACTTAGTACAAGAAGAAGAAGACAAGAAGGAGGAATCAAAAACATTCATGGCAGACCCTGTGACTGATGGTGAGTTTCTTATGATCAAGCAAGGAGAAAGACTTCATCAAGAGCCAAAGGTAACTATCTTTAAGACCAATTGTCTCAGTCATGGTAAAATATGCAGATTGCTTATAGATTCAGGGTCACATAGCAATTTAGTTTCAGTTGATATGATAACCAAGCTAGGGATTGAAACATTTGATCATCCTACTCCCTACAAGGCCACTTGGGTAACTCAAGGACAGCATGTAGAGATTTTTAAGAGAGATTATGTAGATTTTTCAATTGGATTTTATCATGACAGGGTGCTTTGTGATGTCATTCCAATGACTTGTGGTCATATCATCTTGGGGAGACCATGGCAGTATACTAGGCAGACATTGCATGATGGTTTTCACAATACATATTTGGTGCATAAAGATGCTATTAGATACAAATTAGTGCCTTTGCCTTTGGAGCAGTCAAATGAAAGTTTTATGATCTGTTTTGAGAAACATTTGCAGGTAAATAAGCAGGGTGAGACAGGGGAAGACATTGGTAGGTTTAGAGAAGACAAGTTACAGCAGGGTTATGAGGTGGACAGTCCTAAAAATCAGACTTTGTGGGACTTGGACTGTATTAAGATTGGAAGTATTGAATGCCCTATTGTTGAGGGTAATAGGGGTGGATTTTCTTCACAAGGAAATCAGTGGCATAGAGGTAGAAATAGGGCACAAAATCAGACTGAGTTCGAGCAGCAAAAAGGACAAACAAAACAGATTTTTGACACTAACATGTTGAGTGACATGAATGCAAGTTGGAAGAAAAGAAAGCAGGTAACTTTGGGAGATTTCATGCTTGGTAATCAGAAGGTACAAACATACAGGAACAAGGAGTATTATGGCAGCAACAAGTTGGATACTTCTTGGGGCAAGAACTTTTTCTTTCTTGGGGAGAATGGTGCAGGAGCACCCAAGCTCTTCAAGGAACTCTTCAGGAGACAAGAGAATGCAGGGGTCTTGAAGACCTATCAATCACCTCAAAGCATCAATTATGATATCTTGGAGCCCATAATGGCCTTTGGAATGGGTGAACACATTAAAGAGGTCAAAAGTCCTAAGGGTCCTAATAAGGATCCTAGGACCAAATTGCAATGTAAATGGAACAATCATGTTCTAGGAGGTTAGATAGGAATATAGTGCTTTAATTATGTCAAATAAGGTTGAATAATGCCATGTAATAGTTTAGAAGCTTTATAGTTGACAGGGGTTCAATAAATTTCAAGTTGGAGAATTCAAATTTTCAAAATCCAACTTTGGCGGGAAAGTGTGTTTTTGATGTTCTAGCAACTTTAATGTAATCAAACCAATTCCAAATGGTTTGAGTAGTTGGGGAATGAGTCTAAAAAGGTTGAGAAGTTATTTTTACGTTGGTTGGGTTAATGGTACGGATTTTGAACGGACTGCTACAAGAAAAAGCAAAAAAACAGTAATTTCTTGCATTTTTCTTGTGTTCATTTGATGATTTATTGATTTCTATTGAAGATCTGTTTATTATGATGGTTTAGGGACTTGTATCTACATTTATTTAAGCCATTTCATGTTATGATACACGTTTATAATCAATTATTTGTATTATATTGCTGACTGTCCTCAAGAAAGTGCAGATTTTTCACTAATTTTGAGGTTTTTCATGGATGATTGATCCATTTCAAGGTAAAATGCTTTTGTGACCTATGAAATGGATCATTCCTAACATGTATCATATATATTTTACAAAGTAACAAGCAGGAAAGAGGAATATCAAGGTGTACACTAAGTTGTCAAAGGAAAAAGTGCATGAAAATGGGTGCTAAGGTATAGCAGCAGGAGATCTGCCTTAATGAGGGGTGTGTTTTTGAGTTTGTATTGATTTATGATGTTGATCTAATGGTGAAAAGTTAAAGAGAGGGTTCTGGAAGTGTTTGGAAGGTGAGTAACTAAAAAGCCCTAGTTTTGAGGCAAGTTTTGGATGGTTTTGTGTTTGAGCATGTTAGGGGTGTCATAGAAGACTAAAATCTTGAAAATCCTTGGTTTGGGAACATTTTAAGGGACTGTTGAAATTTTCATAGTCAGGGGTTGAGTTTAGAGAGGGGTTGCTTTGAAAAAGAGGGCTAATTAGGCCTAGATTTTGAGGAAACAACAGATTTTGGAGAATCTGATCCGAAACAAGTGCCAACAAGATTTGGGTATGTTGTGTAGCATCAAAAAATACATCTTAATCATTTATTTATTTGGGGAGTCATTTAGAAAATTTTGAGAGCAAAGTAAAAATCCTTCGCTAGAGGCCTAGTTGGGCTAGAAGGCCTAGTTAAGGTGGAAAAGTGGATTTTGTTCAAGATAGAGGTTTGGGGATTTAGTTCATTTAAGACAAGTGTAATTGTGTCTCTTAAGAGCATTCCTAGGGTTTGGGTCCATAAGGAAGGCAAATAAGTCATTTGGTGCATTATTGAGGCCTTATCTCCATACCGGTGCCATTTGATTTCCTTTGTGTTTGTGTTTGATTTTTTGTGTTTCTTTCAAAGTACCTACCCTCTGCATCAGATAGCCAGAGGAAACACACACACACACACACACAGATATATATATATATATATATATATATATATATATATATATATATATATCGATTTGTTGAATGAACAAGAGACACAAAATATAAAGGAGCCTTTTATGAAATAAATGAAAAATATATGTATGGTGGCTTGCTATATGTGCAATGGAAAGTAGAAAAATAGTAACACATTTTACAGTAAATGAATGCTAGTTTGTTGTATTGGACAACCAAATGATAGAAATTTAAACAAAGGTAAAATGAATATAGACTTGGGTTTTCAGATATATGCCTAGAAAATTAAGCAAGGGTTTAATGATAATAAATCCTTAGTCACATGAAAACAGACATGGGTTTTCAGATATATGACGAAAAAACCAAGCAAGGGTTTCATGAGAATAATTCCTTAATCATACCAAAGAAGACATTGGCATTTAAATGCATTATGAATATATTTATATAGTTATATATGTGTTTGTGTATGTGTATACGTATATATATGTATTAATATGTATGTATCTATACGTATCTATATGTATATATACATATGTCTATATTTTTTTAAGTACATAACACACATATATAATAATATAAATATATATAGACATACATATATATATACATGATGTATATACAAACAAAAATATATATATACACGTATATACATATGTAATGGAAATTCCAGATGATGTGCACTTATATTGAATATAAAGGAGTCTAACAGATGATTCAACATTCTTATATTGATTTTCTAAATGAACAAGAGACAAATAATATGGAGTTGTTTATGAAATAAATGACAAATATAAACCCTAAGAATAAGCAAAAATAGTAAATGAACAACCATTTTATATATATATACAAACACACTCATATATACACGTATATACATATATAATGAAAATGCAAGCTGATGTGTACACTTATTTTGAATATAAATGAGTCTAACAGATGATTTAGTATGCTTTTATCGATTTGCAAAAAGAACATGAGACACAAAATATAAAGGATCCTTTTATGAAATAAATGACAAATATAAACCCTGAGAAACGACCAAAAATAGTAAATGAACACATAGATTATTGAATTTATAAATGGGGTTTGTAAGGAAAAACCCGTTACCAAAAAACACCCTCATTTACTTATAACATATAAAAATACACTACATAAATATAAATGTTAAATGCACAATTCATGAAAATAACTATAAGTAGAATGTGGAATGTACCAACCTGAAAAACTGGGGATATTGGAGAAATGTGCAGAGGATGCCTGTCAATGCTCTGTAGTTTGCAGAGAATAATTCTTCACTCCAACAATTGTGAATTTCGTTGGCTACGTTTCCCCTCTTATTTAGGAATTTGAATCTAAAAATTGAATGCATTCAATTTGGTTGTGTTTCAAATTTGAATTTGTTTGATCATTTGAATTTTTAGCTACCAGTTACTTAGGTTTTAAAGGTGAATTGACTGAATTTTGCATTATATTTGGATTTGGTGTTTATTTGTGGAGCCTTACACCAGTATTTAATTGTGTAGGTACCTACAGGGAATGAAGTTAATACATGTAGTTGCCAAGGAGAGTGTGGAAGACCATGCATTTCAAATCCCATAGAGGCGATAGGAGATTATGATTATGTCATGTAAAGCACCATTAAGTGTGCATTAGTATTTATTAATATAATATGTATTGAGGGTGGCACCTTTTGTAAGTGGGGGTATTTGTAACAATAAAAGTTTTTAAAAAATTGTAAATGAGCCCTTTTTTGTGCAAGTTGACTTGAAATATAAATACAAATGCATGTGTAGCTGACTACCTACATTGGTTAGTTACACATTGTGTTATGAGCAGCCATTGGTGTTTTTGCAATTTTGTATTTGATAAAATAATTTTTTTTAACGGGTCAAAGTGATTTTTTTTTTGGGAGGTTAAGTGAGCATGGAGTAAATGGTAATTGGATGGGGGGCGATAACTAGAACATCTCCCCTAATTTTTGTATCTAGAATTTGGGGTTATGGATTGTTGTACAGTGCGAGATATTTTCACCATGTGCAAACTGTGTATTTTGGTGTGTATGGATGAGGTTCGGGAGAAATGCAGTTGCTCTAGATTTCTCTGTACTTTGGTTTCAAGACTTGCAGTTCTGAGAGTAAGTTGATGAGGTTGTATTAAAGTGAAATTTGTTTTTTGAAAAGAAAGGATCGAGTTAAGAATGCATGTGCTTAATTGTTTTATTGTTTTACACTGGTGTTGGCCGACCTTGTGTTAAACACTACAAGTACGTAGTTCATGTAAGCATGGAAAAGTGTGTTGGGACTTATTTATGTCCTCATTAAGTATGTGTTTGGGTCACCCTCATTCTATTTCCACCATAGAATATTTTGGTGTCGACCTAATTTGAATTTGTAAATACAAATGGTTGTATGTGGCCAACCTTGGATAAGTTTCAAGGTTGAATACAGTATAAATATAAGTTGAGATGTTGATGAAATACAAGATAGATGAAGAGATAGATGAAAAGATAGATGAAAAGATATATACAAGATTGATGCAAGGTAGATGTGAAATAGTGTGTGATGCAAGTTTGAGCAGATCAATGCAAAATTCAAGTGGCGAGTTTCTGGAGGTAGTGAGTTAAAGGTGTAATCTATCATTCAAGCATGTATGCACAAGTGTGTTAGAAAATTGTGGTGGAAATCTATGTTGTATTGAGATAGTTTTCTTTGTGCGGCATTCCTCTTCTATCTTCTTTGTAATTCTCTGGCAATGATCCCTCATTGGATAGGAAGTCCTGTCTTAGCAATGAGCCTTTTAGCAATGATCCTTGTATTCAATTTTTGGAAGTTTTTATATTCTAAGCTAATCCTCACCATGGTTTTTCTCTCATTGGGTTTTCCACATAAATCTAGTGTTATTGTGTGTATGTTTTTACTTCTTTTAGTTTCTACTTCTACACTTAATTATTAATTACATTAGTAAAGTAAAGGATTTGTGAATGGTTATTGATCTAACTTCTGGTGAAAGTTTTAAAGATTAAAATTGCTACAACTGATTCACCCCCCCTCTTAGTTGTCTTGTAAAAAAATCCTCACATAACTTTGTCACAGTAATTTTTAGAATGCACCATTATTACATGCTTTATTTGCATCATATACTACCCTTTCACTTGAATTTCATACAATTTTGTCTACTATCCTCTTTCTTCCTTCTTGAAATAAGAACAAGAACACTTTATCAATTGTTAATCACCACCGTTAGTAATCAAAAATTTGAAATCTTATGGACTGTCACAACCATTTTCAATAGATATACTCTTTCCATTTTATTGTTATTTTGAATATACTTATTCGAAATATCTCTCTATACATTGTAATTTCTATCATACATTTTCGTGACTATATGTCCTTCATGAAATTTTTTTTCTCTCCTTATGGTGATTATTCTCCATAAAATTTGTGGGCCACTTATTGTCATATTTACTTAATGCTTGTATGCTCATTAACCTTAAAAACATTCCCTTGTGTATATACTATGTCATCTTGGATTATCTTAGGCCTTTGGAATCTTCCTTATAGTTGTTTGAATCTTCTTATACAGTTAACACCTTTGACTATAATCTCATGAATGTAGATGCCCTTTCTTTAAAAACACACCAAAATTTATATAGCAATGATAGTCATCTCCCTTAAAGATAACTCTACATAGTCTTTGTGCTCTTAAACTCCTTGTACAACCATCATAGATCCCTTTAAAATACTATCATTATAACTGACTTGGATCTTTTCATTAATCTTTCTATGATCTGTTATACACTCTGTTGCTTTGAAGATTTTTCCTTAATAAGACTCTAGATACCATTGTTAGATGGATTGTGTATTGAAACTTTTATCCTTAACTCTATCACTTTCTCATTGGATTGTACTCGTGCATGGTTTTGAACTACTACCTATAGGTGTGTAGGGTCTTACATAGGTGTTTGGAACTTTGAAGGAATCATTACACTCTTAACAAGTCTTCATAATGGCCTTTGATAGTCCTTTTCTTTGTCATTTGTTACTTGAGATCTATTCACTTATTCTTATGAACTATCCCTTGATCTTGATCACTACAATCTATGAATTATCTACTATAAGTTGTGCCTAAACCTTTGTCACTTCAAATCCTTCAAAGCCAACGACCTTGGGAACATGGTAGATAAGAGTGTTTTAGAAAGTTCTTGTGGCCATGAATGACTAGAACCACTGCTTGCCTTTATCTAAACATTTTGACTACTCTTTCAAGGACCTTAGGGCTTAGAAACTTATACAAAATGTTATCTCTATTCACTATATTATTTTAATACTACAAGTTTTGAAAAACCTATGTTAGGGTAAATATGTTCTTGGAGACTCATTATGATAGTAGTAACCCTAAATAGTATAAGATTTGATCTTGATTACAACTTATGTATGCATATTTCCATGAAGATCCATGAGATAGAAACAAAGATGTTTTTAACATTATCTTTGCATATATTCTCCTAACTTTGGGAGTTTTTCAATGACCCCTAAACAACTTCCACAAAGTCTTAAAATGACAATAGAGTCCTAGCGAAGTACAAAATGAATACCATGAAGAACTAGAATTATGAGGATATTTTGACCATGTGGCAGGAATAAATGAGTCCTTGGAATCTCTCATCCATCCTAGCAATGTGTCATATCTTCTACTTGGCCTCTGCAATGTGGTGCTTCAACTTCTAAAACTCTGTAAGAAACTTCTACTAGTCTCATTACATGCCATGAGCTTCCTCCTTATTATATTCCAAATGAAAGAAAACACTCATTCTTCTATGATACATGATCTAAATCTTCAAGAGGGAATTTTCAACGTAGAAGCTAGTGAAAGAGTAAGAGTCTCCTTTAACTTTTTTCCTTTTAATTTTGTACACTTCTATTCTTTCGTACCCAAGAAACTGATGCAAAGCAGGGAGGAAAGCCTTCAACAATAACAATTCAAATCTTTTTAAACAACTTTCCAATCCTTAAAACCCTATCTTTCCCTTATTTGACAATTCCTTCAAATTTCTCTTGTAGCATTGCAAATAGAGAATTTTCTTCATAACTTCCAAACTAAATTCAAAACCCATAAAATAATGGGCATTTCAAATACCAATTAAGGCATACCTTAACATATCTCATTTGTACATGTGTTTGTTTCAGACTTTCACCTTCAAAATAGGACTGGTATGTTGTCCCCTTAAGCCAATTAGGTCTGTTTTGCAAAGCATCATCAATTCAAACACCCTTCCAAATCCAAATCTCTATTCCAATGTTCAACAAAGACCTCAAATGGTTAGAATCCACCACTTTTTCCAATGGGAAACTCCACAAGATCACTAAACTACAAAACCCTTGATTATACCACTTTCATGCTTGAAACATGGAGGGTTTATTGAAAATTTTACTTCCAGGCCTCTACTCTACTAACCAGGGCTTCCAACACATCAAAAAATTCCCTACACAAGCTTAATAAACCATCTCCTATACTTTACCAATGCAATTTCACCAAACTCCAACATTTAACCACCATTTTCAAGCCATAACTCATACAAATACACCTAGGGAAGCAATCAAATTCCTTCAAAACACCTTCCTTGCTCTTAACACCTACCCTAACATCTATTCATACCTAAATGGACCCATTCCACCATGTTAAAAGTCATTTTACAGGTGGAATGGGCCATTAAGACATTTTATGCTCCCACAAACACTCAAAACTGGGTTCTACAGACCGAGTTCAGAAAATTGCCTCTAAAATGCTTCTCCCTTGATGAAATTCAATAAAAAAAGAATCCAATATTCTCCTAGTTCACTTCTCTATCCAATTCAGTGCATTTTTTTATCAAAAACCTTCAGTATGGACCTGTACAAAAGACTACAACAACACTTTACCAGAAAATTACAGAGAATACAAAGTTCTTTGTTGTTATTTCAACTTCAATACAATATCCAACCCTTTCCTCGAATTGTATGAGGACATATTAAACCCTTACACATCAAAAAAAAATTGACTCAACCAATTCAACCAACATTTAAACTTCCTTGATCGTTGGGATTCCACTATTTGCATTTTTGCAACTTTTACAATATTGCATATGACAAATTTTGGAAATATTGACATCTTTTGTAAAAGGGACCCTACAAGACTCAAGTTACATTCTAAATGGTCTATTATGACCTTATTAGACTCAAATAAGACTCAACACACCAAAACCTATCAAAAGACTTCATTTACAAAATGATAGATAACATGGTGCCCCTACACCATACACCTGGCCTGAAAAAGACCTCAAGTCCCTTTGAGGACTATATGACATCAAAACATGGAGCCTCTTATCATTACAAGGTATCCAAGCTATATCTTCACCTGGTACTCCCTTCCACTAGATCAGGTATTGAAAATTTTCATCACTTTGTGCACTAGTGAACTCGTTGTCACCTAAATATTGCCCCAATTTTTCAAACTGACTTGACAGATGTTCCCTAACTTTTCCCTTATCTGAAACTGATGCTAATCTTTCTTGAACACTTGAAAACTTACCTCTACCAACTTTTTCTTGGACTTTCCTCTTCTTTACTCTTGAAGCATACTCATACTCATCCATTTGTCCTTTCCATTCACTTTGTTCCATTCCATCTTTTTCCTTCATCACTGTCCTCAAGTTCTTTGCCCCTAGTATCACTGTCTTATCAAACTTATAAACCACTGTTTTGAAAAAATTAGACTGCCCTCTAACCTCGCTTGAAACCAAAGGACAAAGCATTGTCCCTATCATGATCTTATCATGCTTTTCTAAGCAATTTTGCATGTCCATAATCAATTCATCCTTGACCTTCTCTTGATCTATTTTTTATATCAACACATCATCTTGTCTTCCATCTGCTTTCCTAGCATCTTCAAGCCTTGAAGTGGCTACAAACCCTTCGTTTCTGTCTTCCTCTAACTTCACAAACTCCTTCTTACCCAACATTATAACTTTTTCTTCCTTGGTCTGCTTCTTAACATCTTCTTGCAACAGATTCAAAGTAAAAGTGTTACCATCCTTCTCAATCTTATATGTATTGTTTCTCCCATCATAAATGGCATGTCTATCAAACTGCCATGGTCTTCCAAGCAACAAATGACAACAATCCATAGACAATACATCACAAAGAATCTTGTCCTTATAACCACCAATGTTAAACTCAACCAAGGCCTGGTCATTCACCAAAATAGATTGATCATCTTTCAACCAAGACACTTTATAAGGTGTTTCATGAGGAATTTTCTCTAACTTCAGTTTATCAACCATTTCATTAGACACCATATTATCAGTGCTCCCTAAATCTATCACTACCTTACATAACTTTCCTTTGCATTTGCAAGTGGTCTTGAATAGTGTTCTCCTTTGAGTCATCTCCTTCTCCTTGGATTCTTTAAGTAGTGTTCTTCTCACCATCAAAGATTCTCCCACTTCTAGAGTAGCAAGTTGATTAGGAGAATGAACATTCTCACAATCATCCTCTTGCACCAACTGTACTCTTTTATCACCCCCACGTGAAGTAGAACCTTGCTTCTCTGGGCACTTCCATGCTACCTGGCCAAATTGATTGCAATGATAACACGTTCCTGAAAATGAACTTGAACCTCTACCTCCACCAAACCTTCCTCTAAAGCCTCTAAATCCACCTCTTTGATCAACAACTTGTTCTTTGTTTTTGCTTGCATCTTCTTGTTCTTCATAGGACTGCCTTGTACCTCTTCCTATACTAGTGCTTCCTCTGTCTCTTCTTTGTCTTTCTTTCCTTCTTTTTAGTTTCTCTTTTTCCCTAGCAACCAACTGAAAACATTCCTCAACTGATCTAGGCGTAGCCAAAATCAATTCATCTTGAAGTTGAAATCTCAAGCCACACATGTACCTTGCAATATTTTCATCTTAATTTTCAACATGACCAACCCTAATACTCAACTTGTGATATTCTTCAGTATATGTCATGACATCTTTATCCTTTTGTTTTAAAATTTACAACTTCTTGAATGTTTGAATTGTGTGATCTCTTGGCAAGAATTGGCTCTTGATCTTTGACACCATCCTATCCCATGAACTAATTTTTACTTTTCCATTATTCACTCTTTCCTCATGAACATAATTCCACTATGTAAGAGCAGGACCTTTCAACTTATTTTTTGCAAACTTTACCTTCTATTCTTCAGCAACCTCCTTGTACTCAAAGTAATTATCCAATGAATCTATCAAATCCAATACCTCTTCAACATCCAACTTTCCATTATACATTGGCACATCTATTCTCTCACTAGAAGCATCTCCTCTAATAGCCTTGAGCATCTTCACCATCCTTCTCTCATCTGGATCGAAATCATCACCTTGGGCTCTTCCACTTGGAGGGTTTTCATCCTCACCCTCTTCCCCTTCCTCTAGTTCACTTTCCTCTTCAGTGGCCTTTCCTCTTCTTTGCTTTGTCTCCCATGCTACAAATCTAGCTAACAATGCTTCTTGTGATTCCTTCAACAATCTTATTTCCCTACCAAGGGCTCCACTTCCTTTGGGAGGAATCTTTCCTTTCAAACTGCAACTTTCCTTTACTCAAACTTCAATCTTTTCCCTTCAAAAGACCAAAACCTATGCTTTGATACCAATTGATGCAGAGCAGGGAGGCAAAAATTCAACATTTACAATTCAAACCTGTTTAAAAACCTCTCCAATCCTTAAAACCCTATCTTGCCCTTATTTGACAATTCCTTCAAATTTCTCTTGTAGCATTGCAAACAAAGAATTTTCTTCATGACTTCCAAAATAAATTCAAAACCCACAAAAGAATGGGCATTTCAGATACCCATTAAGGCATACCTTAACATATCACATTTTAACATGTGGTTGTTTTAGACTTTCACCTTCAAAATAGGACTGATACATTGTCCCCTTAAGCCAATTAGGCCTATTTTGTAAAACATCATCAACTCAAACACCCTGTAAAATCCAAATCTCTATTATAATGTTCAACACAGACCTCAAATGGTTAGAATCCACCACTTTTTCCAATGGGAAACTCCACAAGATCACTAAACTACAAAACCCTTGATTATACCACTTTCATACTTGAAACATGAAGGGTTTATTGAAACTTCTACTTCCATGCCTCTAATCTACTAACCAGGGATTCAAACACATCAAAAATTCATTGCACAAGCTTAATAAACCATCTCTTATGCTTTGCCAATTCAATTTCACTGAAGTCCAACATTTAACCACCATTTTCAAGCCATAACTCATACAAATACACCTAGGGCAGCAATCAAATTCCTTCAAAACACCTTCCCTGCTCTTCACACTACCCTAACATCTATTACTACCTAAATAGACCCATTCCACCATGTTACAAGAAATTTTACAGGTGGAATGGGCAATTAACACATTTTATGCTCCCACAAACCCTCAAAACTGGGTTCTACAGACCAAGTTTAGAAAATTGCCTCTAAAATGCTTCTCCCTTGATGAAATTCAATCAAACAAAAACCAATATTCTCCTAGTTCACTCCTCTATCCAATTCAATGCATTTTTGATCAAAAACCTTCAGTATGGACCCATACAAAAGATTGCAACAACACTTTACTGGAAAATTACAGAGAATACAAAGTTCTTTGTTATTATTTCAACTTCAATTGATACAATCTCCAACCCTTTCCTTGAATTGTGTGAGTCCATCTTAAACCCTGACACATCAAAATGAAACTAACTCAACCGATTCAACCAACATTTAAACTTCCTTAACCATTGGGATTCCACTTTGTGCATTTTTACAAGTTTTACAATATTGCATATGACAACTTTTGGAAATATTGACATCTATTGTAAAACGGACCCTAAAAGACTCAAGTTACATTCTAAATGGTCTATTATGACCTTATTAGACTCAAATAAACCTCAACACACCAAAATCTATCAAAAGACTTCATTTACAAAATGATCTAACATGGTGCCCCTACACTAGAAACCTCAAAATACATTTTTAGCTTGGACTTTTTGGGACTTAATAAAACCTAAAGATGACCTTGCTTTATTTCTTTACATTTTTTTAGGCACCTAATTCCTCCAAACATTTGTATTTATAAAAAAATGACTATTTAGGCTTCAAGGGTTAAAATAGGCTAATAGATTAAAGATTACTAAGTCAAACTAAGTCAAAAAGTTTTGGAGGCTTCACATATGAAACATGTGTTATCCTAGCATTCCTTAGATATATTATAGTCAACTCATAGTCCTTAGTCTATATGACCAATACAACTCAATGATTCGTGTCACGCAAGAAAAGGATTGCATGCATCTAAAAGGTTGAGTATTTCCTACTTTTGATCTATAGTTAACTATAGTTCTCTTATAAGACAACAAGTCATGTCTTTGTTGTAAATTTTGAAGTTTCAAGTAAGTGATCACCAAACTGTATAAAGTAGATGTATGAAATCAAGAAAGGATCACTTAGGAAAGGAGAAAATTCAATAGGAATTTTTAGGCCTTAATGGGTGCTTCCCAAGGATGATTGAATATTTTATTATTATGCAAACTATGCCTTCAATATTTTTTTTTCAATTTAAAAATGAAGAGAATTTGGCATTTTATGCTTGCATATTTGTCTTAAAATAGTTCTTCTCTGTTACAAACCATGCCTTTGTTTATTTTTCTTGATGAGTAATATTTATAAATGGAACTTGCAATCATCCATACATATGGTCTTTGATGCTAGAATTGAATATTATTCTTGAATAGTAATTTTTTTGTCATCTTAAATTATTAGTATCAGAGTATCATTTGGCACATCACCTTAGTATAGTCTTAAGAATTATTTTCTTGCCCTTTTCTCCACAAACTTAAAATTTAGGAAAGATATTACAATTCTAAAATCCCAAAAGTTATCTTGCAAGCCACCTCCCATATTTGCAATATTTCTCATTGTTGGTGCAAGTTTAAAGGAAAAAAAAAATCTAATCATCAATACTAATGTTTTTCATTTTCCTATAATGTGCATCTCCTCACTCTAACAAAAAGGGTCTTCTAAAAATTTGCACAATGTTTCATTAATAGATTTGTGTAGGAAGATTTTTTGTATACCATGCTTCCTTTCAAATATATAGTATGAAATTACATCACCCAGAGAGGGAATAGATTCTTGTTGGCCTTACATATACCTTGTTTACAAGGTTTTACCATTATTATATATTTTCTTATTTCATCCAATTTCTTTATCCTTTGTATGAAACCAATGGAAGGAGGCATGCATCTCATTAAAATTCCTTTTATAAATTGTGGTATATTGATAGACTCATTTTGTAAGTGCAAGAAGTTGGGTCTAATTTTTGGCCAAAAAGTTGAAGTGTTTTTTCCTGAAAATCAAAGTTTGTCACAATTGGAGCAAAATTTTGAAACACATACACATAGAATGTTTAGAAATTTCAGTAATATGAAATGTAGGATTTTGAGTTTAGTTTACCAATATGTAGTTTATTCTAATACTCATATGATACAACTTAATTTTGTATAGGATGTACAAAATTTACTTTTTTAAGTCATTTTTTTAGGTGACCCATAATATGCACATGTACAACAAGCATAACTTGACCTAAATAAAAATATTTTTCTAATTTCTTTTGGGGAAAGATGTGTATTATAGTGAAGTTTGATGAAGATTTTTTAATTAATTGTTTATTGACCTTAATTTCTATTTTTCAAAACCCCTCATATTTTAGCTAGACTAATCATTAAATGATTTTAATTTTTTCATTGTGTAAGAAATGATGCCTAGATTGATGACCTATAATTTTAATTTAAAAAACTTTAAATTTTTTATTTTTTTAAAAAATACTAATACATGACATTTCAAGTTTGTGAACCACTTTCCTTGAAAATTAATTAATAAATATAAAAACATGTTGAATCATTAAAAAAAATTACACATTGGAAAACTAGACATCATCATTTATAATGGGTATTAATTTCATAAAAAAAATCTTAATAAAAAGTCATCAACCATATTGCTAAAGTCAATTTTTTCACTTGTTAACATGGCCTTGTACTTATAGGTCCAAGGCTAAGGGTTGGGTTACCATTCATTTTTTTAATCTAAAACTAAATGAGAAACATGAGTTGTGAATTTCAAACTTTTTGGAATGAATACTTGCTTTAAAATGGGTACCCATTTTTAAAAACCAAATAGGTACTTATTTTAAAGTTGAGAAAACTAACACTTCCACTAAAAGTGCATCCATTAGCTTGCACTTACCCATAATCATTTTTATTTTGAGGGGAGCTTGGTCCAATATTTCACATAGTCAAAGATCTACCACACTTTCCACTTAGTCAAAGTTTTACAAATTTCCACGAGTAGATAGAATCTCTCAATCTTATCCTCTTTATTAAATTATTATTTTGAAGATAGTTCCTTCAAGATTTTTTTTGTTTTTAAAATCCATGATTAATGCTACTCATTTTACAATTTTCCTATTTTGCATGTTTATGATGGAGGACTTGTTACAAGGTGAATTCAAGAATGTATTTTTGTCTTTTTTGAGAATACTAGTATCCTTTGAGTTTTTGAAAATATCTAACTTCCACATTGACTAGTTTTTTTTACTTTGACATACATCTGAGCATAGTAGTTTGAATCAATTCACGTAGGGGGTTGTTTGAGGAGAACACACCCCTCACAATTCAACAAAATCCCTAAAGGCATTTGTAAACATTACTAGTTTCTTAATAGATTTGAATATTGAAATATCATGGTAAATGAATTCCATTAATTGGACTTCTGCTAGTTCATTTCCTTAAATACAACATCTAATCCCCAAATAAATTCATTTTTGTATGTTTGTACGGATTCAAACAACAATAGAATAAAATTAATTTACAAATTTGAAAAGAATCATCTAATTCAATTTTAAAATTCCAACATCTACTATCTTCAATACCTTATTTCATTCTAAATTTAACTAAATATTATTCTTTACTTTATATAAACTTCAAAATTAAAATTTTCAACTTAAATTTTTTCCCCATCCCCCTCTCCCTCCCCTTCCCCCTCTCCCTCTCCCTACCTCTTCCTCTCCCTCTCATCTCCTCACTCTCTCCCCTTGTAAATATTAATTTACCTCTCATCTCCTCACTCTCTCCCCTTGTAAATATTAATTTATTGATGTTTCAAACCCACAAAAGAATATATTTAGTGAAAATCAGTTGGAATCCAATCCAGCCCAATTCATTTAAACTTTTATTTGGTATTAATTTTTACTTTTAAAACTTTTGATATCCTCCCTCACTTAACGCTTTACCTTAATATGCTTTTCAAATAAATCACATTTCTCTTGAATTTACCATGCATTGATGCAATTGCACTTGAATCGCTTTATAAATTGTTGAGTGTCTCGGTCCCATAGGCTGTTTAGTCTCGTGGACGTCATTAAAATCTTTCATTCATTCATTCATAATAAGGCAGTCAGTCCCACATCATGAAAGTTGTATGACATCGATGAATTGTCTCATTTAAGCTCTGAAAATATTTGTTCCTTCTTGGTAAAGGATGCTCTATCTTAGGTCAAGTCATTTTCCACCTGTCATTTTAATTAGAAATTCTGCTTTCAGTTGTCTCCTTCAAACAGATTTTATTTAGATCCTTGGTTTTGAAGTCTCCTTCATTAATGAGTCGCACTCACAATAGCAAGTGGCGTTGAGTAATTCATTACTGATGAAATGCGCGTGCACAATAAGAAAACGGCTCTTATGAAAGTCGCTCATCTTCTGACATGCATGTGAGCATTAAATCTTTCACCACTCTGTCAATTCAATCCTTCTCATTCAATCCTCAGAGATTGGGTACAAGCTGGCAAGTAAAAATGTTGATAGTTGAGTTAAAAGATTTGATTATATTGTTTTAAGTTTTAGATTGAAAAGTCCATAATAGAGTAAATAAATAAAATAATGTTGGAGTTAGTAGAAACAAACTTATATTACAAAATCTGAATAGTGTCAATTAAGTAGCTTGAATGTATTTTTTATGAAAATAATTATACAAATAGAAAATATTTGAATCAAATGGTTTCAGACAAATTCACTGTCAGCAATTCACCTCCAACAATTCATCGCCATGGCAAATTCATCTCTAGGAAAATGCACCACCAGCAATTTCCTAATTCATCGCCACGACAAATTCATCTGGAAGAAAATTCACCACCAACAATTTCCTAATTGTATATGTAATGAATCATCCACGGCGATGAATTGTTGATGGTGAATTTTCCACGCGGATGAATTGATGGTGGTGAATTTTCCATGACAATGCATTGTTGGAAGTGAATTGTTTAAAAAAGACACACTAAAATAAATAAATAAACAAAGAATGATAATATGTTTGATTCCAAAAGTATTCTTTAAAAAATTAATACTTTTATTAAAACATGTGATTAAATTAAGTTCATCTGATGATTCTGATGGACAATATATTAATACAGCTTCAATAAAGAATTGTACAAATATATTCATTCATAATAGAAACAGACATCACCAAAAAAACTAGTTGAGAAATATAAATGACAGTAGGTTATAAAGCATGTGGTAGCTGCTCCTTATCAATATATCACGTACAATCTGTATGATGTTATAAAGCACCAATAAAATGGTTACCCAATAAAGCGAGCAGTGTGACACGGCGCTTTCTCCGGCATGGAGACCAATTAATATCAAGAACTGTACTGAGTTTTGAGATTGCTGGTATCTAAAGATATTTCGAAGTGATGTAGAGGGGTTGATAAGAATGTTGATAGTTCAGATAAAGATTTGATTATATTGTAAAATTTATTTATGTGGGACACAATGTAGGTGGGCTAACACGCAAGGTGGTACACATGTCAATAATGTATTGTTTATGTAATCATCAGATTACATAAATTTGATCGTATTTATTAGTTTATTGAAAATCGGAATACAATGTATTTTTTATTTTTAATTAATTAATAAATACAGTCAGATTCGGTAGACATTAATCGGAGAACATATTTTAACATTTAATAGTTCCATCTACCCTTGCAAACAATATTGGTAGAGAAATTTATGATATAACATCACCCATACAATTATCTACCCAAATCTATGGTCATATGAAGCTAAATCCTTGTTACTGGGATCTACAAGCACTTGCATAATCAACTTGAGTTCTTTCTTATAATTCACCCATTTCTATTTTTTTATGAAGAGACAACAATTAACTTTTAATTTTGGGTCATTGAAATTCTACAAGATTCATTCTTCAATTTTCAATTTTTTTTTGTTATACTTGGAAGATACAAAGTTAGCCATTTTTCTTAGTCCCTTAAAGTGGATCCTAACACTATTATCTATAGTTTATGGAGATGCTTTCAAAGCTTCTTTCATTTTGGTGCTAGTACCTTCATAAAGCTCTACTAGTTTCATCACTTTCTAGATTTGTGCCTTTGGGTTGAATTGTTTCTTAATTTTTAGGATGGTTTCCTTTTATTTAAATAGTAACATTTAAGATTGCATATCTCTTTCATTAGGCTTGTTGATGCATATTTTGACAAATCAACATGTTTGAATGACATATGTTCCTCTATTTGGAGGCTCTTAATCTCAGGAGTCTCTATTTGGTTTGCAAGTTTCAAAGTTAATTAAAGTAACTAAGTATGAGAGCACTTTGGCAGTATCACTCAAAGGGCTCTGGTGGAATTCAAAAAGTCAATAACAAAGTCTAATGATCTAATGTGGTAAAACCAATTGTGTGTGACCTAAAGCCAATTTTAATCACATTTAAGTTCATGACTATGGATACATTTTATATGTAAATTTAAGACATTTTCACATTTATTTTCAACATCAATTTGAAAGAAATGATATCTTAAAACTTATTATCAACACTAAAATTATAATTGTGAGACATGATAAACTAACCAAAATAATTATTATTTTGTATTTTAATGTTAGAGTAATCATGCATTAGGTAATGATTAATTAATCTTTAATTGATTATTAGTCTAATGTATTCTCATGCACTGAAGCTAAACTTAAGAGTTCTTTATTAAGTTAACTAGGTGTTTTTTTGTGTTAATTGAAGTGAGCAATTACTAGGGTTGCTCCTATATACCACTCAACCCTCATTGTATTATCACTTTGGAGATTTACCCTAGAACTCTCAACCTTTGAGGACTTTTATTTTCCTTGAAGATTCTTGAGGTTCATTTTGTAGCTTTTTCTTGTTGAGGAATATTACATATATTATTTGCAGATCTCTTGCATGGAAAGTGTCTTTATTCATTGTTTGATCTTGTGGCTCATGGTTTTGTGGTTTTTCACAAAATCTAACATGGTATCAGAGCTTAGATTCAACAAACCCCTTCTTGATTTATGAGGTTTTTTCTTCAACAAGGGTTACAGGCTTTAGATATGAAACCCTTTTGCTTTTTTTGCAAATTTTTGGTGGTGGGTGATTTTAGGTGTATTTTGGCACAAAAATAACCTCACTGTTGGATTCAGAGCTATTGAGAAAGTCAGATTTGGCTTTTGTTTGGCTTGATTTAGACTCCTAAGGTTAGATCTATGAGGGTTTGAAGTAGTTTTTTTTATCTAGAGGGTAGCTGCATTTTCAGTTCATTTTGGCACAAAAAGGATCTCACTGTTGGATTCAAAAGGCCAATTCCATGAATTTTGACTATTAATTTATCCTATTTTGGCATCGGGAGCTCTTGAGGAAAAAAAATCACAAAGGGCTTGTACGACCTTCATACGATTGCACGCACAAAAAAAGGGCCTAATTTCAAGGTTTGCATTGGGATATTTTACAAATTTCTTTTTTGAAATTAAAAAAAAAAGAATAAAAGGAAAGTTTTAGGGCAGGTATTTGATTTAATGGGTGCATTTAATACTTGCACGTAGGGTGCATATTGTACCCTTGTGACAGTATTTTTCTCCCATTGATGGGCTTTTTCTAGGCATCGACAGTCTGTTTTCACAAACCGACAACCATTTTTTCTCTCTCTGGCAACATTGAAATTTACTTGACCAATGGAAAAAATTTCCCAACAATTTTTCTTCTTAGTCAAAAGTGGCAAAAAATGTTTTTTTCCAGTGAGGATTCTTTTTTTTTGGTCATGTGAGTTTTTCCGAGCGGTGAACAAAAATTTCCAATGATTGACGACATATTCTGACGAATATTTTTTCGAGCCCTAGTATTTTTTCTAGATAATAAGGGAATATTTCCTGGCATATTCCTACTAATGCCATGTTGACATTAGCATGACATGATTTGTACATATGCTGACGTCAACATGATGTCAGTCCTACAAACGATTGCAAGGGCCCCTTCAAGACCCATTTGTTCCCTAAAGGGGGTCTTTTTTTCTTTTGGCCACAACTTGGGTGTACGTCAGATTTTGATGAATGAGATATCATCGAAAGGCTAGTTATACAACTTTCCAGTGGTGTAGGTCTCATCACTTGATTTTTTGTTGGTGCATTCTATAGCCTTATGAATTTAGAGGTGTTGTTTTCAGTCCTAAGCCGATAACTTTTGATCTATTTTTTTGTTTGTCGCGATTCTAGTGGCATTGGAACAGTATTTTAGATATCTTCACATTCATTCATGCACTTTTTCCAGATTTCTCTCTAGGTACATTTTATTCATTTTTTTTTGTTTTCGCACTTTGGTGAATTACTTGGACATTTTAGCTCCTAGAAACTTTTTGTTCACGTGGGATGACTCATTTTTTTCTATTATGTATGTATTTCCATTATTTTTTCCTATTTGGGAATTGTAGACATCTTTTTCATGCACATTATCTTTTGTAGATCCACTGAGATAAAGTGTCATTTTGGTGTATACTTTTTTTGGGGATTTTCCACATCCTGTTGTTCCTTTTGTATTCACACTATGATATAAAGTTCTATGGGTGGGTTGATGATTGCCTTTGGTTTTTTCATCACAACTTTGTCAGGTGAGTGCTCCTTCCACGACAATAGTGAATCCTAGTGATTCTTGCCTCATGTGTGTGTGTCTTAGTTCACACACCCTTTTATTAGTAGGTTGTTTCTCCTACATGCACTTCTTGGTTTCATACAATTTCAGTATACCTATCTTGGCTCTCCCTTTTTCAACAATATGGGGGGTTTCTACTATTGTTGCTAATGCTTCCTTGGTTTTGCAATTTGAGTGATCTATGTATCTAGTTCTTGTTCCTATGTACTTTCAGATGCAACATACATCAATGACTAGTTACATGCATTTCAGTGAGATGGATCATTTACCATATGGACACTCTTGGATTCCTATTCATGGAGGATCTTCATTTCAGCACCATATCAATCATCATTTGATAGTAGTCTACATATTCTTTGTGCTTTTGTGATGTTCTACGTGTTCCTCTTTTTTGGACCTTGTTTTGGTTGGATGTGTGTCACCAAAAAATGTATAGTTGGACTTTTTTATGCTTACTTGAGTCTCTCTTATGGAATTTGGCTTGATTTTTCCTAGATTTAATGTTTTAATGTGGTCAACACATTCACATTAGGTATTGGACCCTTGAGAATCATTAAGAATTCTAGGTTGTCTTGTAAAAGTGTTATGAAGTGTTGTAACCCACTTTCACACTTTTCTACGACACTATCATTATAATTCACTTAAATAACCCCTTTTTATCATTAATTCAACCCTTTATTATGTTTAAATGACCCCTTAATGCACTTTTTGGCAATACTTAAGTGTATTTTTTAGAATATTCCTATTAAAAAACATTAAATACACTTTAATCCCCGACACCCAGTAAAATTATCTTGGTGGGACCAAGTTACCACCTGGGGCAACTTAGTCCCACTAGGCACAAAAATCAAAACAATTTTAATTTTCTGGCAGGATTTTATTCTCTTAACCTTGAGGTCAGCCTGTGATGTGTTATTTTTGGGAAATATTGGAAAATCAAGTATAAATAAAGGGTTTTTCTCTCATTTTCACCCCCACCCATTCATTCACTTAATCATTTAAGCAACTATCAAGCATTTTTCAAGCACTCTAAGCATCATCAAGTCGTCCATTGGAACACTTCCTTGCATATCTTCAAATTTCTACATCAAGGGTTTGGTGAGTTTGTGACATTGCATGTTGTTTATTCATCATTCTCTTTCTATTTCATTTCATTATCTAGGGTTTGATTACCAAATCAAGGTTTGACCAAGGCAAACCTCTATACTCTAACCCTTAATCCCTTTTTCCCTCTTTGCATGCGTGTTTGCAAGTCTTGTATGCAGATTTGTCAAAGAGCAAGGTGTTTTCAATATGTCAAAGTCATTAAAGTCAACAAAGCCCTAATTGAAGCTTGGAGACCTCTTTCAACCCATTTTCTGCAAAATCTGAACTGGACACCTGTTAAGAAGAGAAGTGTAGACCAAAAGCTATAGAATCCTATCCTGAATTTCTTGAGATTTCTAGATGGACTAAGTCACCATCTGTGGAGAATTAGTCCCACTGTTAGGCCTGGAAATTGGTTTCCACATAATTTCTAGATACCCATTTGGCAGATTCTTGTTCTGGCAAATTTTCCCTGAAACTGGACTGTCACCCAGCTTGGTGTAAGTGTCCCAATCAACATTTCTAGTCAACTCTGTAGGATTCTAGAGCCTCACTACATCAAACTTTAGATTCTAGGTGCACCTCTCCAACCTGTTTATTTCT
Organism: Sequoia sempervirens; assembly: GCA_007258455.2. Lineage (NCBI taxonomy): Eukaryota > Viridiplantae > Streptophyta > Pinopsida > Cupressales > Cupressaceae > Sequoia > Sequoia sempervirens. Next base: position 72,505,618 of record VDFB02000008.1, read on the forward strand.
ATCATTGTTTGCTTGCATTCATAGGTGTTTTTACATACGTCGCTATGTTTTCAAACAAGTTGCATTTCTTGGGTTTACCATTAATAATCATCTTTCTTTTTCAGTTTATTGCATTTAGACATTGTATTTAGGCATATTGCATCCATCCCTAAATTAATTTTAAATGTGCACATTGCATTTTGGGTCCATTTCTCTCCTTTTAGGTGAAAAACCTAGAAGAGTTAGAGAACCCTTGGATACCCAAAATCGGTGTCCACATTTTGGTGAACCTGACTTTTGAACATTTTCTTTCTAATTTCAAGTGTATTTGCATCCTAGGTTTAACTTGCATCAACATTACATTAGGTGTTGCACTATTTAATTTGCATCCTAGGGTTTAAAAATTGCATTAGTGAAAACCTCATATAACTTGCATCATATTTCATTGGAAAACACTAAAATTCTGCATTTTCACACTATAGTTGCATCTGTGCGTATGAAAAACATCAAATCGCATTTAAAATTTCTAAAAAATCATGAAAAAATCATCATTGGGACTAATTTGCCACATTGGGCGACTTAGTCCTTTTGGACATTTTGCACTGTAATTTCTAGTATTTTTTGCACATTTTCTACATTTCTATTTTTTGTTATTGCATTATTGTTACAGTTTCCAGAATTGTAGTTATCATCTTTTTATTTCTATTAGTTTTCTTTGCATTCCAATACACCTGCATTTAGAGACCTTTGCATTATTTTTTGGTGTCCTATTGCTAATACCTTAGTGAGACAAAGCTCAAGACTCATGTTATCCCATGATAATACACTCATTGTGGATCTTGGATTGTCTAATGGTTCCACTCCTTATATTGCAACTAGTACACTAGGCATGGACCCTACCTTTAGCAATGCTTTTCCTTCCAATAACATGCAAGTTGACACGCAAAATGATCACATTCCACAAGACAAAGTCATTAAAATTCATGAGGACTTAACACATCTTCAACATAACTTGTGTCTTGAAAACATTTCAACTACTATGATTCCTGCTATAGAAAACATCCATCGCCTGATTGAAAGTGATGAAGGCTTAAACTTTATGAAATAAATTTCTGAAATATACAACAAACACGCTCCTTCCACCTCTAATACATCTCAATCAACAAACACTGTGGTTAATGCAAGGAGGACTTAATACTCCTCCTTCCACAATAGCATCCATACCTACCTACACCACTCCCCAAGTTGCAACAATCATGCAATCTGTTAGTAATGTGATAGCTTCCTCCATTATTCCTGCTAGCATTCCTAATTCTTATGTGGCATCACATGTTCTCTCCTCTTAGACACTATACCATCTATTATCATTCCATTCACTTTCCCTACCACTACATACACTCCATCACCACTTTCCCTTCCACCTCATACCACTTACACTGACCCTCTCATCACACAACTTTTCCACACTGTCTCCTCCATGCAAAAACAAACATCCACCATCAACCGAAACCAAAATGGACCCGGGCTACCTATTATTTCTGAAGCAGCCCACCAGCTTTGGAAATCCTACGAACACCGATGCCACAAGGAATAGAGATGCCTGTATTTGAGAAGTATGGAGGGAAGTGCAATCCTACTAACCAAGTTAATGCTTACACAACCTTTTGTAGTGACTTTGTCCTTGATGATAAACTGTTAGCCAAACTGTTTCCTAGGACTTTAAAAGACACTGCCTTAGAGTGGTTTTCATCCTTACCAAACAATTCAATTTGTTCATTCAATGAACTATTTGACTCATTTATAAATTATTTTCAAGTGCATATGACTCCTAAGAAGACCTTAGCCGATTTGATGAGATGCAAACAACATGAAATAGAAAAAGTAATTAATTTTGTCTCACGATACCAATCTTTTTACTCCCAAATCGATGTCAAGATTATTGATCCACATCTTCAAAAAATGTTTATTGAAAACTTGCAAACTAAACTTCAAGAAAAACTTACAATGATAAAATTTCCCTCCTTTATGCACTTGTGTACCACCCTTTGTGATTATCACAATTCAGTTAGTAGTCGTGATGCAAATTCCACCTCTAGCTAAGCTGAGAAATACGAACATGCCAACCCAAACAATTTATAACCATTTAGAAAACAAAACAAAGGGTTCTTACAATTCCACCCCCCTCAACAACCAACTCAATCTGTCAACAACTAGGTAGCAGTTGTTAAAGCCGCAATACCTTATAGTTATGGAGATCCAAAACAATAGTTTACACCTTTACCAGACACTCTTCATAACACAATGTCCCAACTTTTGCAGCAACAGATGATTACTTTATCTACTATTAAACCACTCGATCCTACTAAGCCTTTACCACCAACCTTTAGACCCAATGCTTATTTCCATTATCATAAACAAAATGGACATGACACAAAAAATTGTAAGCATCTTAAACACCTTGTGCAAGACCTCATTGATTATAGCCATCTATCTGTTTCAAATGTTAACATTAAAGGAAATGCGTTTGCGGCCCCTCCCAATCAAAATCTATATTTTTTTACCGATCCCATGCCCAAACATAATGTGTCATTTGTCAAAGTTAGCGAAACTCAAAACAATGATGTGATGAATACTCATATAGATATTGAACTTCCTGATCCTATTCCACATAACACCACATCCTATGAATGAAATGGTAGGTGTGATAGATGTTATCCCTTGTAAGGGCCAACCTAAGAAATCTCTTGATATTACTTTCTCTTCTAAGGACATCCTTCTGAATATTCCCGATGGTCCTCTTTACATAGCTGGCCATATTTATGATAAGCCCACTAATGGGATACTCATAGATCCTTCCTATGGAGAGAATGTGATCACTGAGGAATTTTTGGTATTACATGATCTTTATCAAGATGATTATGAAAAACCAAGAGCATAGATTAAAACACACAATGGTTTTGCTTGCCCTATGATAGGATCGATTGTCCTCCCATTATAGATAGGACCTAAAACAATGGATCTTACATTCTCTATCATCCCACAGTCAAACCAATTTTGTTTGTAGCTAGGCCATCCATGGCTTCTCTTAATGAAAGTTGTCCCTTCAGTCATACACAAATGTTTAAAGTTTTTGCTTGACAATGACATATTCACTATTCACCATAGTGGCTTTCACCCTTTTTCTTCTAAATGAAACTTCTCCTTAGAAGCCTTTTGGCCCAAGCCCATGGAACCCATAACACCTCACAAAGACTTCTTTTTTATTAATTACCCAAAGTTTAAAGCAAAGAAAAATTCCAAATTATCTCTCTACAACATGTCCCCATCCACTTTCGACACTCTAATCCTAGATGAAATAATGATTCAACCTGAACAAGAGCCAACCCATCAAACTCAACCAACACCTGAAACTTCCCCCACACCATTCAAACAGCCAAGAGATAGTGATAACAACCCCATATTACCTCCTCATATAAAACAAGTTTATAAGGAAAAGGAGAAAGTGGCTGAACAACCTTCCATGGTTTCTTTCGTTCCTCTCTTTAGGGAAGAAAAGAAACCAATGGTTGATCAACCCACTCCTTCACAAGTACAACTTGACAATAAAACCAAAAGAAATAGAGGAGCTAGGCAGCATAGGCATAGATGTCGTTCCCTTGCTCGCAAGTCATAAGATGAAGAAAATAAAGAAAATGAAAATATGCACTTACCAAAAGTAATGCATGATGACCCTCCTCCCCAATCACAACAAAATGATCTCATACAACAGTTCCACAACTCGTGATACACCCTTCATCGGACATTTTCATCTGTCCTCCTATCGTGATTAACCTGGATGACGATGATGAGATTACTAAAATTGATGAAGAGGTGCATAATGATTTGAATACATTATTTTCCTCTTCCATGAGATTAAATGACAAATTTCCTACACCAAGTGTAGAACCTGGAACTTCCCCTACTTTGGCACTTGCACTTGTCCCTCTGGCTAGTTGCCCGCCCTCAGTACATCATGAACATGACTAGGAGCCGGATGACCTACTTGATGGTTTTCTTGCATCTTCCTTATAGTATTTTGCATTTTTATTTTTTGTGTTCATGTGTGTATCATGTTCCTCAATGATGTGGCATTTGATGTTCTCTATCTCTTTATGAAATTCTTCTATTTGTACCTTCATTCTTCTATATGTTGTACATTACTTTTGCTTTTCAATTTGTTTTTCCTTTTCCTTTTGGGGATGATGCAAAGAGTTGACACACCCTATGTCTCTTCCATGTTGACCCAAAAGGACCCCTTTTCCCTTTTCTTTTTTCTTTTTCTTGTGTTTCCTTTTGGGGATGACGTAAAAGCATGGAGATGTCCTATGTCTCTTCCATGTTAACCCAAAAGGTCTTTCTATTTTATTTTTTATTTTTTATTTTTGTTTTCCTTTTGGGGATGGCGTAAGGCATTGAGACCACAATGTCTCTTTCATGTTGACCCAAAAGGTCCCCCTTTTTTCTTTTTCTTTCCCTTTTTTGTGTTTTCGTTTTGGGGATGACACAAGGCATTGAGATCGAAATGTCTCCTCCATGTTGACCCAAAAGTTTTTCCTTGTTCTTTTCATTTTCATTTTGTTTATGTTTCCTTTTGGAGATGATGCAAAGTGTTAAGACATCTATGTCTCTTCCATGTTGACCCAAACAGATCTTTCTTTTTCCTTTGTTTTCACTCTCTTTGTGTCATTCTTCCAATTCTATGTGTGATCAGGAGAAAATGTGATCCCAAAAATGAGCAACAACACAAAATATGTAATGAACCACCTAAACACCCAACACCTCAAGATAGGGAAAATGATTAGCTTAACAAAAAAAAATAGAACATTTTACCTTGTTGAATTGTCCTTTGGTTGGCCCTTGATTGTTGACCTGATATATGCTCCTCTTGATGGCAAAAGATGCAAGAGTGGGATGCAGGATGGATAAGAAATGGATGGGAATGGATGCAAGTGCAAATATTTGGCTAAGTATGGCTCAAATAAAATTTTTGCAAGAGTTTGGTTAACACAATGATCTCCCCCAAAATAAAAGAAAAGAGGGGGTATTTATAGAGAATTTTGAATTCTCTAGAAAAATGGACGGTTAAAATTAAGCCAACAAGGCCAAGATGTAGGGTTATGGTGAGTTGAGAACTCACAAGCCCTCACATCTTGACATGTGGCATGTGAAGTGGCTTGAAAAAAATGATGTGGACATGACATGGAAGTACTTCATAGTACCTTGGGATTTGGACAAGATCTTCTCATAAAGGAGGTCCTTGTCCACATGTGGGTGAGAGGGTATGTGAGGAATTAAAAATTCCTCAAATATCCACATAAGAATGAAAGAAAGAATTTAAAATTCTTTGAAATGCATTGGGGGATTAAATGTGAATTAAAAATTCACATGGGGAAAGGGGTGCCTTCTCCAAAAGGAGAAAGATTTTAATAGGGTTGACTTAGGACACATTTCATAAATGACATGGAGATTAGGTTGACCAAATTAAGTGATAAGGTTGTGCAAGTACCTGATTAGACAAATTAATGACATATTAGAGGAAAGTGGGAGATTATGGAGGATGTGACCCTAATGATGATTAGGGATGTGCACATCCTAACCATAAATTAATTATGATTAGAAGAGGGTTAGATGGTTAAGGGGAATTAGAGACCAACTTGCAAAAGTTGGAGGATGTGACAATGAGAGAGAAAGTGAGGAATTAAAAATTAATTTAAATTCCAAGAGGTTATATGATTAAATTAAATAAAGTAGTATATTAATTTAATTTAGAAAGGAAAGAGGGTAAAAGTATTTATTGAATTAAATACTTTAGGAACTTTATGTAGGACATGAAATATTAATTAAATGAATGATTTAATTAATACCAACAAAGAGGATGAAGTAGATGAGTAAATGGATGAATAAGGAGATGTCTTTGACCATATGGAAGTGGTTAAATTTGGATGTCTACATTTTTCCCCTCTTTGAAACACTATTAGGATAATAGGGTTTCGAAGAAAATAAAATGCAAATGACTCTATAGAGGAAGTGACCAAAAAAGAGATGCCCCAGCATGGGAGAGTTTGTATGAACTGCCCAAACGGAGGGAAATTAAAGGGGATGCCCCAATCTCGCAAGAGAAGGCTTATGATGGAATATTGAGAGAGAATTATAGGGTATTGGTAGGGTATGCCCCCTCGAGAAGGTGGACAAGGAAGGAAAAGGGGTCTCGGGCAATGTCTCGTAAGGATGGAGTGGTATATGTCATTGGAAAGAACATGAGAACTGGGAAGAGTGGCTTTTGAACGGAGTCAAACGGAGGTGCAATGCACAAATGCCAGCCCTGGGAAGATAGAGGGTGAATGGATTAGTTGGAGGAAATTTTGGTTAAATAAAAGGAAAAAATTCCCTTCATTTAAAAAGGTAAAAAAGAGGGAAAAAAGGTTATAAAGGGTAATTTCAAGAATTACTCCACCTCATTTGGACAACTGTCAGTTGAGGAAGAGAGGGAGAGGGTTAGAGTGCATGATGCCAGACTACGATAGCGACATTATCCACTAGGGGGACGAGAGACGACAGTTTTTCAGTGAGTGTGTCATGCCACGCCAGGTTAGCCCCAAACCCAACTTTGTGATTTTTTCCATTTTGTTTAAGTTTTTTAAAAAAATTAAAAATATGGGTTTTATTGGGGGGGAGGGTAGAAAAATGGGTAGGAGGAAAAATTAGGATTTTTGGGTTTCAGTCAAGAGGAAAATAATTTAAAAAAATTAGTTGAGTACGCTCCGAAAGAGGGAAAAATGGTAGGTGAAAGGGCGGATTTGAAGCTGGGTTCCGCAAAGGAGCGGATCCGCCCGAGCCTGGGCAGGTCCACCTATTCACAGGGGCAGGTCCGCCCATGCACGGGGGCGGGTCCACCCATGAATGGGGTCAGGTCAACCTGCGTGACCCAGGGGCTCACCTGGGAGCCCGAGCAGAATCGCCCAAGCTCGGGTAGGTCCACCTGCACCCGAGTGAGTCTGCCCAGGAGCACGGGGGTGGTTCAGCCCGGGCTAGGGCAGGTCCGCCCACTCTCAAGGCAGGTCCGCCCAAGGGCTCGGGTAGGTCCGGCCAGGCTAGGGCAGGTCTGCTTGCAGGTCTGGGCGGGTCCACCTACACTCGAGGCAGATTTGCCCGAGGGCTCAGGTGGGGCCTTCAAAGCTTGGGGGCGAGTCTACCCGAGGTCCCTGGTAGGTCAGCCTACGCCCAGGGGTTGAGCCGCCCATAGCCAAAGCGGGTCCGCCCACAGATGGGGAGGACCGACAAGGGAGAAAGAGGAAAAAAGGAGGGAAAATAGAGGAAAAATAAAGGATAGGCAAGGGGATCCCACGACCGGGGAAAAAGAAAGAAAGGAAAAATGACATAGTGGTCATGTCATGGATGCAGGATTTTGATAGTTTGTGGACGAGGGAGAGGCGGTCTGAGGTACTGAGTAGATGTATAGCGACGATGACGGGTTCAAATCATCAGGTGCTAGTGGAGGCAAGACTATTGCACATGCTATCTTATTTGACAATTAAGGCCCACAGGGCCATGCTGACAACATTGATAAAGCGTTGGAACTCAACGATGTCAACATTTCATCTACCGATAGGGGAGATGACAGTGAATCTAGAGGACATATGAAGGGTCCTAAGGCTCCCCATAGTAGGGCTCCTAGTTAGCAAGTGTTAGGTAGAGGGCAAGGCACTGAACTAGTCTGTGTAGGTTGTGTTTGGTAATGACGAGCTACCAATTCAGTAGCAGCAACTAGACATGGACAGATGTTTGTCCTGTAGGGTACCGACATTGTCATTATACCTGGCAGGGCTAATTAGTAAGATATTGCTGCCAGACTAGAGTGGTTGATTCTTACACCTTAGGTTCGTCGAGGTGATCTGTCACATCATCAAGGATCGAGAGGGTCAATTTGCATGGGGGACTTATATGTTAGCGCAACTATACAGAGATATGCACGTGGTATGCTATCGAGAGGTGTTGAGTGTGACACACGTCACACTACTACAGGTGTGGGTCTGGGATCATATCACAGTGACCAGACCGGTCATGTTGAGAGCAGGAGAGCAAGATGATAGAGCAGCAATGGCTTGGGGATGGGGGATAGAGGCGGGGCTTATACTGCGATATCAGGATGTTAGAGATATGGATGTGTGGAGGAGACGATTTGATGAGGTGCACGTTGAGATGATAGTATGAAGTTCGTATATGCTGCAGTGATTCAGGGACTAGAGGGATGATGAGGAGAGATACAAGGACTACTTCACCCGATGTTATATCATCGAGAGAGGTCCACGTGTAGTGGAGCTGCACAGGCTAGATCGGGTGATGAGGCAGTTTGGAGTGAGGTAGGATATTCCCACGGGGCGAGTGACATTTAGACGATTGACGGGAGAGCAGCCATGGGGGGATGAGTTGGATCTAGCAGTGGTGTGGGAGGAGTTGGAGACACTACAGTTTGTGCCATACCTAGGCAGGAGGGAGGGGCAGAGAGATGCAGGGACGATAAATCGATATGGTCAATGGTTTCAGTGACATCCACCTCCACAGATTACCCCAGTAGTGCCTAGTGAGGGGGCACTAGGTTTTGGTTCAAAGGATGAGAGACGACTGAGGGCTGAGGGGGAGAGACAAGGTCCACAAGGATAATGGAGAGGAGGTCAGGAGAGAGGAGGATGATGGAGAGGAGGACAGGAGGTGGTCAGAGTAGCTGAGGAGCCGATGAGGGTAGGAAAGAGGAGGAGATGGAGCAGAGGAGGGAGAGGAGGAGGCCAAGGTTGTGGTGCAGTAGGATAGGGGACTAGAGGCCTAGAGGGAGAGGAGACATGAGTCTCATGCATCCATAGGAGGGTGTCAATAGGAGAGATAGGAGGCACATGCAGCCATAGGGGAGCAGCAGTGGCAAAGACAGGAGGAGGTCGGGACTAGTGTAGAGCAAGAGAGGATGATGGGGGGAAGGAGGAGGGGAGCCCCCGTGGTGATTGATGTGGAGGAGGCATCGGTAGAGAGTGAGGGGTATGAGCCACAGGAGATGGACATTGATATGGAGGTACATGACATCCTGCCACTCTCGATAGCACCACCTAAAGGAGAGGATCCAACAGAGGTACTGCGAGGTTCCCTAGAGAGGCTGTGACTTAGTGAGTAGCGGTTACAGCAGACAGAGGCTGAGCGGGGAAAATTAGAGGCAAAGATGAGTTACCTATAGGCACGATTCACCTGGAGTGAGAGGGACTACTTAGATCTAGCCACGATGGTGACAGAGGTGGAGAGGAGATTGTTGAGAGAGAGGGATGAGGCAAGAGATGAGGTGGTTGACCTGCAAGTAGAGATAGAGAGGTTGCAAGCAAAGGTGGCTAGGGAGCATGAGGAGGGGGATGTAGTGAGATGGGAGAGAGATTGTTTAGTGGCTGAGGAGGCAGTACAATAGGTTGTTGGAGTAGGGATAGGGCAGGAGATGACAGAGATTGGGGCAGGGACCGCATGAGATATAGAGGGTTTGTGGAGAGAACAAGAGTGGTTATGGAGAGAGAGGGCAGATATGCATCGGAAGCGAGATGAGCTCAGGGACAAAGTGTACTATTTAGAGCAGACAATTGGAGATATGGGATTGATGTAGAGAAGAGAGGAGGTGATGAGGGTAAAAATACATATGCTACAGACAAAGAGGGATGTGGAATAGGCACAAGTATAGGCCACAAAGGCAAATAGGGATGTGGCTCAAGCATGTGTTCAGGTGTTATAGAGTGAGAGGCAGGTAACAGAGGCATAGGTTCAGTCTCTTCAGAGAGAGAGGGATGTCACAGGTATCAGCTCTTTGGAGAGAGCAAGATGTAGCTGAGTTGAGACTTCAGGCACTTCAGAGGGACAAGGATGCAGCGGTGGCTCAGGCATAGGCCGCGCATAGGGAGAGAGATGTCGTAGAGGTGTGGATACAGATGTTGCAGAGTGAGCGGGACACAACACAGGCTTAGCTGTAGGTAGTGCAGGTCAATGAGGAGGAGCCAGGGGCAGAGGTATAGGGATTACATACATAGTTATAGGTTGCAAAGGTTGAGAGGGATAGGGCCACAGAGTAGGTACAACTGATATTAGCATAGAAGACCTGAGAGCATGCATGGAGGGCCATTTGTGGGGATCAAGACAGGTACAGGCACAACTGAAATGCCGCTAGGTATCAGGATGCATAGCGGGATGATTATATGTAGGAGGTGAGTTATTAGAGGTGTGCCTATGAGCAGGCAGTTCTAGATCTGGCACAGTGCACAACACGCTACATCAAACAGGTACCTTAGATGCTAGCACCGTCCTAGTCCTTAGGGACACCTACCAGGGGGTATAGTGACTATCGGCGAACCCCTTCTCCTTATGGTGGGTATCAAGGAACTCCTACCTGTGATTACTAGGGGACCCCCACACACAGAGGGCCAGTGCCTAACTCTCTTCAGAGATCAGACATGGGCAACTCACAGTAGAGTAGTTAGAGAGCAGATGACAAGATACCGATTTTTTGACAGGTGCAGGATGGAGGTTTAGTACATGTGAGCAAAGATCTACATCCCTGGATTTTGTACCTTATTTGATGATATATGATGGATATGTAGTGGATTATGCTTGAGACATTATGATGAGATGTACATCGTATTATTTTGATTGTGATATGTGATAGCCCTTATTGACACTATGTGTTATGTTTTATGTGATGGATGATTTAGTTTATATATGCACATGTATATGATGTTTTATATTTATATGGATGGATGATTTAGTTTATGTATGCACATGTATATGATATTTTATGTTTATGTGGATGATTATGCATGTATTAATGTTTATAATGCAGGATAATATGAATATTTGGTATAAAATGTAATTAGGATGGATCTAACAATATGGTAATGTATGTATCATGTAAACATTAATATGGACATGTATGTGCTAAATGAAACTAAGATACTTAATCTAATCAGTCTATGAAGGACAAAATATGTTGTATCTACAATGTGACTTGCAATATGAATGAAACATGAATGCATATAATGCAAACCTACATGTCAATAAGAACTTGTATGGGAATGTGGGTAGATGGTAGGTGTAACATGTGTGTGATATTGAACCTGTCAAGAACCATTAGTACCTTGACTGGAAAACTAAAGGAAAAAGGAATCAAAGTTTGCATAGCCTAAATCATGATTCATGGGCTATGAATAAGGTTGAATGAAGGGTGCATGTAATGAAATGAAATGCAGTCAAGAATGCAATTTTCTATCTTCAGAGCATTGATTTTTGCTATAGCATAAGTTACTGAATACCCTGATATATAAGACCAAGGCAAGTTGGAATCCAATGCATGAAACAAACACAACTGTATATGTCTAAAAATGGTCAATGTTAATCAAGCTTGTTAATTAATTAAATATAAATTATTTAATTAATTCTCCTAAAGTCATCTACATATAAATAAATTTAATTATTTATTTATATTGTTCACTTTTATAATTCTTCTATCTTAATTAAATAAATTTATTTATTTAATTAATTACCATATTCCATATTCCTCTTAATTAAATTAAATAAATTCTATAATTTATTTATATTAATTATCATATTATTCTAAGTTTGAATATTTATATTCAAAATGGAATATTCCTCCTCTTCATCTCATAGTTAAATTAAATATTTTAAATATTTAATTTAATGCCTTCTAAATCTATCTCTCTCATATAATTAAATATTACTTATTTAATTAGGTGAGTTTCTAAATTCATCTTCCCATATAATTAAGTAAGTTTATTTATTTAATTATGAAATTCATTTTAACTCATCCTTCAAAACAACAACTTTCCTTCAATTATGAATGAGAAAAATTGAAGAAAAGGAAACCTTCTATCTCTCACTCGACTTTCGAAAATCTCTTACCATTGATCTTTGCCAACTAAGCTTTTTCCTTTTAAAATCTATAAATCAAACCTTTCACAAGCCATTTGAATCGAATCTTCATCTAGTATCTTCACTCTGTCAAAATCAATCTTCAATCTTCCATCCATCTTCATCTATCACTTTCGTTGTGTCATTATGCTGCAAAATTGAGCAACCAACATTCCTTCAATAATCACCCTTCATAATCTTACATTTTAGTATAGTATGCATTTCATTTATATCACATTCTTCAGTTGTCTATTTTTTTGAGCTTGATCTGCTGATCTAAGAGCCATTGGAAACAACAAAACGCTGGAGTTTGAGAGAGATAAGACGATTTCGGGGAAGCTGCAGTAACAGTTTGCTTATTCTGTTTTCTTCTTTTTGGTTTTCTTGATTTAATGTCTTATTCATATGTGTTTGAATTTCATTTATAATTGATCATATTTTTCACACACACATAAAATGGCGCCCACCGTGGGGCTCAAACCCACGAATTTAACATTCTTTGCAATTTTTTTTTACAGTTTCTGCATTCTGGAGCCAACTTTCAAAAAAAATTTAGCGTTTAAGCGCTTTCGACATTTTCTGCGGCGCATACCAGGTTTTTGACTCTTTTGTCTTACAGGATTCTAGAGTGCATATAGTGACTGTTTAGGCACATATAGTGACTGTTTAGGCGCATATAGTAACTGTTTAGGCGCATACAGTAATTTTCCTTTGACACACATAGTAACTGTTTTAAGAGCATATAGAATCTTTCTTGCGGCGCATATAGCTTCTATTCTGGCACATATAGCTTCTGTTCTGGCACATATACCTCCTATTCTGGCACATATACCTCTCGTTCTAGTGCATATAGCTTCTGTTCTAGCACATATACCTTCTGTTCTAGTGCATATGGATTGTAACAAAAATACAGAATTCTGAGTCTGACGCCTTTCGCAAATAGAATTCTTTTTCTTTTTCTGGATTTTAAAATGAAACAATCCTAGGGTAGCCACATCTGGATAAAATAAAGCAATCTAGGATAGTCACCACACAATGATTTTGCAGTTAAAATTGAACAAACTTGTTTTGGTGAAGCAATATCTTCACTTAGATTAGATCATTGTGATTTGGAAATTAAAAAGAACATCTGCTTGCTTTGTATGTGGCAATAGGTCTATGCTCTCCCCTTATCTGGGTGATTAGAATACCAGACTTGCCTTTTTAGTTTTCATGCAATTTTATTGCTTTAATTACATCCTTTAGAGAGCCTTCCATAGTGGGAAAAAGTACTCACCCTACGAGAACGACTCAAGTGGGTTCAAGCCAAAGCCAAGGTATTCCACCCCACTATAAAATTTAAAGCAAATCTGGGGAAACCCTCTTTTTCCGGTAGTGTGCAAGATAACCATCCCCAAAACCTTTGTTCTAAAGGTTGGGAGGTCTCTTGAGGGAGTTTATTATTACCACACCGAACGGAAATCCTTACTACGGGCCTAGTGTAGTGGCCAGCCGAAGTCAGTTTCTGAACATTCTAATAATCACAGTGCAAGGGGAGGGAAGAATCTGCCCCCAAGGCACTCACCATATAACTACCAAGGACCGTTTGCTCAGGGGATTTGATATCCACTTTCGTAACTCTGAGTACGCACCTAGAAAATACAAAAACACAGGCGCCCCTTCGGGGGTGACACGACTGTGTGAGTCAACACAATTCTAAGATGTGTTTTGTTGATTACTAGAATGACCTACTTGAGCATTAAGAGTGAGTTTGTCTGAATTTTTTTTCATGTGCAAAACCTGTGAGAACATTTGTTGAAAACATTTTCTTGATCAAACACTTCATGTTAGTATAGGGCTTTAAGAACAATTGTTTTCAAAAATGTTTGTTGTGTCTTCCATCACATTAATTCAGATAAAGAGATCATCCGAAATGAACATGAAGAACAACAACTGAAAGCACTCAAAAATCTTTTCATACCATTTGTCCAATAACATTCCCAATACTTTTCCCATGCTTAGAGATTGGAAATCAACAAAATTTCCCAAGAAATCAGTGTCCAAAAAGATCAGAAAACCCAAGAAAACATTAGGATACAAGAAAACTTTGCAAAAGAGAAAAAATTTATACAAAAGTCGACACGTGTTGCTTCATTTCCATGGATTTCTTCATAGGTATCAAAACTTTGTTGGGGGATTCACTGATGAGTATGTTGTAGATCCTTTAGATTCTCGAGCTTATTATCAGAGATTAGCTCTATCACAACAACATAATCATAACCAACCTCTTGAGTTCGATAACATACCACAACCTACTATTGAATATCCTTCACACCCCAGTCATATTCTTCAAAGATCTTGAATGAATTTCTTTAAAAACAAAGATCAAAATATTTTAGAGTGCACTTTTCAAAACAACTTTCTAATTTTTGGTTCAACTTCCCCAACAGGATTCTGACATCCTTCATATTTGGAAGCCACAATCAAAAATTAGGAGCATCCGTGATCATATCATAAGATTCCACATCTTATCAGATCAAAATATCATTCCCATTGCACTTGTCAAAAACTATGATCTAAGTCCAAAGGAAACTTTTTGAAATCATATGCCTATCTCCACAAGATCTCAACACAATAAATTGAAGGATACAATCCAAAAAGAAAGTCATATTCAAAACACTCAAGAAGAAGGAGAAAGAAGTAATCCTCTTTTCAGCATAAATCAAAATCCACTTTTCAACAACAACATGGACAACAGAGAAGAAAATCCATTTCATAACTATAGAGATAAAATCCATGTGGATAGTGATGAGGAACAAGATGAGGAATGTCTTAGAGAGGCTAAGCAAGATCCAAAATTTCACAAAGCTATAGAAAAGATCTTGCAGCGGGATAAAGAAAAATATTTCCGCTATTTAGCTGACCAAGGAGAAAAATTGCCTCATGACTTTAATACTGATAATTTAAAAGGAAAACCTGAAGAAAAACCCCTTTCTAATCTTAGTGCTTTGACCCAACAAATCAAAGCACTTCAGGGACAAATCAAAGAGTTACAAGGGGGAACAACCACAAAGAAATATACTCTAGAGGACATTTTTCCTTATCCTTTCGATCGAAGTCTTAACATGATTCCTTTTCCAAAAAATTGTGAAATGCCAAAATTTGATCGCTATAATGGGAAATCGGATCCAATCGATCATGTTAGAGACTTCTGAAACATGACATTGGAATTCACTCACGAAGACACTTACTTGCTGTGATTGTTTCCTAGGAGCCTTGGAGTTCACTCTATGGAATGGATATCTAAGATTACACCTCCTGTTAGGACATTTGAAGAATTGATCAACCTATTCATATCACAATATGCTTACAACATACAACACCAGATCACCATGATAGATCTTTGCAAAGTTGCACAAAAACCTGGCAAATCTTTCATTACGTTTCTTCAGAGATGGAGAAGAAGTTCGCCAGATATCCACATCCTGTTCCTGAAAAGGAAAAGATGGTTACCTTCATTAACAGTTTAAATTCAGAAATGAGCTATCATTTGAACTTACATTGTCCTTCTTCTTTTGAGAAAATGATTGAAGATGCCATAACCATTGAAAATGCTTTGGTCAAAAGAGGAATAATAAAACATGACAAAGACAATCCTAGCTCATCCAACCATCACAATAATCAGGACAAGTCCAAATTTTGGACTTGCAACAAAAATATGGTGAATGATGGTGTTGTTGATGCGAATCATGCCTCGACCAAGCCATTTGTCCTCAGTACTCCAAACACTTGCAACAACAATGTCAACTCGATTGCAAATCACGAAAATAATCCTCCTCCTCCGAGGAATAATATAAATCAACACTCTACTCCCAATCAAGGGACTTCCAACAACCAAGGTTATCGAGGAACCAATAACAATCACAATTCCTTAGGGAACACCTCGAATACAAATCTGCAAAGATTTTCATTCTTCTCTAATAGAAAAACTTTCACTTCATTGGGTCAATCCTTAGAATTTGCATTCAAAGAGTTGATGGCAAAAAATGTCATTACTTTGCCGCCTCAATGAAACTATGAACCCAGTGTAAAGCATCCATCATGGAATGATGCATACTATTGTGATTAGCATCAGTGCAAAGGTCATTGCACAAATAACTGCCAAGCCTTGAAGAATGCCATTCAAGACTTAATCGATAATGACATCATTACAATAGAAGGACATCAACAATCCAATGCAGACCACCAAGCATTCCACAACCCTTTGCCCAATTATCAAAAGGGTGAGTCTTCTAAAAAAAATGTGAATCATATCAATGATGATCATATAATCAATCATCTCTACACAGACGACGAGCAGGTAAATGTCATTAAAGTCAACTATAGAGAAGTCAACGCAACAACAAGAGCGCAAGCTAAAGTTGTCTTAAAGGGTGCCTCTTCAAAATCCATTGAACCTCCACCTCAACATCAATATGATTTGGTCAATCAACTTCAGAAAACCCCCACTCAAATTTCTATTCTGGAACTATTGAAGATTTCCCCAGCCCATAAGGACATTCTCGAAAAAGCCCTCATTGAAACAAATGTATCCACTGATTTGGATGTGAACCAATTTCAAGCCATGGTAGGACACTTGTCCTCACCCACTTGCCTTTCATTCTCTGAAAAAGATGACGTTTCCATAACTCATCCCCATAATTCATCATTGTACTTAGAAGTCATGGTTCACAAGTTTCGTATCATACGAGTTCTAATAGATGGAGGTGCTGGTTTGAACATCTGTACCATGAAGTTGGTTAAGGCTTTAGGATTTTCTGAGGACTCCATTGATTTCAGAAGAAAGATTACCATAAAAGCTTATGATGATGAAGAAAGAGCATCCAAGGGTCTAATCATGCTCGCCAATCAGAGTGGGCCCTGTTATAAAGAATACTTTCTGTCAAGTACTGGACCGTGATCTTGCATATAACATCTTGTTGGGTCGTCCTTGGATCCATGAAATGCAATCTGTCCCATCAACCTATCATCAATGTCTTAAGTTTCCTTATGATGGACAGGAAATCACGATACCCACTAATAATTCTAATATTCAAACTTGTGCCAACATAAAAGCTAGTCAAGATACTTTGGTTCCTAATAATCGAGAAGCTCATGCTAGTACCTCTCTAAAGATTGACACACAAATCAGTCAATTGACCAATATTTTTGACAAAAAAATGAAATTCAAGGATCATGGAGTTAGAGAATACTCTCTTTGTCTTGCCAATTTACCTACATCACCTCGATCACATGGACAACCGTCTATCAGGGAACATCAAATATCAACAAAATCAACATCAAAGCAACCACCAATAGAGCCAATCACAAAATTTAATGGACAATTCATAAAATAAAAATTCCCCATGGGAAATCCCGAGGATACAGAAATTCTAAACTGGCTCTATAAAGATGAAGATGAAGCAGTTTTTAATGTCAAATTACCCACGGACAAATATGGAAAAGGGTACTCAATCATGCAGAAGATGGGCTATGATAAAGGTCCTATCGGAAAAAAGAAAGGAGTAGTTGAACCTATTCATCTCCATGGACTTGCTACAAAAGAAAAAACTAGATTGGGTTATGATACTCACTCCAAAGAAAGCACATCCAAACAACTACATGGCACTGTCTTCGCATTGCAAGAAGGCTCAGAAGCATGTTTGACAACAGTTCATAACTTCTTGGAGAAAAATTCTGACACAAACTCTGCTGAATATGAATGGGACACCATTTACAATAATGTGTTATGGAGAGACAAAGAGGTTGATGTAATACACCAGTATGCCCCAACTCTAATTGAAGGTCAAGGTTCAGGGACCCAAACACGCGAATTCGAACTACAAAGTCACTATGATTCTAGTGATGTTGAGTCAGATCTAAACGAACAAGACTATCAGGAGGACAGTATCATCATTGACCCACCTCATACCTCAGATCCTACAGAACACTCCGTTATGACTATAACCATAGCTGATTTTACACAACCTAACAATCCGCTATCTTTAATTTATCCTGATCTCATTGATTGGGATTCAACCGAACCTATCAATATACCTATGTTTCCAAGTGATGAAGCTATCATAAACTTTGATGAGGGCACAACCTGAGACTTAGAAAATAACCCATGGACAAGAGAATAATTTTATTATTCAGAAAATGGAGCTTCTTACATGCAGAGGATCTCAAATCCCCAAGTTCTACAACACATGCAAGTTACAAAAAGCTACAGAATCACCCTTTCGCAATATGCAAGCTTGTCCCCCAAAAGTTACCCAAAAATTAGAAACCCACCCATAAATAGAGATCTTCTTTAGTTTGGAGCCAAAAAAACATTCAAATTTGAGTTTAGGTGATTTGGCGCCGAAAAAATACAACTTGGAGTTCAAATTTCAAAAGAATATTTGCAATTTTATCTTCTAGAAAGTGCGCCAACTTCCCGAGGCCATAACTTTTGATCCAGGACTCCAATTCGTGAATCGTTTGAACCGTTGGAAAGCTCTCGAAGTCAATAACACGCTTGAAATATGCTATGCCAATTTTGGTAAGTTTTGGGGCCAATCCGGGAACTCTAAGTGCCTCAAATCTAACTCAGAAGATTTTTAGGTGCAAATCTAGGAAACTAAAACTGCAATATCTTTCCACCCAGAAATAGAAAATAAAAACCGTAAATTAAGAATTTCATTATGACAAAAAGAGTATCCAAAAATGTAAAAACATCTAAAAACTAAGAAACTTGAAATTTAACTATTTTTGGGTGATGCAAGATTGCCCTTACACCACTGGATGCTCCTGCATCAGACACCCAGGTTAATTTGAGAAGTGACCTCATCACGTCTTAGATGGTCGAGGAAAACCCAACCGGTCAACCGCCACCTTAGATAGCCAAGATGAATCTTCCACAGGCCTTCCTCTCCATTTCACCAGATATTCGTCATACTGCCTGTTTCTGGTACTCCTTCCCACACGACTATCCAAGATTTCTTCAATCTCCTCATTTTTTGAAGTAGGTGCTGGAATCCCATACTGTTCCATCATTGGTACTTCCTTTGCACCACCTTCATGATACTCTGTCAAATCTGAAATGTTGAACATAAGGGAAATGTTGAATCCATCTGACAACTCTACCTCATATGCATTCCCTAAATCATGCCTCTTCAAAATTTTATAGGGACCGAACTTCTTCGTCTTCAATTTGTTATATGTTCCCACTGGAAACCTTTCTTTCCTCAAGTGGACCATCACTTCATCACCAATTTGAAACTCCTTATACCTCCTCTTCTGATCTGCCTTAGCCTTATACTACATATTCATCTTGTTAATATGTTCTTCACTTCTCATGTATATCCTGATGTGTTCTGCAAAATCTTCAAATCACCCGGCTTCGGCACTTATCTTCTTCTCTTGGTCCATTTTCCTCAATTATGGAGTTGTTCTAGGGCTGCCTCCATACACAATGTAGAATGTTGATCTACCAGTGCTTTTGTTGATAGAATTATTGTAAGAAAATTCTACCTAAGGTAAGATCAAGTCCCATCTCTTAGGTTTATCTCCTACCAAGCATCT
>VDFB02000008.1:72528638-72556739 GCA_007258455.2 Sequoia sempervirens
TCTTTAGTATATTATTTCACAGATTTGCTTCCTTGCTTCAACCCTTGCAATTTCTTCAACAGATTTAACTCGTAGTCCACTTGTATGAACTACTTCTTCAGTGTCTCTACCATGCAATCCCATCTGGTGATATTTCCTTTTCCTCTTCGATTTCTTTCCAACTGGACCTCTTTCCACCAAATACTGGCATGGCCCTTCAACTTCATTTTCACAAACTTAACCTTATCTAGGTCCTCTATTTCCTCATACTCAAAATATTCTTCTAGCTTGTTGATCCTGTCGATCAACTCTTCCGGGTTCAGACTTCCGGAATAACTGGGGACTTCTGCTTTGGGTCTTTTCCCAATCTTTAAAATGGCCCTTATTAGCCACATTTGGTCTTGATCAATTGCTTTTTCTTCCTCTTCTACATTTGAACCTTCTTCCTCTCCTTCATCCTCACTTTCCTCCCTCAGGTTTAACCCTTTTCTCAACTGCTCTTATAACACATCAATCTATTTTTGGAGGGCTACTAGTGCATCTCTTCCACCAACATTTCTGCTACCTCGACCACCTCTAGCACCTCCATGCCTACCATGCATCACTCTTGGAGGCATCCTTCTTGACCTCAACCCACAACCATGGTCCTGGTGCGAACTGCCTCACGATCGGCAATCTGTCCACACGCTCAAGAAAACCTCGCTCTGATACCACTTGATGAGGGTGCAACCTGAGACTTAGAAAATAACCCATGAATAAGAGAATAATTTTATTATTCAGAAAGTGGAGCTTCTTACATACAGAGGATCTCAAATCCCCAAGTTCTACAACACATGCAAGTTACAGAAAGCTACAGAATCACCCTTTTTGCAATATGTGAGCTTGTCCCCCAAAAGTTACCCAAAAATTATAAACCCACCCATAAATAGAGCTCCTCTTTAGTTTGGAGCCAAAAAAAAATTTAAATTTGAGTTTAGGCGGTTTGGCGCCAAAAAATTACAACTTGAAGTTCAAATTTCAAAAGAATATTTGCAATTGTATCTTCTAGAAAGTGCGCCAACTTCTCGGGGCCATAACTTTTGATCCAGGACTCTGATTCTTGAACCGTTTGAACCGTTGGAAAGATCTTGAAGTCAATAGTACGCTTGAAATCACTACGCCAATTTTAGCAAGTTTTGGGGCTGATCTGGGAACTCTAAGTGCCTCAAATCTAACTCGGAAGATTTTTAGGTGCAAATCTGGGAAATTAAAACTGCAATATCTTTCCACCCAGGAATAGAAAATAAAAACCGTAAATTGAGAATTTCATTATGATGAAAAGGGTATCAAAAAATGTAAAAACATCTAAAAACTAAGAAACTTGAAATTTAACTATTTTTGGGTGATGCAAGATTGCCCTTACACCATTGGATGCTCCTGCATCAAGCTTCCTTTCTGCAGAGGATATAAATGATTGTTCCACCAGTGATTTACAACATAGAGTTTTTGATTAGGAGAGTGTCAAGCCTCTTAGCTGCAAAAGTAAAAACAAAAAAGAAAGATCTAATGGTGAAAACCAGAATCTGGCAGTATTAGATCAAACAAAAGATAAAATAAAGAGCGTATTAGATGGTGAAAACATCTTTGAGGCACCAGAAAATGGGAATCTTGACACTCTCCTGAAGCACTACCATGAGCGATCGCCTATTTTGATTGAGCCTACAAATGCTATCAATCTTGAGACTTTCGACAAACCAAAAATTTTACAGTTAGTTGCATCAATGATAGAGAAAGAAATACCAGAGTTCATGGAATTCCTAAAAGCAAATCAAGTAAATTTTGCATGGTCTTACACTGACATGTCTAGTCTTGATCCTGATCTTATCATGCATCACTTGTCTATCAAACCAAGGGCCAATCTGGTGAAACAAAAACTCAGAAAGATGCAACCTCATATTGCATTATTGGTTAAGGAAGAAATGAGAAAACTCCTTGATGTGGGCTTCATAAGACCAATCGACTATGCAAAATGGATCTCCAACATTGTTCCTATATCTAAGCCAGATAAAACTGTAAGAATATGCACATATTTCAAAGATCTTAATAAAGAATTTCCTAAAGATGACTTCCCACTCCCAAGCATCGACACTATAGTTGATCTAATAGCTGGCCATGCCATGTACTCATTAATGGATGGTTTTTTTGGCTACAACCAAATCAAGATTGCACCTGAAGACCAGGAGAAAACAGCTTTCACATGCCCATGGGGAACCTACTGTTGGAACGTCATGCCTTTTGGTTTGAAGAATGTTGGGGCTACTTATCAAAGAGCCATGACTACAATCTTTCATGACATAATGCATATCTTCATGGAAGATTATGTAGATGACATATTGGAAAAATCATACACCAGAGAAGGACATCTTGAAATATTGTCCAAAATATTTGCAAAATTAGAGAAATTCAAATTTCGCCTCAACCCTAAGAAATGTGTTTTTGGGGTCAAATCTGGAAAACTCTTGGAGTACATTGTTTCAGAAAAAAGAATTGAAGTAGATCCCGTGAAAGTACAAGCAATTATAGAAATGCCTCCACCAAAGAACATCAGTCAGTTGAGATCACTACAGGGATGACTGCAGTCTATACGAAGGTTCATTGCACAATTGGCTGACAAAAGTTTACCTTTCACACATCTACTGCATAAGAATGTTCCTTTCAAGTGGGATGAAAAATGTGAATTGGTGTTTCAACAAATCAAACAGTATTTAATGACCACCAGTTCTCATACCACCAAATCCAGACATACCACTAATCTTATACATTGTCACAACAGAGACATCTCTCGGGGCAATGCTAGCACAAGAAGACTCTATAGGAAAGGAACGTGCAATCTACTACATCAGCAAAACACTAACAAGTCATGAGCTCAACTACACTTCTATCGAGAAGGCTTGTCTGGCAGTAGTCTTTGCTTCACAGAAGTTTCGGCATTACATGTTAACCCATACAATCAATCTGGTTTCAAAGATTGATCCACTCAAGTATTTATTAAGCAAAGCATCATTGATAGGAAGGTTAGCAAAGTGGGTAATGATTCTGAGTGAGTTTGACATCCATTATGTTGATCACAAGGCAATCAAAGGACAAGTTATCACTAATCAATTAGCTAAAGCACCACTACAAGCAAATCATCCCCTGCACATTGAATTTTTAGATGCTGATGTCTTTACTGTAGAATCTAAATGACCATGGTCCTTATATTTTGATGGTTCTTTCACTCAACATGGATCGGGGGTAGGCATACTTTTCATCACCCCTCAAGGACACACCATTCCTCGATCATATAGGCTAATGTTTCCATGCACCAACAACATAGCCAAATATGAAGCATTAATCACCAGACTCAAAATAACACTGGAATGGAGGATTACAAAATTACAGGTGTATGGTGACTCACAGTTGGTCATTTATCAAATCAATGATGATTATCAAACCAAAGATTAAAAACTAATACCATATAAAAAGATGGTTGATGACTTCAACAAATATTTTGTGGACATCAAATTCACACAAATTCGAAGGCTTGATAATAAAGCAGTTGACACCATAGCTACAATAGCATCATTGTTACAACTCCCAAAAACTCTGAATCATTATGAATTTATGGTGGAACAATCATTTACGAATGCTTATGATACCCCTGAAAGCCAAATCATTTGCCACTTGGTAGGATTCGATTCACCTTGGTACAGAAAAATTTATGCCTACCTCAAAGACGATATCCTGCCACCTGATTTATCTCGTAACCAAAAACGTAATTTTATTTGCCAATCTGCTCGCTACACTCATATCGTTGATGCCCTTTATCGCCGTGGTCTTGATGGTACTCTACTTCGATGTCTTGAATGTGAGGAATCTGACAAAGCTTTATAAGAAGTTCATAGTGGCATCTGTGGTACTCATTCGAGTGGACTGACCTTATCCAAGAAATTGATTAGAATGGGTTACTACTGACCTACAATGGAGAGGAAATCATTCACTTTTGTGAAAACATGCTCAAAATGTAAAATTCATGGGAATCTCATTCATGCTCCTTCACAGGAACTTCAACCATTCACGCCAACCTGGCCATTTTCTCAATGGGGGTTAGATCTAGTGGGCAAGATTCATCCTTCTTCATCGAACGTGCATAAGTTCATCATCATAGCTACAGAATATTTTACCAAGTGGATTGAGGTAGTCCCTCTTACTAAAGTTACCGCAAACAAATATCAGCATTCATACTCAACTATATTATTTGTCGGTATGGCATTCCCAACTCCATTATTACAGATAATGGACGTCCATTCAAAAATTAGGATGTTGATGAACTTTGTGAGAGATTTCACATTTGACATAGATATTCAACACCTTACTATCCACAAGGGAATGGCCAAGCAGAGGCCTCAAATAAAACAATATTGAAAATCTTGAAAAAACTGTGAATGATTCAAGGAAGGATTGGCACATTCAACTCAATTCCACCTTGTGGGCCTACAGAACCAATAGGAGCAATGCCATTCACTCTTGTCTATGGAACCAAAGCCATATTACGTTTAGAAGTTGAAATTCCCTCACTCAGGGTATCATTGAAAGGTCTTACAATGGATGATGAATACAAAGTTTCCCGACTCCAAGAGCTTGAACTCCTAGATGAGAAGAGACAAAGAGCAGTTGATCATTTAAAAGCATATCAACAGATGATGTCTCGCAGCTATAATCACAAATTAAAGCCATGCACCTTTCAGGTGGGTGATCTTGTTCTGAAAGAGAACCCACGCAATCAGCAAGACAGAGAGAAGAAAGGAAAGTTTGAACCAAATTGGCTAGGTCCTTATGTGGTTATCGTAGTTTATGGTTCAGGAGCCTACAAGCTATTAATGCTAGAAGGGGACCTGTTTGAAAAACCTATCAACAACATGCACCTGAAAAAGTATTATGTCTAAAGCGGTTATCATCATCAGAAAAAAGTCCTGAAAAAATCCAAAAAATTAGAAAAAGTCCTGAAAAAAGTCCCGAAAAAAAAATCATAAAAGTCTTGAAAATCCAAAAATCAAAAGTCCGAGAATTCCAAAAATCGAAAAGTCCTAAAAATCCAAAAATCGAAAAGTCCCCGAAAATATCCAAAAATCAAAAGTCCGAAAAATCCAAAAAAAAAAGTCCCTAAGAATTCTAAAAATCATAAAAGTCTTTAAAAAATCCAAAAATTAGAAAAAGTCCTGAAGAAATCCAAAAAATCAGAAAAAGTCCTGAAAAAATGGTTACCCTGGTGAAAACCTGGCAAACAGGCATCTTGGTAGCGCAAAAAAATAAAGTAAAATAAATAAATAAATGAAAATGAAAAAGTCATAGGGTGAAAACCTAGCGATAGGTAGTCTATTGACAAGAAAAATGCAATAAAAACAAATAGTGAAAATCTGGCAAACAGACACTATTTGTAGCTCTCCATCTATTAGTTCATGTTCTGCACTTAACTTTTCGACATTCCTTTTCATACATCTTTCCCATCATCTTAGGGCCACACCAACACCAGGCTATCATCATTTACCTTGAGCGATAACATCTTACCATGGCTTGATTATTGTACAGATTCATTTCAGCAAGTTGTGTCAATACCAAGGGCAAACATGGGCATACTGGGGGCAATCAACTTTCAAGTTTTACCAAAACAGTGAGACAATGACATCAAAGCCAATCATGCAAAAACAAAACAACCAAATCAAACTGTATTGATAAAACATTCAATCATTGATCCACATCACAGTAGCTTTCAGTTGTGTACCTTATCATGACTCATATCTGGATGATCTATAATCTGAATAATGTTTGGAATAACAGTATTTCATTTTGAATAATGGTTGTTTAATTTTTGATATCATTTCTCTGGAGCACACTCGATGATGTATTGAACTAGAGTGGCAAGGAAAGAGGATGATTTTTCTTTGTCTGTTGTATTGAGGTTAATTATCCACCTGTTGCAAGTATGTCGCGAGACATGATTTACAACGTTTATCATTGATGACAGTTCCAAATTTGCATCAGATGGTGGTTAATCTTTGTCTGTTCACGCAAGAAATGCTCAGGTCATCTCGGTTCAATTATACCTAGATGCTTGTGTTCACTTGCTATATCAAAAACCATGAAAGTTGTACTCAGGTCATCATTGGTGCTAATTTCCCCTCTGATGCTTGTACACACTTCCAACATTTTAAAACACTCTATAATGATTTAAGCAGGCTAGCCAAAAGGCTCAACAAAATGGTCGGTTTCATTTAATTCTAGGTCATTGTACATAACTGCATATTGGATTTGCATCAAGAGTTTGGAAAGGCCAATGGTGGTCATATTTTTTTGGACTATTTGTAGAGGACAATGCGGACTTTTGGTTCATTATCATTATCATTTATCGCATCATCATTCATTATCATTCATATTAGTTTCATTAGCATTTCATCATTTCGTTCATTATCATTCAGATTAGTTTCATTGCCATTATCATCATTTCATTCATTTTTGTTATTATCCATTATCATTTTATCCTCATTCCATTTGCATTTCATTTTCATTTATCATTTCATATCCATATCATTTCATTAACATTTCATTATCATTATCATTTAACATTTCATTATCATTATCATTTAATATTTCATTATCATTATCATTTAACATTTCATTATCATATCCATTTAACATTATCATTTATCATTATCATTTAATATTTCATTATCATTATCATTTAACATTCCATTTCATATCATTTAATATTTCATTATCATTATCATTTAACATATCATTTAACATTTCATTATCATTATCATTTAATGTTTCATTATCATTATCATTATTTATCACATCATTATCATTTATTTCATGGTCATCGTCATTTCATCATATCATTATCAGTTATCTTATTTTCATTTTCATTATCATATCATCAATTATCATTTCATGTCATTAACTATCATTTCATTTCTTTATCATTTCATTATCATTATAGATCCATTATTATTCATTTATCAGTTCATTCTAATTACACATCATTATATTTTCATCACATATCATTTTATCATACATCTCCTCACTATTTACTCATATCATTTTACATCATATCATATCATTTTATCATACAAAATTCATAATGCATAGCATGAACACAACATTCATTTTTCATCATATTATCATCTCTTACCTGCATTGAAAAATCCAAAAAAATAAAAAATAAACATTCCATATATACATTTTCATAATCACATCATAAATCATCCACTTGCATAGCATCATCAATATGCATCATCAATTATCATCATCATAATATAAAAACATTATAATCAAATCATCCTGCATATCATGTTAGTCATTAACTCATTCAAATGCATACCAAAATCCATAACGCATAGAAATAAATGCATATCACATCATCATATCATAAATGCACAAAACATCATCAAAATCAATCATCGCTGCATATCATCACTCGTCAAAAATGATACAAATGTCCAAATGTCCAATGAAACTAAAATATCCAAAGCGAAATACATTAGATATGATCAAAACTCAGTATACATGCTCCAAAAATGGTACACATATGTGCACTGTATCTATTAACTGGTCGATACCCCTGATGGAGCTGGTCCGGAAGGAGGTGGCCTACCACTGGTACCTGCGTCTGGGTCCTGCCGAGGCCCAGTCACTCCTCTGCTCTGTGTATGTGTCTGTGATCTATTCTTGGTCCTACTATAGGACCGCGGGTATGGCTCTCTGCGATCGGGAGGACATGGCTCCTCGTATCTAACTCTATAATACTCGGCCTCCCTCGCCATCTCCATGCCCTTTGCAATGGCATCCCGCAATGATGCACTCTCTACGGTGCCCATCAGCCTTTGCACAATGCCCTCCGTCTAAATGCATCTCTCTCTGTCATCACCTGGGATAATTGTGGGTCTGGGGTAGGTGCCTATGCCTGTGCTTGTGCCTGTACCAGCTATGCCTGTCCCAGCTGACTCTGTAACTGTCCTTGTTGTCCCTGTAATGTCTGCACCTGGGCCTGAAGTGTGGCTATCTGTCCCTGCTGAGATGAGGATCCCATCCGGATCACTGTCCGTCGCCCAATCCCTATCCTAGGCTGCTGCATGATCTGGACACCCCTCAGAATATCCAACCTCGACCTCCCCAACACTTGGCCCTCATCTCCGCCATCATCTCCATCATCCCCATCTGAACTATCCTCCTCCTCTCCACTCTCCACCTCCTCTCCTCAACTTCTCACTGCTCATCGCCAACCACATCCTCCTGTCTCACTACCCCTAGCTATAGTACAACCAGAATGGGTGCTAGCTCATCAGGACTGGTAAACCGTGGAAAGGGATGTGTGTGAAAATATGCAGAATACTCATCAGACATGCTAGCATCAATAATGTCTCACCTGTCATCCCATGCCTCAGGCACTAATGACTGGAACTCTGTATATGCTATCTGATAAGAAATACATGGCCCCCATCTGGCCTCATCTCTGCTCTGAGCATAATGTGCAACCCCCTATGGCATCCCCTGCGTAAATCCAAACTGCCTCTGCACCCGCAACGCTAAAAACCTCTCAAGAATGAAAGGAGTCCTCCCTATCTGGAACCAAGGAATGCATACATATGGCATCTTTGCATCATATGTATCCCATGGCTCACAATCAAGATATGGTCACCATACTACTG
This sequence comes from Sequoia sempervirens, assembly GCA_007258455.2. Lineage (NCBI taxonomy): Eukaryota > Viridiplantae > Streptophyta > Pinopsida > Cupressales > Cupressaceae > Sequoia > Sequoia sempervirens. Next base: position 72,537,344 of record VDFB02000008.1, read on the forward strand.
TATCCATATCATCTAGCAGTCGTCTCCAGTAATCCACCTTACCCAACTTGGGCTGGGTAAGGAACATAGCATATGTATATATATAGGGCTTTCCTGGTGGCCTAACTCTGTGGCACGCTGGTCTTGTCACAGCAAGATGCTCCCATGCCTAGATCTGTAGCAGTGTCACACCACAGGACAAACTGGAAGAACCCTTGTGCACCACATGATGCAAATCGTGATATAGATGCGCTAGCATGCAACTCCCCCATGCATATCTCCGCAGCTGTAGCAACATCTGCTCCAAAATCCTGCCCCATCCCACTAATAATCCCTTTGCATGGTGATCTGGACAAAGGAGACCTCCAATGAACACACCCAAAACTGCAGGCAAGGCTGGATATCCTCGAAAGTCAGCCCATAGTACCTAGTACCCAACTATCTATCCAGCACCATACACCCTCCTCAAAGCATCTGTACCCCCAAGCTCCTTGTGATCATAATACACAAGGGCACCAACCACTGGGATACCTAATATCCTATATATGTCCTCAGGAGTCACTGTCACCTCACCAGTCGGCATATGAAAGGTGTTGTGCTCCGAATGCCATCACTCTGCCAGTGCCATCAACAATCCTCTATTGACCCGAATCGGTGGCATAGCCAACAAGGATCTCAAACCACATGTATCTATCAAAGCTATATCAACAGGTGTCAACTTGGGTATCCTATCCCATCCTGTCGAGTGTCGCTCTCTAATCTGGAGGTTTTTGAAAACCTCCTATTTTCATCACAAGGATAATTAATCAAAATCATACCAATCATTCAAAGCTCAATCCAAGCCATAATCCAAATGCACGTCAATCCTTAATCCATACCAATCAAGTCAATCAATCTTGTCAAATTATCCAATCACATCCTTTGGTCTTGGTCATAATCTTGTCGTAAACCAAATCAACCAATCAATCAATTATCATCATCCTTGTGTTGCTCTAGGGACATGTCGCTCCCCACAATGACAACACTATCATCATCATCAATCAATGAATCAATTAATGGTTTACAGCTTGACAGGGGAAATTCCTTATTTGTTTTTGTATCATTTGTGCATTCTTGCTTGCTTGTGTGTGTTATCATTTTATCTTGCATTTGTATCAAATCCATATCATTCTAGATAATATTCATATCTTGTGTATGTTGGAGTAGCTTTTTGCACTATCCTTTGCATCTAAGGTCATATCATACCTTTTGTGCATTAGGACTTTAATGCTCTAAGTCTCCTTCCTCATACGTCTAGACAAGGTTGTATTATGCTAGGGCATGAGACACATCATCACTTTGGTCCTTATATCTTGGTGCATAACGTCTAGTGCTATATCAAACATCATGGTTGCTCACTTTCATTGCAGCATAATGCATCTTTCACCTCCTTCATCCACTTTCTATCTTGCATTATTCGTCTTATCCCTCCCTTTATCATTTCATTTCGAGAGCCTACCCGTGTTTGTTCAACCCGCCTATCCTCTCGAGGGGGCATCATCATTCCATCATCCTATCTTTCTATCATTATCCATTCTCCTCTATCCATACCTTAACTTCTTTGAAATGATGTTACTCGACAAAAATCTCATCATCTCAAACATCATCTCAAAGAGGGGCAAAATGTATATGTCTAAAAATGGTCAATGCTAATCAGGCTTGTTAATTAATTAAATATAAATTATTTAATTAATTCTCCTAAAGTCATCTACATATAAATAAATTTAATTATTTATTTATATTGTTCACTTTTATAATTCTTTTATCTTAATTAAATAAATAAATTTATTTAATTAATTACCATATTTCATACTCCTCTTAATTAAATTAAATAAATTCTATAATTTATTTATATTAATTATCATATTATTCTAAGTTTGAATATTTATATTCAAAATGGAATATTCCTCCTCTTCATCTCATAGTTAAATTAAATATTTTAAATATTTAATTTAATGCCTTCTAAATCTCTCTCTCATATAACTAAATATTACTTATTTAATTAGGTGAGTTTCTAAATTCATCTTCCCATATAATTAAGTAAGTTTATTTATTTAATTATGAAATTCATTTTAACTCATCCTTCAAAACAACAACTTTCCTTCAATTCTGAATGAGAAAAATTGAAGAAAAGGAAACCTTCTATCTCTCACTCGACTTTCGAAAATCTCTTACCATTCATCTTACCAGACTGAATCTCAACCGTTGATCTTTGCCAACTAAGATTTTGCCTTCGAAAATCTATAAATCAAACCTTTCACAAGCCATTTGAATTGAATCTTCATCTAGTATCTTCACTCTGTCAAAATCAATCTTCAATCTTCTATCCATCTTCATCTATCACTTTCGTTGTGTCGTTATGCTGCAAAATTGAGCAACCAACATTCCTTCAATAATCACCCTTCATAATCTTACATTTTAGCAGAGTATGCATTTCATTTATATCTCGTTCTTCAGTTGTCTATTTTGTTGAGCTTGATCTGCTGATCTGAGAGCCATTGGAAACAACAAATGCTAGAGTTAGAGAGAGATAAGATGATTTCGGGGAAGCTGCAGTAACAGTTTGTTTATTCTGTTTTCTTCTTTTTGGTTTTCTTGATTTAATGTCTTATTCATATGTGTTTGAATTTCATTTATAATTGATCATATTTTTCACACACACAACAAAAAACAAGGTTATCCCAACACCCCAAAGTCACAAGGACCTTGGTGTAGCCAGGTATTGGAATAACCACAAGCACAAAAGGATGTTCCCAATGTAACACAGGACCCCAGGGGTCCTGGTGGGTACTACGTGGGAACAACCCAACAGACGGCAACAAAAAAAAATGATCAAGAGATGCCCCTTCATTAACTCATCAAAAAACACCATAATATGATGGATCATGACAGTTTTGATAAGTGAGGATAGGAAGCTCAAACAATAAACAAAAGAAAAAAGTATGAAAAGAAATCATAATCAAAGACAAATGTCCTTTTCCATAGGATCATGAAGATGGATGGGTTGATGTGGTCTATTAGGAAGGATGCATCTTGTTGAGACCGATGGTGGATACTAAACTAAAATGACCCAGTTGATGCAAGATATTTGTCATTAATCAGACTTTCCATCACTAAAGGATCTTGTTTGTGAACTAGCTAGATAAGGATACTCTTGACAAAACGACGCAAAAGACCAGACAAAGGACCAAGACACCCTACAAACCTAGGGGCTTGAGGGCTAATCATAGATTAGCCTTGCCTACATGAAAGCGCAGAGCCCTCATAGTTCTTGAAAAGACTATGGATAAAGTGGAAAGAAGAAAATGGTGACCGATGATGAATGACACAAGACATGGCACACAAATGCCCTGGGGGAGGATCAAATGATCAACCTTGCCTATGTGAAAGCACAATGGCAACTTAGTTCAGACAAGACAAATGACAACCAACCATAGATAAATGCGAAAAGGGGACAATGAAGATAGATGATGGATAATCATCACGGGATGGTCAAAATTCCCTGGGGGCCGATCAAATGATCAACCTTGCCTACGTGAAAGTGCAGGGGCAACGTAGTTTGACAAATCACGAGAAGACTGACGTGCCAAGATGAGATCTAGATGGAGACCGACACAATGGATGATCATATGTGATGACACAAACTGACTGACGATCAAATGAACAACACAAGCTCAGAGTGGGATAACAAAAAACTCAAGATGAGGGATAGCCAAGGTGGATCGTCCAATGCTCAATCAAAATATACCAAGTGGCCAAGGATAAAATGGGAGGGGATTTGAGGATATAATAGATGAATTTATAAAGTAACTGGGACACAAGGTAGATAATGATTAAGCCCTCTACGGATGATGCCTGTTACTAGGTTTTCACCACCCGTACTTATCTAAGGTGCCACCAAAAGTGGTTTTCACCATAGGACGAATTTATTTCTCTTTACTATTTTTGGATTTTTTTTTCAAATTTTTTTTTTAATTTTTTGTAGGTGGGGTTACCAAGCGAACTTGGGTGTAGAACCTCTTTAGATGCATGATATTGATAGGTTCTTAGAGAGGCTCTCCTTTAAGGGTAGCAAGTTGGTATGCCCCAGATCCATATTTAGCGGTTATGATATAAGGACCCAACCAGTTTGCTTAAAATTTTCCTTTTTTATCTCAGTCTTGTTGTGTACACTGGTTCTCTTTAAGGACAAGATCACCAACCTGGAACTATCGAGGATGAACCTTCTTGTTTTAGTTATGCTTGAGGCAGTTTTGGTATGCTTGCAGATGATCATAGGCTTTGATTCTTCTTTCATCAAGTAACTCTAGCTGTGCAAGCCATGCAACACGAGCATCCTTCTCGCTGATAAGGTTCTTCATAGAAATCCTCCATGATGGGAGCTCAACTTCGATTGGAAAGATGGATTTGGTGCCATACACTAAAGAATAGGGGGTAGAACCTGCAGGGGTATGGATGGAGATGCGATACACCCAAAGAGTGAGATCGATATGGAGATGCAAATTTCAACAAGTGTTATTGAAAACCTTTTTGAGTATGCAGATAAGGGTCCTGTTGGTTGCTTCTATTTGACCATTACCCTAGGGGTAATAAGGTGTTGACCAACGATGTTGGATATGAAAGGTGTCATAGAGGTGTTTCATGGACTAGATTTTAAAAGGTTTTCCATTATCGAAGAGGATGGTAGATGGAATACCATAACTGCAAAGAATATGGTAAAGGATGAATTTTGAAATTTGGGTACCAATGATTTGCAAGAGTGGCATTGCTTCCACCCATTTGGTGAAGTATTCAGTGGCAGTAATTATGAATATATGGCCGTCAAAAGATGGTGGGTAAATCTTTCCAATCAAGTCGAAAACCCATTGAGAGAAGGGCCACGGTGCTAAGAGGGGCTGAAGATCTTGTGCTGGAGCATGAATCAAATCTGCATGTTGTTGGCAAGGAAGGAATTTCTTCATGAATTCACAAGCATCATGCTCTAATGTAGGCCAATAATATCTAGCTCAGAGAGTATTTTTGGCCAAGGCCATACCATTTGAATGGGCCCCACAAACACCACTATGTACCTATGTTAGTGCAATATGGGCTTCGGTCTCACTTAGACATCTAAGGAGGAATCCATCATACTCGTGACAATAAAGTGTATCACCGACAATAATGTATCTAGATGAATGTTGAATAAAGGATTTTCGTTGGTTTCGTGTGAGGTCTGGGGGTAGACTATTATCATGTAGATAATCATATATGTCTTAGTACCATGGGGAAGTGGGACCCACAATGTCGCACACCATGTCAGTCTCAGGGATATCATATGCTAGGATTAAAAAAATTTCTACAAGGAAATCGCATTCTATTTGATCTTTAGGCATGTCAATCAAGGAGCCAATAGTAGCCATTGCATCAGCTGCTTTGTTTTGTACTCTAGGAATTTGGTCAAATTGTATGAAGGTGAAATATTTTTTGAAATCATCCACCATGCATTTATAGGGTAACATCTTATCATATTTTGTTAGGAATTCATCATTAACATGCTTAATGACCAACAATGAATCACCAAAGACCCTCAAGTGAGTTGTGTGTCATTGCTTTGCAATTCAGAGGCCTGTGAGGAGGGCTTCATACTCAACTATGTTGTTGGTACACGAGAATGCTATCCTAAATGATTTTGGAATGTAATCACCTTGAGGGGTAACCAAAAGAATTCCCGCACCTAATCCATTATGAGTATATGAGCCATCAAAATACAATGTCCAAGCAGGTGCTTCTATTACCATGAAAACTTCTTTATCTGGAAATTCAATGACTAGAGGATAAGCATCCACTAGGGGTGCTCAACCAACTGATCAACTATGACTTGTCCCTTTATGGCTTTGTGATCCACGTATTCTATATCAAATTCACTTAGGAGCATGACCCACTTAGCCATGCGATCGGTTAAAGTGGTTCTAGATAACAAATACTTTAATGGATCAATTTTTGTTATCAATTTGACTAGATGGCTAAGCATGTAATGTCAGAGTTTTTGTGCACTGAAGACCACTGAAAGATAGGCTTTCTCCATGGGTGAATAGTTTAATTCATAGCCGACTAGTGTTCGACTGATGTAGTATATTTCTCTTTCTTTTGATGATTCATCATGTTGTGCCAATAATGCCCCTAGTGCGACTAAAGTGGCAGAGATGTAAAGCAAGAGGGGTTTCCTTAGAATTGATGGCATTAAGATTGGTGGATGAGCCAAGTATTCCTTGATTTTATCGAAACCTATCTAACACTGTTGGTTCCATCTGAAGGTGGAGTATTTTTTCAGAAGATGGGTGAATGACTGACATTTATCTGAAAGCTGGGCTATGAACCGGAGGATGGATTGTAGCTTTCCTTGGAGACTTCTTAATTTTTTCAGATTGCACAGGGGTGGCATATCCAAAATAGATTTCACCTTGGTGGGATCAACCTCAATGCCTCTTCGAGAAACTATGAAACCCAACAATTTCCCTGATGTAACACCAAAGACACACTTTTTTGGATTTAGTCGTAACTTGTAATGTTCTAAACACTTGAAGATCTTTTTTAGGATGGTAGGATGTTGTGCTCAGGTTCTAGATTTTCCTAGCAAGTCATCGACATAATCCTCCATGATAATATGGATGAGGTCATGGAATATGATAGTCATTTCCCTCTGCTATGTTGCCCCCACATCCTTGAGACCAAAGGGCATAACATTGTAACAAAAAGTACCCAAAGGTGTCGTAAAAGTGGTCTTGTGTTGGTCTTTAGGTTTAATTCAGATCTGATTGTAACCAACGAAACCATTCATAAGGGATAAAATCGCATGTCCTACAGTCAGGTTGACCAACATGTCAATATTGGGTAGTGGGAATTCATCTTTTGGACAGGCTTTGTTAAGGTCTCGAAAGTCTATGCAAATCTGAATGTCTTTGTTTGGTTTGGAAATAGGTACTATGTTAGAGATCCAATTAGAGTAGTCAATTCCTTCTTGACTAATAATGCTACATGTGGATGCATTTTTCAGAGCTTCTGTTTGAAAGGCTTGGCATTTGGGCGAACATCCAGATGATGAACTACTAAAGCAGGGTCTAAGCCTGGCATGTTTGAGTATGACCAAACAAATTTAATGAGACCATCTTGGAGTAGCTAAAGAATGACTGGATATTCTTGCTCTGATAGAGATTTGGCCACATAGGTGATCTTAGGGTTTTCTGTAGTACCCAGATTAACTTCTTGAGTTTCTTCAATTAGGATGGATGATCGTGTGGATAAATAAGTTCCCACAAGGGGAAGATGAATGTCTCCATCCTTCAATGCCTCTTCGATATTTTCACTATCGGATGTGTCATTTATTTTTACTTTTTCTAAGTCAGGAAGTGCCTCGAGGAGGTTTTCACTAGATGACTACTTTCTATTTTTCTTGTTTTTATTTTTGTGACTAGAGCATTCATCTTCCCCCAATCCCATGAGGTTGACATATGTATCCAAGGAGACATTGGCAGGTGTGCTATCACGTAGGTCCCAATCAATGAGTTTGGGATGGCGAAGAGAAAGATTGATGGTAAAGACAGATAAGCAATCAAACATGGATGACAGATCTATATAGTCAACATCATCGTATGCACGTATGATGGATTCCTCCTCGGGTATGTCTTCCAACGGACCATTTTCCATAGTAACACTATTGGAAGTATTAGATGATGTTGTAGGGACTTTCTAATTTTTGTCATATCTGAGGCCTATATTCCTCGGTAGCTTTGATACATCAATAGGTTGTGTTGATGGTGTTTTCTGCACAACAACAACTTAGATAGAATATAATATCCTATCTCTCTTGAAAGGTAAATCTCTATTAGTAAGCCTCAAGAGATAACCCCAAGGTCTCTAATGTCTGGTCTTGACAATGCATAAACAACTCAGTGATAAATGTGAAAATGTTGGTAATCACAAAGGGACCTTACTCCAAGCAAATACTAAATCTTTAATTTATCATATCTGTAGACACATAAAATTGTCCTAGGCTTGCAACTCCTAGATTATTCAACATTGCCCCTTTCATTCTTAATAATTAAATAATTTTTAATTATTTGATTATTTTCTAAAGTCATAATTCTTCTATTAATTAAATAATTTTAATTATTTAATTAATTCATTTTTATCTTTATTCTCCCTTGATTAATTAAATAAATTTTATTTATTTAATTACGTCACTAATTAAGTCCCCTTCTTTCTAAAATTAAATAAATTCTTATTTATTTAATTTTTGTCCACTTTCCACTATAATTAAATAATTATTTTAATTATTTAATTATTCATTAGCCTCTTCTCTCATTAAATTAAATAAATTTTATTTATTTAATTTGGTCCTCTTGAATTTTGAATTAAATCATTATTTAATTCAAAATGACTTTGTCACATTCCTCTATAATTAAATAATTATTTTAATTATTTAATTATTCATTGGCCACCTAAATTAAATAATTTTTATTATTTAATTTCTCCAGCAACCTCTTTGTCTGTGCCAATCTTATCTTCCACATCAAATCTTATCTCTTGACATCTCATTTAAATTCAGCCCTTGATTGAATTATCTTATAATTCAATCTGAACCCTTCATTTCTTGTCATTGCCCTAATTTTGACCTAACCCTATTCCATACTACAACATTCAATCTTGACCATTGATTCTAGGGTATTTTTCATCTTCTCATCCTGGCCACACATTCAAAATTGCAATTTTTATAAAATTGCAATTTTGTTCTTATTTTGGGATCTCATGCTCATTCTGTCAACTTAGGCTATGATTATTGTCATTTGCAGTCATTGTCATTTTAGTCTATTGTGAAGTCATTTCTTTTATACAAATCCTTCAAATCTTGTTGTAGGGCTTAGGCATTTTAGATTACTCAAGAGACGAATCTGAGGGCAACAATATCCAGCAAGTAAGAAGGTGCTACAAAAATGAATCATGGGGACTTCAGCGATCAGGTATAATCATTCTTTTATGTATTTCCATTGTGTTTTGTAGCTACTTTGGGTTTTTATTATTTTGCTTTCAATTTAGTTGATCCAATCTAATAAACTAGAAAATACCCTCAATTACATTGGTGAACCCAACATATTTGGACAAATAAAAAACCATTTTTGGAGTTGGTTTCTTCTTGTTGCAGGTTTGGCATCATTGTGGACAAAGCCGAAGATTCGACCATAACTTTCAAACAGCTATGTATTTATTCACGAAATGTTTTTTGCAGCTTGGGGACAAAATCACACACTCTCATTCCAAAAATCAGATTTTTCAGATCTATTTTTCATTTTTTATAATTATTTTTCTTTTTTTAATAAAAAATTAATTTCGGGAGAAAATGATCAAATTTTTCAGATATGTTTACATTTCTTAAAAGCTCTTTGAATTTTAATAGGGGTATACTCTTTAGTTTTTAAATTTGGATGTGCAATTATTAGTCAAAAAATAGATTTTTTGAAATTAGGGTTTAAAATATATTTTCTTAGATCTCACTCATGGTTATAGATCTACTCACAAATTTTTTTTTGCAGATTTGGGATGACATCAGACGACTACAGTAAAAAAGTCAGAATTTTTAGAGCTGTTTTTTATTTTTTATATTTTTTTTATGATTTTCCATAAAAAAATTAATTTCTGGTGCAAAACAGCAATTTTTTCTAATTTATTTATATTTTTGGAAACCTATTGAGATTTTAGATAGGATTTATTCTCTGTATTTTTTATTTTACTATCAAATTTTTTTCTAAAAATCAGATTTGTTGTGACTAGCTAACTCTCTAATAGTTGTGACTAATCTTTTCTTGTAGCGTGTGGCGATTCTCATTCGTGTGTCCAAGACCATTGCATATGAGACTACTAATATTCATTGTTTGCAGATTCGCATGTCAAAGAAGGAATAAACAAACTTTGTGCTTGTTTTTTTCTTAGATTAGCAAACATTTGAATTTGGTGCATATAAAAAGAACACATGTCTTCTTTGCTTGATTGTGGTTGTGGAATGGTAGGTGAGTATGCTCTCACTTGGTGAAAACTTTGTGATTAGAAAACCAGACCTATTCTAATCTGTTATTTACCCTGACTTGGTATATCGGAGTATTCTCTCCCCTCGCGCTTTCGAGCGATCTTGGGTGTAAGAGAAACAGTTATCAACTCTAGAAATTGGGCCTGCCTGGGGATTTCATCACCCCAACGCGACTCAAACCAGCAACGGAGCTAAAGCCAAGCTACCCCCAACCGGTATATAAATGTAAACCTTAAGGGAAAACCTAAGGTTGCGAGTGCGGATGTGTCATACGGACGGAGTTGTACTCCCTTAAACCCTGTTGAGCTTAACCTCTTCAGGCTGGAGTGCCACCTTAATGGTGATTAATCTCTTGCCCCATGTATGGCCACTCGAATGGGGGTTCCGAACTAAAAACTCTTGTGTAGTAAGCCAAAATCCTTCTATTTGCTAGCGCAACACTGGTCAATGTGAAGGCATCCACACTTTCGCAGTTTGTAGTAAAGGTGATCAGCTCGCCTTGGGAGTTTCATGGGGGTTGGAAGCTTGGTTGGCCTGCGAAGAGAGTGCACTGTAAGGGGGAGCCCATGCAGCCAAGCTTCTGAATTCATATGCTACAGATATGCGGTTGGGGAAACCCACGTGGAATCTAGCAAATATTATCCTGGCCTAACCTAGGATTGTACTTATCTGATGTGTGCTTGCTTACAGTCAAAATATCGTGCTTGCAAGTGTTTTTTGGATACTGAAACAAACCAAACAACAGTCAAACATTTAGAAACAACCAAGTCAAACATTGGACCTTTTCTAATCCATTTCACAACATGAACATGCAATCTTCATCAAAAAACATTTTTGAACCATTCATACAAAGAGACCAAAATGGACGAGTATATTTCAAAGACATAAAAGCTGCAGCACAAAATCCTGACATAGTCTCCTTTGTAAAAAAATATATCTTACGTGACCCTCAAAGGTATCTAGCCATGATTTTGGACTTAGGGGCTAAGTTACCACAAGGCTTTGACATAAATGCTTTGTCTCCATCCATCTACCCTCACCATCAACAGTCACTTGACACAAATCCTGCCATTAATTCAAAACAAACGTCCACTTATCACCCTTATCCTAACCTTGACAAGGGAAGCCAACTATCAACTAGTCCATTCCAAACCTCCACATCATATTCTGACCCTTCACCTATCAATCTCGTCCAAGTCTACATGCCTTATCAACCATCTACCAACACATGTCACGTCCCCACATCATACCATATCGATTCAGCCCAAGTCTCCACGTCCCATTTTAGTCAACCTTACTCCAATCCAGTCCAAGTCCCTATATCATTACCAACTAATATAGTCGAAGTCCCCATGTCACATCATATGCCATCACATCCTACTCCAGTCCAAGACTCCATGTCATATCCGGTCCAAGTCTCCACGTCATACCCTAGTCCTTCACATACTAGTCCAATGCAAGTACCCATGTCATATCCTAGTCCTTCATATACTAGTCCAGTCCAAGTTCCCACGTCCTATCCTAGTCCTTTGGTCATTAATCCTTTTCAAGTCACCCCCTCACAAGCCACATCTAGTCATGAAAATTCTATCATAGTCCAAAGTCAAATCCCATTTAATAAACTTGAGGATACATGTCAAAATGAAAGCCCAAAGCATGACCTTATAATGTCACCCTCATGTCAAGAACAAGGTAGTCCATCCCATGACCTTATTTCCAATTGTATCATCCACGACAACCCCATCTTTGACCAAGAAGTCCAAATCCATGACAACCCCATCTTCGACCAAGACCCTACCATTGACAAAGAAGTCCAAAACGATCCACTCCTTGACCTTTACGCCTTTCATGATCAAACACTTGACGACCCTATACAAGCCTCAACTATTGACCCTTTCCAAACTGAGACACTTGCCTCCATGGGACACATAGATGATATTCCTCCAGAAAAAGAATCTTCCACTAGGGACATGCTTGCATATGATCAAGTTATAGCTAAAATCATGGGACTCTATAACACTAAACATAATGATGGCTTTGACATTTCCTTGGAAGCACCAACAAAATCGTCTGAACCTAACATGTCACATGATCAGACCAAAGATATTAGTCAGGAATATGTCCAACATGAAAATGAAGCTAAGACACTTTATCAACTAGGGTCATCTATCTTTGTCAGAGCAGGATTTCTTGCAAATGAAAATATTACAAGTGACAGTGTCCATAGACATCATGATGGGTTAACATCTTGCTTTCAAAACAATAAATACCCCATTGCAAATAGGATCTGTCAAAGCATGCAATATCAAGGCAAAGGATTAGGCATACACGAGCAAGGCATTCTTGAACCAATACAGCTTCTGGGAAATTACAGACATCAAGGTCTTGGTTATTCCTCAGACAACAAATCAAACGATGTCAGTGGTACCTCCTCGATATTGGGGGCAACTTTGTCAGATACAAATGTCAAAATAGAGTCCACGAGAAATCCTTGTCATAAGATTGCTGCCAACACTCCCTTCACCCACACCATGAACCGTCATTCTATCATGAATCAACCTCCCCTTTGGGACCAACAAAAACAAAGTTTTACAAGTCAAAAGATCAAAATCAAATGTCAAAGGCCATTGAATCAAACAAAAGGACAAGTGGACAAATGAAATTAAAATGGATCCCAAAGAAAGACGGATCGAACAAAGACACCCAGTCAAATACAAAATTCAATCACAATGTGGAGCCACAAGGCAAAAGGACTCCCACATATAACACATGTCCACCTCCTTCAAAATGGTCATCAAACAAGGCATCTAAGAGTGTTGGTTCCAAACACCATTCCTCCAAAATCCGTCATCCACCATCCCAAGTTTGGAAAATAAAAATTCATTCATCCAAACGTCCAAACAACCTCTGCACATCTACCATCATCTATCATAATCCTACATCTTGTCTAAAGTCCAAAAATCCCACGTCACAAATCCGTCATGTCATGGCAACAACTCTTTACCGCAAGGACTCTCATGGCACCCTATTGCGATGTGCGTATTTTGATAAGGCCAATGCTAGTATCAGAAAGGATCATAATGACATTGATCAGTTGTATACAAGTGCTACAATCCTGACAAGACAACTTCTTTAGCAAGGTCATTATTGGCATATCATGACACTAGTCTCTACATCGGCATCGTCAGTGGATTCAGAACAGTCAGTGATTATCTAAAGCATCCAGGCTATCCACAAAATCAAAAATACAAAAAAAAAATTGAATAATGTAAAAAAATTGTCACCCTGATGAAAACTTGGCAAACAGGAATCTTGGTGACACCAAAAAAAAACAAAAATCAAAAAGTCAAGAAAACAGTAAAGAGAAAAATTTCATCCAATGGTGAAAACCTAGCAAACAGGCGCCCTGGATAAGTACCATGATGAAAACCTGGCAAACAGGCGTCGTGTAAAATAAATCATCTATGTGAATTTTTACACTTGGGGGCAAGTCGTCTCATTTCCCATGCCTTCCTCATGACATTTACATCCATCTAAGCCCTATCATTTCCGTCCATTTTCCCACCTGCCTTGGTCTTGACATAAAACTGGCACACATAAATCATGCTTTGGGAAAACTCTTGACATGTCTATCCTTCGGTCATACACGATTCACAAAATGTCATTGACTGTCATAGCCTTATTTTCATTATATGACAGTCCTTGAAAATCATATGACAATTCCCTTAGTCTCATGTCTCCCATTCTTTACCAAGGCCACCCCCTATCCTTTCATGCCTATCACCTATCTTGGCTTTCCCTTGTCAAACGGTCTAAGGATAATCATCATCCCATCTAGTCCTAACCAAGTCATTCCAAATGCAACGAAGCTCCATTCATACAAGCACATTATCCAAAATTTTATCGGATCAGATTCCTAGCCCAAATGGACATCCATACTTTCGCCACATTATCGGCTATCGCCCTCATCACGTTGTTTTGGGATGCGCCATTCCCATGTCAAAATAACATTGTCATCACCGCCAATCGGGTATTCAACTCTTGACTAGGGGCAATAACCATGTTTGTCCTTATTCTCATGTAGGAATTCGCCCAAGGCGCATTGTCACGCATCCTCTTAAATGTCAAAATCCAAAACATCATAAAAATGTCTTGAAAAGACAAAAATATCATAAAATGTCCTAAAAGACAAAAAACTAAGTAAATGTCCGTGAGAAAACACAAAACATCCAAATCAATGTCAAAATCCTAAAATGGAGTCAAAGTCGTCATGTCGTACTACCCATGTCGTTGTCGTAACTACGCTTGTTCCTCGCGACATTTGTTACATGAAGTAAGGCTACCGAGCGAAAGTCCCCTATATTAGGTCACCTTTTAGGTTGGTCAAAATAAAATCATGGCATTTTGTCACAATCACACACGGCCAAATAAGCCCACATAGTCAAACTCGAACACAAGACAGTCATTTGAAACGTCAATGTCAAAATTGGTCAAAATTAGACAACATAAGCCAATCAATCATATAGTCAACATCAGTCAACTTGCCAAAATATATTACTCAAAACAATGTCAATCTCGTCACTCTTTGGTCCTCTTCAAGATGTGTCCTTCTTGGAGTTAGACCTCGTCAAAATGTCCTTTGCCTTTTTCAAGATGTGTCCTTCCTGACAATAGGCCCCGTCAAACCATCAACACCGTCAAATTGGCAAAACTCTTAAACTGTCAAAACTGTCAAATCAAATAAGAATTCAATCTTTGGCAAACAAACATTGGCAAACAAAATAAAATGGCTGTTAATCTTTTTGGTCTATCTTGTCTTATCTTTTGACTATCTTGGCTATTTTGTCTTTTATATTTTATTGTCTTGTCTTTGGCTATATTATCAGCTACCTCGAGGATGTTCCCATGAAGGATTTAGAGAGGTGCTTACGACGCCTCCGCCTATTTTATTTTCTTTTCTTTGATCGCCTGGATTGTCTTGACAAGATCGGGGCAATTTCACGAAGGAGTTAGGACATTCCTTGTCTGTGACTGTCTATTTTTCAAGTGGATGACCTTGCACACCTTGGTCTACGTCATATCATGGTGTTTGTTGTCCATTTGTGTCATTTTTACCACCCAATGATGATTA
Source organism: Sequoia sempervirens (assembly GCA_007258455.2). Classification (NCBI taxonomy): domain Eukaryota; kingdom Viridiplantae; phylum Streptophyta; class Pinopsida; order Cupressales; family Cupressaceae; genus Sequoia; species Sequoia sempervirens. The sequence continues at coordinate 72,552,550 of VDFB02000008.1, forward strand.
AAAGCAATAAATATTAAAGTCCTATGGCAATGTTTTGAAGGATTTGGTCTAGGAACTAACATGCATCTTCTTTAGTCTTGCCATCTTCTCTATCTCATCTCATATAGGCATTGCATTCATGTCTTTTGCACTAAAATTTCTTCATCTCTTCATATTCTAGTCTCCTAACCAATTTCGAGAAAACACCCATGTTCTTCGAACCCGTCTATCCTCTCAAGGGGGCATACCACAACCCTCCTCATCATTCTTCCTCATCTTATTTTCAGATCAAGTATTTTTTGGCTTATTTTCTTTGTCATCACAATGCTACATGCTACATTATGACAAAGAGGGCAAAATGTAGACACATAAAATTGTCCCAGTTTGCAACCCTAGATTATTCAACATTGCCCCTTTCATTCTTAATAATTAAATAATTTTAATTATTTTGATCATTTCTAAAGTCATATCTTCTATTAATTAAATAATTTTAATTATTTAATTAATTCATTTTTATCTCTTTATTCTCCTTGATTAATTAAATAAATTTTATTTATTTAATTGTGTCACTAATTGTTTCTTTCTAAAATTAAGTAAATTTATTTATTTAATTTTGTCCACTTTCCACTATAATTAAATAATTATTTTAATTATTTAATTATTCATTAGCTCTTTCTTCTTATTAAATTAAATAAATTTTATTTATTTAATTTGTCCACTTCTTTGAATTTTGAATTAAATCATTATTTAACTCTAAAATGATTCTTTTGTCATATTCTCTTATAATTAAATAATTATTTTAATTATTTAACTATTCATTACACCTAAATTAAATAATTTTTATTATTTAATTTCTCCAGCAACCTCTTTGTCTGTGCCAATCTTATCTTCCACATCAAATCTTATCTCTTGACATCTCATTTAAATTCAGCCCTTGATTGAATTATCTTATAATTCAATTTGAACCCTTCATTTCTTGTCATTGCCCTAATTTTGACCTAACCCTATTCCATACTACAACATTCAATCTTGACCATTGATTCTAGGGTATTTTTCATCTTCTCATCCTGGCCACACATTCAAAATTGCAGTTTTTATAAAATGGCAATTTTGTTCTTATTTTGGGATCTCATGCTCATTCTGTCAACTTAGGCTATGATTATTGTCATTTGCAATCATTGTCATTTTAGTCTATTGTGAAGTCATTTCTTTTATACAAATCCTTCAAATCTTGTTGTAGGGCTTAGGCATTTTAGATTGCTCAAGAGACGAATCTGAGGGCAACAATATCCAGCAAGTAAGAAGGTGCTACAAAAATGAATCATGGGGACTTCGGCGATTAGGTATAATCGTTCTTTTATGTATTTCCATTGTGTTTTGTAGCTACTTTGGGTTTTTATTATTTTTCTTTCAATTTAGTTGATCCAATCTAATAAACTAGAAAATACCCTCAGTTACAATATCTAGCAATATGATGATACTTCAATCTTAAATCTAACCCAAATGATAAAAGAAATAAAAAAAGATATAAGGTTTCAAAGAGACTCCTAATTTTAACACTAAACATAAGATTAACAATGCAAATGATGAAACATTTGAAATGGACCAATCTCTCAGAAACTGATTTCTACTTGATCTAGACAGATCTACAATCTTATAGAAATAGTGCAATCTTCTAAGGCATTAAATATTTTCAGATCATGAACATTTATTCAAAGCAACCCTATTGAAATCAAAATGAATAAACCCTCACAATTGAACTAAGCACAATGAATATAAAAGTCCAGGCTAACTTTGCAAAGAAACTAACAATCAGTTGGTTGCAAAAGATAGAATCAAACACTATCAATTTATCTAACATTAAACCTAATGCATTTATCAAACAACTTAAACAATTCCAAAGATAGAATCACAAGAACCATGCAAGATAAATCAACACAAGAGAATTCACCAAAAGCATAATGTCTTCACTTGCATTAAATTACCCAAAGTAGCAACAATTCTAGTATTATGTTACAACACTTGCTCAAAATGAACTAACTTCTAACTCTTTCTCTACTCCTTAATTCGCTCTAGTATCAAAACTGATGCAGGAGCATCCAGTGGTGTAAGGGAAATCTTGCATCACCCAAAAAATAGTTAAATTTCAAGTTTCTTAGTTTTTAGATATTTTTACATTTTTGGATACCCTTTTCATCATAATGAAATTTCCAATTTACGGTTTTTATTTTCTATTTTTGGGTGGAAAGATATTGCAGTTTTAGTTTCCCATATTTGCACCTAAAAATCTTCTGAGTTAGATTTGAGGCACTTAGAGTTCCTGGCTCGGCCTTGAAACTTGCCAAAATTGACATAGCAAATTTTGAGCGCATTGTTGACTTTGTGACCTTTCCAACGGTTCAAACGGTTTGTGAATCGGAGTCCCGGATCAAAAGTTATGGCCCCGGGAAGTTGGCGCACTTTCTAGAAGATACAATTGCAAATGTTCTTTTGAAATTTGAACTTCAAGTTGTAATTTTTGGCACCAAACCGCCTAAACTCAAATTTGAATGTTGTTTTCACTCCAAACTAAAGAGGAGCTCTATTTATGGGTGGGTTTCTAATTTTTTGGGTAACTTTTTGGGGACAAGTTCGCATATTGCGAAAGGGTTATTCTGTAGCTGTCTGTAACTTACATGTGTTGTAGAACTTGGGGATTTGAGATCCTCTGCATGTAAGAAGCTCTATTTTATGAATAATAAAATTATTCTCTTGTTTGTGGGTTATTTTCTATGTCTCGAGTTGTGCCCTCATCAAGTGGTATCAGAATGGGTTTTCTTGAGCGTGTGGACAAATCATCGATCGTGAGGCAGTTCGCACCAGGACCATGGTTGTGGGTCGAGGTCAAGAAATATGCCTTCAAGATTGATGTTTGGTAGGCATGGTGGTGCCAGAGGTGGTCAAAGCGGCAGAAATGTTGATGGAAGAGATGCACTGGCAGCCCTCCAGAGACAGATTGACGCGTTACAAGAGCAGTTGAGAAGAGGGTTAAACCCGAGGGAGGAAAGTGAGGATGAAGGAGAGGAAGAAGGTTCAAATGTAGAAGAGGAAGAAAAAGCAATTGATTAAGACCAAATGCGGCTAATAAGGGCCATTTCGAAGATCGGGAAAAGATCCAGAGCAGAATTCCCCAGTTATTCCAAAAGTCTGAACCCAGAAGAATTGATCGACTGGATCAACGAGCTAGAAGAATATTTTGAGTATGAGGAAATAAAGGACCCAGATCAGGTTAAGTTTGTTAAAATGAAGCTGAAGGGCCATGCCAGTATTTGGTGGAAAGAGGTCCAGTTGGAAAGAAATTGAAGAGGAAAAGACAACATCACCAGATGGGATCGCATGATAGAGAAACTGAAGAAGCAGTTCATACCAGTGGACTACGAGTTAGATCTGTTGAAGAAATTGCAAGGGTTGAAGCAAGGAAGCACATCTGTGAAAGAATATAATGAATATTTTCACAAGATAATCATCAGAATGGGTCACACAAAGGCCAATAAGGAGAAGGTAGCCCTATATCTTAATGGGTTACGACCAAGCATTCAGGAGGAGTTAAGCCTAGTCAGAATGACCACCATTGAGGATGTGTATCAGTTTGCTCTGAAGGTGGAAGAGAAGCTGAACAAAAGATTTGATGGCAAGCAAAAAGGACGAGGAGGTCAAAACGGAAGGGGCAGGGAAAGACCTTCAGGAAGCCAAAATGATGATGAAAAGAAAAGTGAAGATGTGGGTACCAGCCGAAGCCAAATAAATGACAACTTCTACCACCCTCGAGATCAAAACAGTGGTGATCAGAGAGGTAGATGACGAGAGAGATATGGACAAGGATCTGGAAGAGGTGGTTTCAGAGGAACGTGTTTCTAGTGTAGTGAAGAAGGGCATCGAGCCTATGAATATCCACAACACCAAGGAAGGGCAGACAAAATGCCTAAAGGTCATGGAAGGGTTGCGCATGCAGATGAGGAGGCCCAATCTAAACATTCTGATGATGTTGAAAGTGGAGAAGCCCTAGTGATTAGGAGAGCCCTGGTGACTAAGGAAAAGGAACCAGAACAAAGGAAGAATCTATTTCGCATAAGGTGTCAGTGTGAAGGAAAATGTTGTGATGTCATTATTGATGGTGGGAGCACTGATAATCTGGTGTCAGAGCAGATGGTCACAAAGTTGAAGCTGAAGAG
>VDFB02000008.1:72556839-72599584 GCA_007258455.2 Sequoia sempervirens
AGGAGATTGAAGCAATCTTGGATAGTTGTGTGGGAAGGAGTACTAGAAACAGGCAGTATGAAGAATATCTGGTGAAATGGAAAGGAAGGCCTATTGAAGATTCATCTTGGTTTCCTAAGGTAGAGGTTGACTATTTGGGTTTTCCTCCACCATCTGAGACGTGATGGGGTCACTTCTCAAATTACCTAGGTGTCTAATGCAGGAGCATTCAGTGGTGTAAGGGCAATCTTGCATCACCCAAAAAATAGTTAAATTTCAAGTTTCTCAATTTTTATATTTTTTACATTTTTGGATACCCTTTTCATCATAATGAAATTCCCAATTTACAGTTTTTATTTTCTGTTCTTGGGTGGAAAGATATTGTAGTTTTAGTTTCCAAGATTTCAACCTAAAAATCTTCTGAGTTAGATTTGAGGCACTTAGAGTTCCCGGATCGGCCCCAAAACTTGCTGAAATCAGTGTAGAAAATTTTGGGCACGTTGTTGACTTTGTGACCTTTCCAACAGTTCAAACGGTTCGCGAATCGGAGTCCCGGATCAAAAGTTATGGCCTCGAGAAGTTGGCGCACTTTCTAGAAGATACAATTGCAAATGTTCTTTTGAAATTTGAACTTTAAGTTGTAATTTTTCAGTGCCAAACTACCTAAACTCAAATTTGAATGTTGTTTTGGCTCCAAACTAAAGAGGAGCTCTATTTATGGGCGGGTTTCTAATTTTTTAGGTAACTTTTTTGGGAGAAGTTTGCATATTGCGAAAGGGTTATTCTATAGCTGTCTGTAACTTGCATGTGTTGTAGAACTTGGGGATTTGAGATCCTTTGCATGTAAGAAGCTCTATTTTCTAAATAATAAAACTATTCTCTTGTTTGTGGGTTATTTTCTGTGTCTCGGGTTGTGCCCTCATCAAAAACTATCTATCTATCTAGCCCTTACAAATGAGGCAAAATGCCATATTTATAGAAAACCCCCCAAGATATGTCGGCCTAATTAGGGTTCACAATAATAAAATAGCCTCAAATAGGTCAGCCATGAGGAATTCAAAATAAAATTGAATATGCATTAAATGCATGAACTCCATCCAGGTCAGCTTGGGATCTCCAATGTAGTTTGGACCAATGCATGCAAAATAATAGGGAAGCACAAATTCTGATGTAGCCTTCCATTAACTGCTTTTCCCTTTGTCTTTATTTCGATACACCCTATCATGCACCATCAAAAGTACTTTGTCCAAGTCGGCTATAGGTGGCAGAGGTAAAACCTTAATTCTCCTTATGATAGATTTAATACTTTCTCTTGATTGCTCCACTGACTTATCCCACTCAACCCTATTGGATTGATATTTATCAATAACTACAATATAGGTAGCCATATCATCCAACTGATGCTCAGTAATTGGATCCTCAATGACTGGAGAATATACATCTCGCCACCATTTCTTCAACTGCTCTAAGTTCAAATGCTTTGGTGTGAACTTCCTTCTCCCTGTCATCACCTCAAAGAAAGAAATGCATCCATTATAGATATCAGTCAGGGTATCCTCAATTTGCCTCCTCTACTTATATATCTTCTTCAAAACCTTTTGTCTTATTTGCAATGCTTCAAACCATTCCCAAGGTTCTATAGCTCTATAGGAAGGGAGAATTCCATCACTCACCAACTTATCCTTAGTGTATTCCATGATGGTCTTGGTCTTCTGCAATAGTAGATCGGCATCCTCTTTATCTTGAGCCAATACATCTTTCAACCAATCTATTGCCCTCATTGCATCTCCTCCGGTTGAAAGGATGTCTTTGATAGCATCATCTCCTTTAGTCTGCACCCCCTATAACCAATTTACTATAGCAAGAGTAGTGACCTTCATTCTTTCCAGCTCCGATATAGTTTCTTGGGCCAGGAAACTTGCAGCAAAAGACAAAGAACTAATGGACTACAAGGGCTTCATCATATCTTTCAAATAATTCTTAAGTATTTCATTCTCTTTCTTCAACTCATGTTTAGCTTGTGCTTCTTTCCTCAATCTTCCCAAGATCGTAGCACTTGAACCCTCATATTCTTCAATATCCTGTTCCATGGAAGTGGATCCTAGGTTGATGGTCTACATGTTGTAATCACTCCCAGTAACCTCATCTCTATTCTTTTTTGTGGTAGGAGTAGCAATGTGGACCACTATGTTGTTTGCTTCATCCCTTTCGATCTTGGAGATGACCTTGGCCTTCTTCTTTCCATTAACTTTTCCTATTTTTTCCAATAGCTCGTCCCAATTGGGAGGGGTATCATCCACAACAATTTGTTCTCTTTATTTCTTTATCAATCCAACCTAGAACAACAGACTCTGACTGTATTTCACTCTGTCCCACTTCTTCCTATTGACCCTTGGGTGTATCTTCCTGCTTCTCAAGAAACTCTTCATATTTATCATGTTCTTCTCTGCCATACTCCTCTTCATGCACTGGTGATGGATTCCTAATAGGTGCTTCCTCCCTCTGAGGAGGTCTGTCCTCTTCACCTCTAGTAGGAGAATCCTCATAAGTTACCAAGGGAGTCTATAGAATATTCTCCATTTCTGTAGTTGTACTATGAAGCTCACCTTTTTGAAATTATTCTCCCCCTTCACTTGGTGGGTGCTCCACATCTATTGGTTGTTCTAATGCACCATGTGGCTCATGGAGTGGAGAAGCCTCTTTATATTATTTTGTAGCAAAGGTTGATGGAGGAATATCCTTCTTTGGCACATTGTCCTTGGGAGAAGGAGTTCTTGATCTCCTTGTGTATACCCGTGTCTTCTCTCCAGAACTTTCTACATTCGCCACTTTTGAAGGATCAATTTCACCTTTCTCCTTGGAAGGTCCACCCTTCTTTCTTGAACCCCTTGTTGTTTTCCTCCTTTTAGGTGTTGGGGCATCGTCCTTTTCTTCTCCTTCACCGGGTTCTTCCTCTACAGATTTTTATGTCCTTGAAGTAGCAGTCCTCTTCTTTTCTTTTGGTTTCCTCTATTTCTCCTGCTCTTCTCCTTGGGAACCTTTAATCTTAATCTTAAAAGGAGAATCCAGCCCAGTCTTTCCCTTAGGATCTTCCTCAGCTGACTCCTTAGAATTGGAATGGGATTTTAGATCCCCTATCAGATTATAAGTACATGGAACACCTTCAATTTCAAGCTCCCATACCTTGTGTTTGAGCCACAACTTGGTGTATTTCGTCACATGGGTCATGATTTGTTCTAATTCAGTTTTTTCTTCTTCCATCTAGTCTACTTCTCCAATTGGCTTGTCCTTAATTGGCTCATAATCATGACTTTGGATTATGTCTCCATCATCTTCCACCTAATCAGGAACCATTTTCACACTATACATTCGGAACCAATCAACTGGGAGTCTAGAGAATTTCTTCTTTCTTACCTCAAACTCATCCTTGTTGTTGGCCCAGTAGTCCTCTATGTCATCCTTGTGGTGGTATTCCCTACTGGCTTTCTTTTGTGCTTCACCAATGATATCAAAACCCAGCCTTTTGGAATGGTAAGACAACCCAAGAGTGCTCATTTCCTCCTCAGAAGCATAGGCTGAATTAATTGAAGGGCATACCTCGCTAGTACCTATCTTTAGAGGAAAATCTCCACCAAAACTAGTTGTATGCTTATCTTTCTTAACAATGGCATCAAAGTCACATATTTTCCTCACGACCTCTAGAAGTATAACATGGTTTGTGGGAAACCTTGGAAGCCTGTATGGAGCCCTCGGATAATCATCTATTCTTATGTAAGAGAAGGTGGGAAACCATATGAACCAAGCCCCATACCTTTTGATCAGCTCCTTAGCATCATCTAATATTCTCACATGCTCTGCACCTTGGAGCAATCTAGTGATGTGCATGGTGAATGCATCATTCACCCTTCTATAACTTAAGCTTCCTAAGTGCAGTTGAGGATAAAATTCATAGATTACATCATGTCCAAATATTTCTCTTGTGCTCAATCCTTTATAGGGATGGAATCTTGCAAGTGCATACACTAAATAAGAAGTCATGGTGAATGTCTTAGTCTGTAGCACATTACACATTTGTTCATGAATCACCGTACTTATAACACCTGTCCAATGATAGTTAATATTTTCCTGCTCCATCCTTACAATGACATGGAACATCCAATTCTTGAACATACCTGCACTCTTTAGGCCTACCACCCAGCTAAGCAATGTGATGGCATCATAGACTTCTTGTTTAAACTTTTCCCTATTCAACTGCTTAGGTAGTTTTGAGAAATGAGACTTTGGTTTCTCAAGCCAAGAATTGATAACCTATTGTGACTTAATAGTCTCCTCCTCATAGTACCTTTTAGCTGCCTCCATATTGAATGATACCACATGAGATATGTCTGGCATATCAAAATTTTGTGCAATAGAGACAAGGTTAAGATTAGCCAATACTCTCCCTTGAGGACTGACTATCCTTTGTGAATCCCTATCATAGTGTCGGGCACATTCCAATACCAACTCATAACACTAAACTATGGGAGGAAATCCTACTACATGAGATAATCCTGATTCCATTAATCTCTTGGCCAGCACTAGAGGATATTTTTGTGCCATCCTTGCCTTAAACTCCTCATAGTCCCATTGACGCACATTTGTGTCTGAAACTTCAGACCAGACTGAGGCTATCTTACTTTCTAGTATCCTATTCTTTATGTCCAATTTAACTCTTTCTGCTTCTAAGATAGAGGATCCCTCCATATCACCCTTAGCCATTCTAGCCGTTGCCTTGCTAGCTTCAACCTGCATCCATTGAATACCAACATTAAAATCTAATTGTTGATAACATATTTGTCAAAATGTTAGCTCAAAATCATTATAAAACCATCAAATCAACTATAAACCATCATAACCGAGAAGTTCAAGATTCTAAGCTAACCGAGGAAAACCAGTCTGGGAGGAACTTTAGAAAATTCCAGATCAGACGAATTTTCCCAAAGAAGGCACAAATATCAACAATAGATCATCAAAATGAAGAAAGGATGCATATAATATTGTGCAATCTATCAGTTTAAAGCATGGGATGTTAAGAATTTATCATTAAATTCATCCATCTCATTCAATTTCTAAGTTCCACAAAGCTTTCCAGAGAATTCAGAAAAATCCAGTCAGACCCGAATTTTGCAAAAAATAACAATACCATATGAAATTCGGTGAAACAAAGGGACAAAGGAGAAATTAAGAAAATTCGGGATCGACAGAAATCTGCGAAGAAGGCAAGATTTTGGATTTTCAACACATTTCAGGAAAACGGAGGGGACAAGGAAACTCAGGGAAATCCACCAGCATAGGAAAATCCCAAAACTAAAGGAAAACCCGAATATTGACGTTCTCACACGATCTCGCTCAAATTGATCGAATGATCACAAATTTGAGGCATTTGGTCCTGCAACAAGTTTGACCTAAACCTCCTATTGATTTTCATTGAACTTAAAGCTCCTCTTAAAGAAAATCAAAAGGGAATGGCGATGCCCTAGGTATGAAACCCTAAAGATCTGCCATTGACGCTCAGACAAGCTCGAGATTTAGGTTACTCAACTGTTAGGTTTCAAAGTATAATCATGGCCCACAAGAAAGCAAGATGAAAGTGAAAAGAAAGCACAAAACTCACTTGGGGAACCATCAATCTAATCAACATCATGCAACCCTAGCTTTAGAATACCCAAACACACAGATATTTGAACTCCGAGCATATCTAGAACGCCAAAGGACCACTCACATTCATCAATCAAAAGATAGGCAACATGTACATACCATTTGATGAAATAGAAATCAATTATAGCAATGACAAGCAGCAATCCTGAATGCCCGAGCAAGCTTTGACAACACTGATGCATAGAAAACAACTACCAAATCCCACAATTCAGAGGTTCAGCACGCCAAATTCAGCCAAACACCACAAGATTGAACACCCCAACTCAATAGAACACAAATGATAAAGCATACTGGCAATAAAATCCCCAAAAAATGATTAAATGCATCCCTCACAATTCATACAACTGATCATAAATGTAGTTGACAAGACAAGCTGAAGAAACTCGGAAACCTGGTGACAAAATGGAATTTTGAAAAAATCCGGTCCATGCGGAATTCCACGAAGTCGCAAATTTCCCAAACTGTAGTGTTAATCTCTTCGTCAGGCTTTGAGTGAAATCTTGGAAAATCCAGATGGAGCAGAAAATCCCGAAATGGAGTAAAAACCTGAACTTCGTTCAAAACTTAAGATTTTCAAAGTGCTTCCTAGAAGGGGGAGTTTGCACAAATAAGACAGGCATTGAAGCATGTGCAAAGGTAACAAAACCTCATCATAACTAGGGCCGAAAACCAAAAGCGAAAGAAAAAGAGGATCCCTGCTTTTAGCGGGGCGTGTGCACAAAAACTGCACAACAGGTTGCAACCATCCTTGTTCTTCCTTACCTAGGCCCCCACCTTGGTAGTTATGCCTTTTTGTGAACTTAGCTGACCAAGGGTATACTTCCTGAAAGTATTCCTTTAGAGGAGGATCTGGTTGATTTCTTCACAGTATACTCATTGACTGATATCCTCTTCTAGTGCATCTATCTTTATACTAGGAGACCAGAAAGTGGTAGTGGGAATGTTTTTTGCACTGAAGGTGATAGTCTTGTCTTCCTTTGGAGTAGCCTGTGAAGGTTGGTCGTACATGTGTGGTGAATGTGGCATGGTTGCCACATTTAGAGCGGTATGCATTTCATATTCACCACACCCCTTGTCAATGATTTAGACTTTGGTGACTGTAGGATTGGTGGCGGAATATGGAGTGATCGTCGTGGTGGATGATGGATTGGAGGATGATGACTAAAATGCCCCCATTTCGACCCCAGGACAATAATGTAAATGGGGAAATAATGCTTCTAAAGCATGATAGTATTCAAATGGTTGGGGGTCAGCATAAATGGTGATCTCTTGTCCATTAACCAGGAATTTTAGGCATTGATGGTATGTGGAGGGGACGGCTTGCATAGCGTGGAGCGATGGGCGGCCAAGGAGGAGATTTTATGGTAATTCCAGATCAGGAACATGATAAGTAGTATACTAAACTACAGGTCCAACCTGGATAGGAAGACTGATAATCCCTTCAGAATTCCTTTATGCATTATCATAAGCTTTGATCATGATGATTTGATTACTCAAATCTGCTTGAGTATACCCCACCTATTTTATGAACTTCAGAGTATATAGATTAAGGGCAGAGCCATTATCTACCAAGACCCTTTTTATTTTATGATGGGCAACCAAGACTTCGATGTGTAAGGGACAGTTGTGATTTGCATCAATATTTGGCATGTCATTTTGGCTGAAGTGTAGCTGGTAAGATAAAGCTTGGTGTCCTACTAAAGCTTGGAACCATGTGGGATCGATGTCGTTAGGTACATGAGTTTCCTAAAAAGCTCTATTCAAAATTTCTTGATGTATGGGAGAAGACTTAAGTAGATCCAAGATTGAGACCTGAGCAGGGGTCTTTCCTAAGTGATCAAGAATGTTGTACTAAGAGTTTATAAGATTTGGCTAGGTGGGTGTGGAGGCTACAGGGACAGTAATGTGGGATCATCAGGTAGCAACAACACATTGGGGATCTTTAGCTTTAACATGTATCATAGATACACAGGGTTCTACCTGCTCACTGTAATGGACAATGCCATCATAATTGAGGGGCACATTCTTATAGCTTATGTTATTCACATTGTTGTCTTGGGGATTGTTGTTGGAGGTGTTTGTGCCTTGATTATGGTTGGGGAAGGCGTTTTGATATATGTATAATTGAGCATTGGATGATGAAGCTTGACTAGTGTTGACTTTGATTTCTCCTTGATCGATAAGATCTTGGACATAGTTTTTGAGACTTTGACACTTATTCAGAGTGTGCCCTTTAATTTTATGGAATTCACAATATTCATTCTCCCTAAACAAGGCAGGTTTGGGCTTGGATTCATCAAGTGGTTTGGTGACAGGGTATGTGATCGGATAGTTGGCTTGTAATAACTTATTGAAGATGGCACTCAAAGGTTCTCCTAATTGAGTATACTGGCATTTTTCATTCCCTTGACTATTGAGGAGGACGAGATGCCCCTGTGGCACATATATGGTATTAGGTACAGATGGTTGTTGTCTCTAGGATGTATTGGCCACCTAAACATGTTTAGTGTCAGTGACACCATCATTCACTGCGTTTTTGTTCTTGTTCCAAAAGCGTGACTTATCACCAGATGGCCTTTCATTGTCATGGTTGTGTATCTTGATGTGCCCTTTGGAAATAAGGGAACTTTCAAGGATGGGTTCTTTTTCCACTATCTCAGTGAAAGTGGTGACACAGTGTAACCTAAAATTATGAGCCATGTTGGGATGAGAGTTCTCCACAAAGAGGGTGATCATGTCTTTCTCTTTGAAAGGGGTTTTCATTCGTCTTGCTAGTGCATGCCACCTCTGAAGGTAGCTAGCAAAGGTTTCACCTTCACGTTGCTTCTCTTTGAGGAGATCCAAGGTATCAATGTCCTCCAAATTGAAGGAGAAGTAAGAAACAATTTTTTCTGAAAGATCTGCAAAGGATTTTATGGACCCTCATTCTAGACTCATGAACCATTCTAGGGAATTTCCTATTAGGCTCCATGGAAACAGACGGAAGAGATAGTTGTCATTGTGCATAACTTCCTGACACTAGGAGTAAAAATCTTGCAAGCGGGCCTAAGGATCTTTTTTTCCCTTGTATCTATTGAATTTTGGTATTTTGAAGTGTTTAGGGAAGGCGATCAATGAGATGGAGGGATCGAATGGATAGGGACATATGTCTTCAAATTTGAACAATTGTTTACTAGTCCCATCTTGAAGATCTTTCAGAGCGGCTTTGATTTCTAACAGATCTGAGTTGACTGGTGGCGTGAGAGCCAAAGATGGGTTGGATGGATATGGGTGGTAAGATGATGAAGGATCCTGCTGAGATAGTGTCTGAAGGTTGAGGGATGGATTTTGCTAGTGAGATGATGATATCCCTTACTAGTATGCTAAGGGAGTTTGTTGGTACTGGGGTTGTTGTTGCGAGGTATAGTACGGATTTTTTTGATAAAAATGTGTGGTAGGATGCTAAGGAGGTTGAATATGGTGTTGTGGATTGGTCTATTGGTACTAAAGGTACTGTTGCGACTGTTGGGAGGCCACATAAGGTGGTTGCTATTGGGATTGTTGTTGGTTATGATAATAATAATGTTGGGGAGGTTGTTAATGTGATGTCAGGTGTTGCGTGGGCCAAGATGGGATGTTGTGTTTTGGTTGAACTTGCAGACATAGAATGGATGTGAGGAACAGGGCTATGGTTTGGGTGGGAGGTTGGTACAGATTGCCTTGCAATTGGTTTGGTGGTTGTTGTGAAGAGATCAAGGGGTTATGCGGGGGTTGTTGCTAATGAGGCAGTTGAGATAATGTAGAGGCATTCTGCAAAGGAGGTTGTTGGGTACCAAAGGGAACATTCGATTGGGATGTACCTTGCAGCGGTAATGGAGGTGGTATGTTAGATTGGGGAGGCTATTGAGATGTGTATGAAGGCGATGGTAGGTTTGTGGCCCTAGGAGTTGGAGGCAATGTGGTAAAAGGGGTGCCCCCAACATTAATGGGAGGTTGATTTGAAAGGGGTGGTGTTGTCAGCATTAATGGTAGAGGTTGAGGCACATTTTGTGGCATGTTGTTAGAAAAAAGATTGTTGGGATCAGTTACTTGAGGAGCCCCCATGACTTAGATTGTGGCATGTGGGGGATTGTTAACATGATGCAAAATGGTGTTTCCGAATTCAAGTTGATGCCAATCCTCCACTAGAGGAACATTGGGGATGTATGAACTACCTGGTGCATTTTGTGAACCTTGGGGTATGTTAGATGTGGAACTATTATACTTGGATAGGTCGACACTTGATGGAGGTTTGACACCTTTTTCAATTAGGTGGGCCAAGATTTCTTCCCCATGTTTTTCGAGAAGGAGATTTTTCATTTGTGCATTGGTAGGGTTACTAAAGTGTTCCTCAAGTGTAAGTTCAAGTTGATTGACCATGTTCTCATCTCTAGGTGGTGATGTGTTTTGACCATCAATATTGGACTATGATGATGTACCATTCTGAGGATCTCAAGGGATATTCGTATCATTTTTGGGATCTTGTGAGACATTAGCCACGTTGTTGGGATCTTGAGGGATATTTGGTTGGGAATTTTGGGCTTGTTGCTCAGCAATTTTCCTTGCCTGTGACCGGGTCTGAACATGCATGCAAGATGATAGAACGAACTAGGATGTTAGGGTGATCTAGATGATGATGAAAGGATTGACCTAATTAGATGATGGATTAGTAGACAAGGATGTGGCTCAATAGGATTAGTTTGGATGATTTATTCGACCAAAGTGGATTTGTTTGATGAGATCAGATTGGGTTGATTGGTAAACAATTGGTCAAATTGGATTGGATTCAATAGATTGACTAGGCGATTGATGATACAAGGATTGGATTGGATTGATGACCGATTAATAAGATTGGATGCTAGGATGAATGATGATGATGAGAATCCAAAACTGAGTCCAAGAGTGATCCTTGGTAATGCTAGGTGTTGATTAATCGACTAAAGGATGGATGTATGATAACGGCACCAAATCCAACTTGAGATAGAAGTGGATTGATTGGGACAACAAGGATGACTGACTTAGGATGGATGACAATCCTAAGTAAATTTTGATATATGACGATTAGAGACAAACACCTAGGTCAATTTGGATAACTACTTTAACAAAGTTTAATGGAATAACATTGATCTGAGACGGGGAAACGAAATATAGAATGGGGAGAATGGTTGAGTGAATGGGGGTTCGAAATGGATGAATGAGGACTCAAAATGGGTGAATGGATGCTCAATGGTGGAGGTTGAATTTTGGAATGAGGAAACAAATGCTCAGAATAGGTGAATGATTACTCAAAACATGAAAACGACAATCTCGAATGAAGAAATGACTCTCGGAACTGCTAGACAAAGCACCGAAAAAGTTGTCTAAAGGTTAGGTCCACCCCTGGAAAGGGTTAGGTCTGCCCCTCAAGTTTAGGTTCACCCCTGGATGGGTCAGGTCCACCCTTGGAATAGAAAATGGTCAGAAATAGCTATCTGAACTAAAAATGGGCAGAAAATAGTTGTTTGAGATGGGTACGAGCACACCGAACAGGGCGATGAACGCTCGGATCGAGGGGATGAACATTTAGGAGGGTGAATGGATTCTCAAAACAAGGAAATGAGTGATCAAAATGGTGAAACGAGCATGTGAGACAATGAAACAAGTGTCTAGAATGATGTAACGGATGATAAAACTGACTGGTCAAGGGTTAGGTCCACCCCTAGGATGGGTCAAGTCCGCCCTTGGAGGGTAGGCCCACCTATCCATTAGGTTAGGTCCGCTTGTCTAAAGGTCAGGTCTGCCTGTCTAAAGGTTAGGTCGGCCTGTCTATTAGGTTAGGTCCACCTATTTGAAGGTTAGGTCCACCTGCCTAACAAAAGTTGGTCAAAATTTCCTAAAATAGGCTGAAAGGGGGCTGGTTCAGAGGTCAGGTCCACCCCTCGACAGGTCTAAACTAGAGTTTTGAAAAGAAGAATAAGGAAAAGGACCCAAAACACAACAATCATCAATCAAAAGGATTTGACTGAGTCACCTAAATAGAAAATTATGGGTTTCACACAAAGAAGACATTTTAGACAGCACAATCCTAAGACTAGTAGAAGGGGTATGGCTGACAAAGTCTTCTATCCTAGGATGAACATGGTTGCTAATGAGTCATCGATATACACCTGGTATGTGAGGCCCAAACCGTGAACACCAACCCATTACAAGCGTGATTCAGGAACCTTAGCAAGATACTAGAGGCTCAAACCAACTCTTCATGTCATCCTGACACTTCACCAATTACAACGTGGTTGAATTGAGGTACAAATTTTACTCCCCCTCCTTTATATACCCTGTTGATACGCGTGGTTGGAATCATCCCTTGGGGTGATGAAATCCCCAAGTAGGTCCCGCTAAGAAAAGAAAAAGGGTAGCTAAAAGGACCTGGTAAGCTGCAATTTCTCATCACTCAGGATCACCAAATGGTACAAGGGGATTGGATACGTCAAATATCTTACCATGAAGCATGACACACAAGATTAATTGACCCCCTAGTTAAACTATGTGCCTAAGTTATGCAAAACAACAAGTAGCAATTGATAAATAACTAACCCTACAAGGAAACTTGTTAGTGATTCTTGTCCTTATTTCTTTCCAAATGTTGATCAAATGCTTGCATAGACTCAAACATGACACGTTAGGAGGTCAGAAACACTTAAATCAGCCAAAAAAAGTGCTGAAAAATGAAATCTCACCTTCTGAAGAAAGTTGTCCAGGTTAGGTCCACCTGTCTAAAGGTCAGGTCTACCTATCTAAAGGTCAGGTCTACCTATCTGAAGGTCATGTCTACTTGTCTATCAGGTTAGGTCTGCCCCTCTGTGAAAAATCTGCAAAAAATCAGTTTCTAGAGTCTGTGGAGGACAAGTTCGCCCCTAGACAAGGTTGGGTCCACCCCTAGTGGCCAGGTCTTCTAGTCTGTCAGGTCAGGTTCACCCCTCGAGGTTAGGTCTACCCTTGTTAGGTTAGGTCCGACCCTTTGCAACTTGCACCTACAAAAAGTGAAAAAATATAGAGAATGTGAAAGATACAGACTTGTCTGTGGGTCCCACCGAGCGTGCTAGAAATGTGATCAGGAGAAAACATGGTCCCAAAAATGAGCAACAACACAAAACATGTAAGGAACCACCTAAACACCTAACACCTCAAGATTGGGAAAATGATTAGCTTAACAAAACAAATGGAACATTTTACTTTGTTGAGTTGTCATTTGGTTGGCCCTTGATTGTTGACGTGATATATGCTCCTCTTGATAGGAAAAGATGCAAGTGTGGGATGCAAGTGAAAATGTTTGGCTAAGTATGGCTCAAATAAAAAATTTGCAAGAGTTTGTTTAACACAATGATCTCCCCCAAAATGAGAGAAAAGAGGGGGTATTTATAGAGAATTTTTAATTCTATAGAGAAATGGATGGTTGAGATTAAGCCAACAAGGCCAAGATGTAGGGTTATGGTGAGTTGAGAACTCACAAGCCCTCACATCTTGACATGTGGCATGTGACATGTGAAGTGGCTTGAAAAAGATGATGTGCACATGACATGGAGGTACTTCATAGTACCTTGGGATTTGGACAAGATCTCCTCATAAAGGAGGTCTTTGTCCACATGTGGGTGAGAGGGCATGTGAGGAATTAAAAATTCCTCAAATATCCACATGGGAATGAGAGAAAGAATTTAAAATTCTTTGAAATGCATTGGGGGATTAAATGTGAATTAAAAATTTACATGGGGAAAGGAGTGCCTTCTCCAAAAGGAGAAAGATTTTAATAGGGTTGACTTAGGACACATTCCATAAATGACATGGAGATTAGGTTGACCTAATTAAGTGATTAAGGTTGTGAAAGTACCTGATTAGACAAATTAATGGCATATTAGAGGCAAGGGGGAGATTATGGAGGATGTGACCCTATTGATGATTAGGGGTGTGCACATCCTAACCATAAATTAATTATGATTAGAAGAGGGTTAGATGGTTAAGGGGAATTAGAGACCAACTTGCAAAATTTGGAGGATGTGACAATGAGAGAGAAAGTGAGGAATTAAAAATTAATTTAAATTTTAAGAGGCTATATGAATAAATTAAATAAAGTGGTATATTTATTTAATTTAGAGAGGAAAGAGGGTAAAAGTATTTATTAAATTAAATACTTTAGGAACTTTATGTAGGACATGAAATATTAATTAAATGAATGATTTAATTAATATCGGTAAAGAGGATGAAGTAGATGAGTAAAGGGATGAATAAGGAGATGTCTTTGACCATATGGAAGTGGTCCAATTTGGATGTCTACACTATGTATTCGGGGAATGATGATAGTTCTAAGCTCTTTGCAAAACATTGCAACAAAGAACATACTGACCCAAAATCCATAGATCCCTTATGTGTTTGGTGTTTTCGTTTTTGGGGCAACTCCTTCCTTTTTCTTTTCCTTTAGCCTTAGTCAGAAATGTATGACTTGGCATAGGGGATTTCCAAGTTGGCTCTCATGTCTTCTTTCTTTTCACATTTTTCATTTACTACTTTAAAGTAATTTCTCATAGAATAGTGTGTGGCAATTCTTTTAAAGTGGGGGCATACATTGGAATTATTCATTTGCATTTGTCCTTCTCCTTGGTTCTTAGTGTAGTCTTGTTACTTTATACGATGTGTTTATTGCTTTGTGGATGACATTGGGTGTGATGTCCTTCATGAGAATGATCTATCTTAGCATATTGCATTCCTCTTAGTGGCATGATGCGACACACTACATCCCCTAAGTTGCAAATTTTCTATTATTTGATTGGTCCTCTCTTGGATACATTAGACACAATGTTCCCTAAGTTATAGACCTTGCATAAACTAAACAAGACTCCTTTGAACATATTTTGCATGTTGCATTTTGCATTTGTTATATGGCCACCTTGCATAACATAGCTTGCATGCCTATAGTGACATTGCATTTATTCACGAGTTCTAAGCATACAAAACTTTTCTTGTATCATGAAGCATGAAACGACATTTTTCTTTGTGGCGCCTTATTAAAGTTATTGGGAGGTATAACTTTGGTATGGTTAAGTGGGAAGCCCATTCTGAGGCACAACTTTTCCCCATAGCCACCTTTGTGTGTGAGTGCATACCGGCCATGAGTGTATGTTTCTCACCCTTTTGGGCATTCTCACCCAATAGAAACCCATGAGTTCCATTGCCCCAGAGTGAGTATGTATATATCTTTTTTGGATAAACAACCTAGATCTGATCCACAACGGGATGGACAAGCGATCGAAGCTTGATCTGACTTTCTTTCCTTTCTCCTTCTCTCTCTTTCATTTTTTTTCATCATTCTCTTGTGTGTTCCTTTGTGCTTATGTTTGGTTTTCCATGGGATCTTAATCCTAGGGGCTTGATCATCCCTCTTCATTCTTGTTGTCTCATCTTACCAAGCATCAGTGCATTTGGATCCCTCTCGATGTGCATGTTGGGCTACTTTAGTGTGAGTTTGAAACAAATTCATCCTCTCACTAAAGTGGGAGCTTAATGTGTCCCCAAAAAATGTATAGTTGGACATTTTTATGCTCACTTGAGTCTCTTTCATGGACTTTGGCTTGATTTTTCCTAGATTTTATGTTGTAATGTGGTCAACACATTCACATTATGTCTTGGACCCTTGAGAATCATTAAGAATTCTTGGTTTTCTTGTAAAAGTGTTGTGAAGTGTTGTAACCCACTTTCACACTTTTCTAGGACCCTTTCATTATAATTAACTTAAATAACCCCTTTTTATCACTTACCAAGTATTATTTCAAAGTGTTGTAATAAACTCTCATGTTTTTCTAGACTTGTCTTCACTAATTCAACCCTTTCTTATGTTTAAATGACCCCTTAATGCACTTTCCAGCCATACTTAAGTGTATTTTTTAGAATATTCCCATTAAACAACATTAAATACACTTTAATACCAGACACCCACTAAAATTGCCCTGGTGGGACCAAGTCGCCACCTGGGACGACTTAGTCCCACTAGGCACAAAAATCAAAATAATTTTAATTTTCTAGTGGGATTTTATTCTATTGACATTGAGGTCAACCTCTGATGTGTTATTTTTGGGAAATATTGGAAAATCAAGTATAAATAAAGGGTTTTCTCTCATTTTCACCCCCACCCATTCATTCACTTAAGAATTTAAGCAATTATCAAACATTTTAAAAGCACTCTAAGCATCATCAAGTCATCCATTGGAGAAATTCATTGCATATCTTTAAATTTCTACATCAAGGGTTTGGTGATTTTGTGACATTGCATGTTGTTTATTCATCATTTTCTTTCTATTTCATTTCATTATCTATGGTTTGATTACCAAATAAGAGTTTGACAAAGGTAAAGCCCTATACTCTAACCCTTAATCATTTTTCCCCTCTTTGCATGTGTGTTTGCAAGTCCTGTATATACATTTGTCAAAGAGAAAGGTGTTAAAAAGGTGTTTTCAATCTGTCCAAATTCATCAAAGTCAACAAAGCCCTAATTGAAGCTTGGAGACCTCTTTCAGCCCATTTTCTGCATAATCTGAACTGAACACCTATCAGGAAGAGAAGTGCAGACTAAAAGCTACAAAATCTTGTCCCAAATTTCTTGAGATTCCCAGGTGGACTAAGTTTCCATATGTGGTGAATTAGTCCCACTACTAGGCTTGAAAAAGTGGTTTTTGCATTTTTGGATACCCATTTGGTAGATTCATGTTCTGGCAAGTTTTCCCCAAAACTAGTATAAGTTGCTCAACTTAGAATAAGTTTCCCATTCAACATTTCCAATCAACTCTGTAGGATTCCAGAGCCTCTCTACATCAGACTTTAGATTCCAAGTGCACCTCTCTAGCCTTGTTTATTTTTGTCATTGTTTACTTGCATTCTTAGGTGTTTTTGCATACGTCGCTATGTTTTTAAACAAGTTGCATTTCTTAGGCTTAACATTAATAATCATTTTTCCTTTTTAGTTTATTGCATTTAGACATTGTATTTAGGCATATTGCATCTATCCCTGCAATAATTTTGAATGTGCACATTGCATTTTGGGTCCATTTCTCTCCTTTTAGGTGAAAAACCCTAGAAGAGTTAGAGAACCCTTGGATACACAAAATAGGTGTCCACGGGAGGATTCTCATTCCTTCACACCTTTGATTTGGAGGATTTATCAGTCTTTCATTCACCTTTCTCTCTTTTGGATAGGATTTTTCTCTCACTGTGGTTTTCTCCTTTTCTCTATTTTGAGAGATCTTTTGTTTGTACATGGCTACCTCACCAGGACTTGTTTTTTGAGACCCATCATGGATTCATTTTAAGGTTTTTAGCTACTCCCTAAGTTCATCTTAAGGGGGTGTTAGAGTAATCATGCATTAGCTAATGATTAATTAATCTTCAATTGTTAATTAGTCTAATTTATTCTTATGCACTTAAGCTAAACTTGGGAGTTTTTTATTAAGTTAACTAAGTGCTTTTATATGTTTACTAAAATGAGCAATTACTAGGGTTTCTCCTATATAACACTCAACCCTCATTGTATTATCACTCTGGAGATTTACTTTCAAACTCTCAACCTTTGAGGACTTTTATTTTCCTTGAAAATTATTGAGGATCTCATTCTATGGTTTTTTCTTGTTGAGGAATATTGCATATATTGTTTGCATATCTCTTGTGTGTAAGGTGTCCTTTTTCATTGATTGATCTTGTGGCTTATTGTTTTATGTTTTTTCTCAAATCTAACATTTAATATAAATTAATTCAGCACTTTTTTCATTCACAAACCTTATCACTACACATCAAAAACTAAAAACAAAATTATAACTAATCAAAACTATTCTAACAAAGAGATAAAAAGTTATAAAAATTAGGGTAAGAAATCTTAAGCTCATTAGTTCTAAGCTTTGTATACTATTCATTGAATAGATGAATCTGAGTTAAAACCTATTTTGGATTGAACCAAAATATTGTAGCTAATACGTAATAGGGTATAATCTTAAAGGAAAAAATAAACCATGAAGGTCACAACTCCAACCACTCTACTCTTAATGTAGGATGAAAAAATAACTTCAATTGCCAAAGGATTGTAAAAAATATTTAATTTTTGAGCTACACAAACATACTTAGGTTGAACTCACAAAATATTTCACTATCAAAAAGACACTAGTGATGTGAAACATGTTTTGGATTCATTCAATATACATGAATTAAGTGTACAAAGTAAGAGATACCATGCTTAAAAATCAAAAAACCAAAAAAGAAAAGATAAGGTGTAGTGAAAATAGATTGTATTCATTTTAAAATAAGTTTTCAACCTGTAGACATCCAAATTTGATCACTCCCATACAATAAAATTTACCTCTTTATTCATCCATTCCATCAATATTAATTTATTTAATTAATATTACACTTCCCGCCTAAGGTTCTTAAAGTATTTAATTTAACAATTAAATGCTTTACCTTACACCTTTTTCCTCTCTAAATTAAATAAATACATCAATTTATTTAATTTGGTCATCTTAACCTTTTTTGAATTAAAATCAATTTAAAAATTTTCTTTTCTCTCTCCTTGTCACATCCTCCATAATCCCTCTCTAATCTGAATTAATTTAATTAATTCATTGATGATTAAGATGATTTTCCACTTGCTTCTAATCTTTCATTAATTACCCTAATCAAATATTTTACAACCTTAATCAAAGTCATTAGCCACTTTTAGCATCACTTTTTAGTCAACCTTTTCATTTTGCTTTCTTGGCATTGACCCTCTTCCCCATGTGAATATTTAATTCACATTTATTAATCCTAGGTCTCTCTCCTCCCCATGTGAATTTTTAATTCACATTTTATCCTTCCAAGGCTTCTAGAACATTTGACTTGTTACCTCATCCACATGTGACCAATTCCCACATTTTTGGAGACCCTAGGGCTCTTATCCATTAGATCCTCCCAAGAATGTGAATTTTTAATTCATATTTATTTCTCCAACCATTTTCTCATTTCCCATGGAGATTTTTGAGGAATTCCAAAATTCTTCAAATGTCACTTTCATTCTCACTTAGGGACAAGAAGTTCCTTTTTGAGGAAATCTTCTCACTCCCCAAGGTACTTGGAAGGTATTTGTCCTTCCTCCACATCATGTACTCTCCTTCCACATCACCTACACATTATCTCAACCTTATCCATTTCACATGCCACATGTCAAGATGTGAGGGCTTGTGAGTCCTCAACTCTCCATAGCCCTACATCTTGACCTTGGTGGCTCAATCTCAACCATTGAATTCTCTAGAGAGTTCAAATTTCTCTATAAATACCCCCTCTTCTAAGGCATTTTAAACACTTAGTCATTTTGCACCTAAATTTTGTCATTTTGAACACTCAACTCACAAGAATTTCACTCATTTAGCCAAGCCACTTTAGTCATTTGCACTATCATCTAGTCATATTGTCAATCTTGCATCTAGTCATCCAAGGAGCATAAAAAGAAATCCAAATCAAGGGTCAACCAAGGAGTTTCAGCTGCAAAGAGAAGGTATAATCATTTTCAATATTTTTTCATCTTATCTCTTTGTGTTAACAATTTCTTAGGCCAATCTTGAGGTGTCCCTTTATGTTTTCTTTCATTGCATTATTGTTGTTTTTGCATATTTAGGGTTAATAAACATTTAGGATCACACAACCCTTTAAAGTAACTTGCAATTAAATATTTGTAGGTTTAATGGGTAAGGAAATATGTATATATCAACTAAAATATTTCCTTCCAAAAAATATATCACTCAAATTAAAAAATAATACAAAAGAGTTATATAACATACATTTCTGCATTGTAATTATCCATTACCCTTGGACCAAAATTTGACATGAAAATATATGTCATACTTTTTTTTTCCATTAGATAAAAAAATGATATGAAAATTCATGTCATCTTCTCTTTTACATGTTCTCTTTATAATTCTTCATTACCCTTGAGCTAATATTTGACATGCACATGCATTCCATTTTCCTCTTTGCAAGTCCCCTTTAATTTTTTCTTTGAACTCTTGGTCATTTTCTAAACTATGTACTTTAACATTATCAGATCTTGGAACACATGAATTTTGTGCTATTTTATTATTTTAAACAAAAAATAAAATATGACCTATATTTAAATTAAAATAAGTTTTGTAAATGGATGCAAAAAATATTTTATAGGAATAGGCTTTATTTAAGGTTTTGAAGTCTTCTTGCACTTGGGAAGAAAAACTAGATTTTTTATGTATATTCACACATGTGGTGGTACTAAAAATTTGCATATTCACATTTAAGGTTTTCAATTTTTTTAACATTTAGATATTTAGGGATTCCAGAACTTTTTGTATGCTTACACATTTAAGAGCTCTATAACTTTTTGCATGTTTGCAAGTTTAGGATTTCTAGGATATTTTCATTTGCAACATAGGATTAGAAGGATTACTAATCAATAGACTTTCCAACTAACAAGGGGTTTGCAATGAACCCACTTGAAGGTGAAATATAATTTATACACCTACTTATGTTGAGAACTACTCCAAGGCTCTTAAAATGGAAAAATACACAATGACATTCATTTTATTTTTCTAATGGGGTGTGTATTTAAAATGTTTACTATTTCTAGTGACTTTCGTAGAATATTACATGGAAGAGGAAGAACCTATGACTTAATCCAACATTAATGTCTTGGGATGTATAAGGTGTTCTTTTCAATGAAGTCAAAACTTGTTATGATGATGCAACATTAATACGCTACTTAATTATTTAGACAAAATTTCTTGTTTGGTTGTACTATTGCTATACCCTCAAGTATTCGTCCTTTGTGGTTATTTCCTTCTTCTAAGGCACATCTATTTCAAAATTTTATTTTTATTAATGTCTCACATCTAAATTCACCATCATGATACTTATATTTTCCTAATGAAGGGTGAGGAATTAATTTGTTGAAGATATTTTATAGTTAGTAATCTTTCTTGTGTAGGACTATTAGAATCACTTCACAACATATGTGATCATTTCTTGATTTATGGCGGGAGGTTCATTTCTTCTCTGTTTATGGTCTCTTTTTATTTTTACTTTAATTAACATTTCATTGGTGAAATATTCTTAGGGAGGGAAGATTTAGAATTGTTTTTTTATGAAATTTATCTATTTGGGACTTACAGATCAAGTGGAAGTGACTAACTTATAAGGGCTAATAAACACTAGGTTCTATCCATGTAAATAGTTGGGGAACATGTTTTGGAGCATGCAATAGTTTGAACTACCCTCTAAAAACATCAATATTATTAACAAATTTATGATATGATGTCACCCATACAAGTATCCACCCAAATCTATAGAGCAATGAAGTCAAAATCTTGTTTTCTTTTGAGGGTTTAATAAAAATATCTCAAAAGAGGTATTG
This sequence comes from Sequoia sempervirens, assembly GCA_007258455.2. Lineage (NCBI taxonomy): Eukaryota > Viridiplantae > Streptophyta > Pinopsida > Cupressales > Cupressaceae > Sequoia > Sequoia sempervirens. The sequence continues at coordinate 72,577,958 of VDFB02000008.1, forward strand.
GGATTCACAACAACTTGCACTTGTGAAATATTTTTTCTTTATTTCTTCTAATTCACCAAAAAAAAAAAAAAAGACATCAAGTAGTTAAGATTTAATATTGAGTGATTGAAATTATACCAGGTCCATTCTTCAGTTTTTAATTTCTTCTTCTTACTTAGAACATACAAATGGTTAGTCATTTTTCTTGATGCCTTAGATTAGATCCCAACACTATTCATTATAACCCATGTGGAGAAGATTTCAAGTTTAACAAACCATGCCTTTGATTTTGATGGTGATAGTGACTTTCTATAATTCTCCTAGTTTCTATCACTACCTAGATTTGAGCCTTTGGGTTAAATCTATTCTTATTTTGTAGGTAGATACTTCCTTTAATTCACATAGTGAAATTCAGTCATGCATATCTCTTGCAATAGACTATTTCTTGTGAGTTTGTACTTCCATAAAATTATGGATTCTTGCTACCAATTATCTATAATAGACTCTAATATCACTTTACTAATCTTAATTTAGAAAATAAAATCAATAATTTATTTTCTCTCTTGCTAACTTTTATGTAAAAATGATTACACTAGATGGTGCAAAAAAAAAAACCAAGAAAAAGAAATATTGAATCAAAAAAATAATTATTTGTGTTTTTTATGTTTCACAATTTTTCTTGTTTAATGTAGTAATCTCTTTATTGCAATAATTATCAAATAATTTGTTGAAACCAAGTAGTAATCATGGTGTTCATTATCATTAGTTCATTATAATGCCTCCAAATTTTAACCAAAGAATTTAAATAGTGTCATAAGTATAAAAAATAATGCATTATTATTTATTGTGTCTTGCTACATCATCTTTAGGAAGGCATATTTGATTATGCTCAATTAATTTGAATCTTATTCCATAAGATAATGCAACTTGTCAAAATATTGGTCCTAAGGAGGTTTATGGTTAAATCCACAATAATTTTGGAATCATGCATAACATTGTATTTAAGGAAGGGTATACACACATTTTATAGCAAATTTTTTAATTCCATAATAAAATCATTTTATAGAAAGAGAAGAGTTATAAAAGGAAAAAATAGATCAAGGTATACTCATTCAAATAACTCATCACTAAGAGTAGGGGATCATGCCATTCCATTTATTATCCCTCAAGTTTCACCCATGGCTATTTTATCAATGCAATAAATTTCCCTCTAGCTATTTGAGGTACTACACATGATTTTCTAAAAAAACTAGAGAAATTGTTCTCTAAACATGTCCATGGGGGAATTGGGAAAATAGAAGAACATGTTCAAGCTTTCAAATATGCATATATAAAAACTTATATTTAATAAGAGGGTATTTCCAATTTATTATTTCCTTTCACAATATATGAGGTAGCTTCCAATTGTTATCTTGGTTTGCCAAATAGATCCATTAGATATTGCAATGAATTGGAGAAAATATTCCTTAATCACTTTAGAGTTCCCATTTATCTAGAAATATTATATGATAAATTTTTGGTTGTACATAGAGAACCAAATGAGTCCATGAGAATGTTCAAAACTTGGTTCCATAATTTATATACTAGGATCAAAGCTTCATGCGCTCAAGTTGATCTTGCTTTTATATGTGTTAGCGAATGAATTGGCATTTAATGTAATATTCAAATAATAACTCTATAGCCCAAGATACAAAGACCAATATTTGCTAACATCTCTAGAAAGGCCACAATTGCATTTGTGACTTTCCTCTAAATTTTGGAGGTACAACTCCCTCGTATGATATAATTGATTTTTGGATATGCTTTTCACCAGAAAGCAAGAAAGGAAAACAAGCACTAATCCATAAATAAAGACTAGTGTGGTGAAATTAAAGAAACCATTAACACCAAATCTCAAAGAATTTGACAATAATGATCGATAAACATAATATCAGAGAATGAATATGATCACAAATGAAGAATATAGTATTGAAAGATTATTCCAAACAGAGAACAAATAGATGTAATCTATTTAGCCAATAGACTAATATGATAAAAGCTATATCCCAAACTTATAATTCACAGATTAAAAGAAACTTGAAATCATAATTTATTCTCAAGAATTTTCCTCCTTCCTTAATTACATCACAGTGCCATCAAAGAAAAATTGGATCCTTGCAAAGTCATTTTTTTTTAATTTTATATTCTACTCCAATCTTGAATTCTGGTGGTTACAATAACGGCCATTAGACTAGTCGATAGTTTCTTGCCAGCTAATCATTCCACCAAAAGAAACTAATAAACCCAAAGAATTAAAGGTTAAGAATGATCATAATTATGTTGTCTCTTTAGTTGCATTTGACAGTTAGCCAGAGCACTTCCTATTTAGACATCTGCCATGTGGTCATTTGTATTTGCAAATGGTGCAAGTTTTAGGGCCTAAATTGAATGACAAATGCATGTCTCCATTAATCCATTCATGTGAGCATTAAGAAGAAAGGGTAACTTGATTTTTTCATATCAAAACTAAGGCTTGTAATAAACTCCAATCACATCAGCATTTAGTTCTTATGCTACATCACTGCCTCTTCAATCACCAAGACCCAAGAAAATACAACCTCGGTTCACTTCTTATTTCCTATAAATCCAACAAGATCTTCATTTTCACATTTCAAGTTGCATTTTTGAAAGATGGAAAGCATTGAGAGCGATGGTTCCTCTATGAATGATTTCATGGTGATTGAAGAAGTTGAGTGTAGTCCCTTCTTTAGGTTGTTATCAAACCAAATGAAGGAATTCTTTGTAATTCAGAGTGAGATAGAAGAAGTGTTGCACCAAATTCTAGGAGAAGAGTTCTTGAAGCACATCCATGTCCACAACATAGAGCTCCTAGAGAATTTCATCTACAATGTGGTTCACACCTCTAGATGACATGACTAGGGAGTTAGGGTAGTAAAATGCCTAGTTCACCTTGAGTACCAAAATAGAGTGAGGATGGCTGTCAGAAGGTTGAGCCAATTTCCCAGAACTAGCCTCATGGGTGATGCCATTTGCATCACTACTACGACCCAGCATGAGATTATAGAGGAGATGATGACTCTTATTTGTGCGGGGCTAGTCCAGAATGATAAGGGGTTGTTTTCCCATTTTATCCAGTCTAATGAGAATCTACTTTCACCAACCCAGATTGAGTATAGATGTAGGAGGTGGTGGAAGGAATGCATGTCCATATGTTTGTTCTCTACAACTAGAAGAAATACTTTGATAATATTTTTATTTTGAGGCATTTTGGTGGAAGAAATTTGTGTCCTTATGTTTGTTCTCTACAACTAGAAGAGATACTTTGATAATCTTTTTGTTTTGAGGCATAAATGCTAAATTTTGTAATAGCGAAACATATATATATGAATGTGATATGACATAATTTTTTTATAATCTAGTGTTATGTTCTCCTTTTATCAGAGCACTCTTTCCCTTAATTTGTCACTGCATTTGATAATAATGTCTACATATGTTAATTTTTTGCATATTTACATTTCCCTTGGTCGTATTCACTTAATTAGGCATTTCATCACATTGGCATTGTTTAATAAAGAAATATCCAGAAAACTTGTGAAATCCACCATGCTCACAAAATCCTACACTTTACCGCCTTCACTTTCATTTTTGTTTTCAACAAAAGAAGGGGTTTTGGAAACCTTGTTGGGAACCAAAAAAGGTTTCCAAACCTATCAAAAATTTTGACGACGCATAAAAAATTCTCATTCACTCTTTATCTTTTCTTTATTAGTGAACTTTTGAAAAGTTACATAACCCTCAGTATGGTTCGACATCTTTTTGAACATTCAAACTTAGGTGTCCCATTAAGCTTTCAATGTTTTGGGGAGTTACAAAAACTTCATAGAAGATCAACGACATAAAGAAACAAGAGATGAAACAAAAATTTCCTAAAGAATGTCAACATGAGAAGAGGTTATAATAACCTAATTGACACCTATCAAGGTTCATGAAACCCAAAGAAACACTAAAAAATCCTTTTACTTAGAAAATTTTCAAATAGGGGGTGACTATTTAAGGGGTCATGACCAAAACTGGAGTAACAATGGCTCTAACTAGGGACAAGGATTGAAAGGATGTAGTTAGGAAACTAAAACTTGCATTATGGTAGGTCATTGTTTTATCCACTGGGCACAAATTCATGAGCAAAGGATGGAGAGACCAAAAAAAAAAACAAAAAGGGAAACATACACAAACCAAAATGAGCACACCAAAAGTAGGACTATATACAAGGTAGGATAAATCCTACTGAAGGAGAAGTTAAGCTATTCATACAAAAATGTTAACTAGCTGGGAGAAAAATGAATCGGACCTGAAAAATCCAATGTATTCATGCAACTTATGGAGAGTAGAAAAAAATAATTTTTTCCCATGAAACTATGCATTCAAAAAGAAAGGCCTTACTGAACATTGTGCTTCTGAAAAGACACTTTTCATCATAAACTTCTTCTCTCTGGGAAGGATGGCCTCGTTCTATGTTTTTGGAGGAATAAGGACATTGATGTGGTGTTGAAGCAATCATTGTTGGGGTGTTGTTGTGATGCTTTGATGTGGAGTATTATTGTAGACATTTGACTATGGTGTTTATATATATGTTTTTGTTGGCAGTTTTTAATTAGATCTCACAAATAACCTATGTATTTTCTATTTCTATTGGTTAGTTATTTAGAGGGATTGGCCAACAAACAAGTGAAAGTTAGAATAACTTTATATCTACACTTTGTGTTATAATTATGAAAATCATGAGCCATAGGATCAAACAATGAACAAAGACACCTTCCATGCAAGAGATCTGCAAAAAATACGTGCAATATTCCTCAACAAGAAAAAGATACAGAATGAACCTCAAGAATATTCAAGGAAAACAAGAGTTCTAAAAGGTTGAGAGTTTGATAGTAAATCTCTAGAGTGATAATACAATGAGGGTTGAGTTCTATATAGGAGCAACCCTAAATGATAAAGGGATTAGATCTAGACAAGTGTCAACATCATATGTGATGAGACAATTTGATCTAATAATAGCTCACTTCAGTTAACATAGAAAAGCATTTAGTTAACTGAATAAAGAACTAATAAGTTTAGCTTAAGTGCATGAGAATAAATTAGACTAATAATCAATTAAATAGTAATTAATTATCAACTAATACATGATTAATATAACACCCCTCCTTAAGATGAACTTAGGGAGTATCTTAAAACCCTAAAAAGAATGCATGATGGGTCCCAAAAAATAAGGCTTGGTGAGGTACCCATGTACAAATAAAAGAATCTCTCAAAACTGGAGAAAAGGAGAAAACCACACCAGAATAAAAATCCTCCAAAAGAGAGAAAGGTGAATGAAGGAATGAAAATCCTCCAAAGTAAAGGTAAATAACTAAGAAGCCTCCAACCAAACAGTGTCTTGAAAAAGAGGAACATGTAGAATATCACTGAAGCATGGAGAAGTTATAGACTATTGTCAAATGATGATTAATATAGTGTTGAAAATGTAGGTACTCAATAGTCTCTGATCAAATGAAAATGAAATGTCTCCTCCAAAAATAGGAATGCAAGAGTGTCCATATGGTAAAAGCTCCAAGTCATTGAAATATGTAACTAGTCACTAATATACGCTACATCTTAAAGTACATAGGAACAAGATCTAGCTATGTAGATCACTCAAACTGTGAAACCAAAGAAGCATTAGCACCAATAGTAGAAACCCTCCATAATGCTGAAAAGGGAGAGCCATGATAGGTACACTAAAATTGTGTGAAACCAAGAAGTACATGTAGGAGAAACAACCTACAAATAAAAGGGTGTGCAAATTGAGGCACACACACATGAGGAAAGAATCACTAAGATTCATTGATGTCATGGAAGGGACACTCACTTGACACAGGTGTGATGGAAAATCAAAGGAAAACATCAACCCCCATGGTACTTTATATCATAGTGTGAATACAAAAGGCACAAAAAATGTGCAAAATCCCCAAAAAGTATACACTGGAATGACACTTTATCTCAATGCATCTACAAAAGAGAATGTGCATGAAAAAGATGTCTACAATGTCCAAATAGGATAGAATACTAGAAATACATATAGAACAACCAAAAATGAGTCATCCCACACAAACAAAAAATTTCCAGGAGCTCATATGTCCAAGTATTTCAACAAAGTGGGAAAACACACAAATTTAAATAAAATGTGCCTAGAGAGAAATATGGAAAAATTGCATTGATGGTTCTGAAGAGCTCTTAAATACAGTTTCAACACTGCTAGAATCATGAAAAATGGAGAAACTAGTCAAAAGTTATGAGCTTGAGACTGAAAAAAATACCTCTGACTTCAACAAGCTATATAATACACCAGCAAAAAAATAAAGTGATGAGACCCAGACTACTAGAAAGTAGGAAAAACCAACCTTCTAATGATATCTTGTTTGCTAAAATTTGACATTGTACTCCCAAAATATGGCCAAAAAATGAAATATTGCTCCCTTAGGGCCAAAGAGTGGTCTTGGGGGCCCTACATAGGCTAACATCATGGTAATATCATCGAATATTCCATAGAATATTATTTGCACTGGCAAAAAACACCCCCCTAAAAATTCGTCAATTTTTTTTTTCTATTTGTCGGAATAATCTGGAAATGTCGGAAAACTACGCCTAGTTGGAATCTTGTGTGAATATTCTTCTATTGCCAAAAGTTTGGAAGACTGTCAAATACAAAATTTAGACTACCCAGATTTTTGAATAGGGCTAGTAAAATTAAGAAACTGAAAGTTTTTTTTTGGTGATAGGGTTTACATTGACAGCCAAGAGAATAAAGGCGGCCAACAAGAATGTACTGGTGGCGGTAGATGGACTACCAAGGAGGTATGGGCCCACTATTTTATAGGCGAGTACTATCATAAAAAAATTTCCCAAATAAATTAAATTCATCACCCAAATAAATTTCAACCTTTTTTTTTTAAAAAAAAATTATAAAAGAAAATTCTAAAAAAAATAAAAAAGATGACTTTTTTTTTCAAACTTCATGCATGCAAATCTATACAAAGGTTGTATGGGCCCCTATACAAAAAAAAATCCTTAGAAGCTCTCGATGGTGAAATAGGTCAAATTTAGAGTCAAAATTCATGGAATCGGCCTCTTGAATCCAACGATGAGGTCCTTTTCACACCAAAATGCACCAAAAATGCAGGTACCCTCCAGGTCTAAATAAAAAATAACTACTTCAAACCCTCATAGATCTGACTTCATGATTGCAAATCAATTGAAACAAAATCCAAAAAAAAATTTCTCAATAGCTCAAAATCCAATAGAAGACTCTTTTTTGGTCCCAAATGTACCAAAAATCACCCACCTCCAAAATTTTCAAAAAAGCAAACAAGATTCAGATCTAAAGCCTATAACCCTTTTTGAAGAAAAAATCCTCATAAATCGAGGAGTTCACTGAATCCATGCTCTAATACCATGTTAGGACTATGAAAAGCACAAGCCATAGGATCAAACAACAAACAAAGACACCTTCCATGCAAGAGATATGCAAACAATATGTGCAATATTCCTAACAAGAAAAAGCTACAAAACGAACCTCAATAATCTTCAAGGAAAAAAAAAGTCCTCAAAGGTTGAGTTTGAGAGTAAATCTCCAAAGTTATAATAAGATGAGGGTTGAGTGATATATAGGACCAAACCTAAATGATAAATGGACTCAGTATACATGTCACATTACAAAACTCTCCAAACTATCCTTGTAAATGGCCTTGAATTCCCTTTTATAAGAGACGAGAGCAACAAGCTTTAGGCCAAGAACACATGTCACATTTTTATTTGACATACAATATTACATTTCAAAAAGTGAGCACAACTACTCGTGGATGGAATATTCCTAAGATAAATGTAGTTATATTTACTTGTAATAATCTTTGTCCTTCCAAAAAGTGCCCGATGTTGATAGCTAATCTTTGCCACTCCTTTTATTCAATATTGTTGATGCAAACTGAGAATGGTGAGCTAGCAAGTGAAGAAAAAATCTTGGTGTATAAAAATACAAAACTTCCCTTGTTAACATTGTTGAAGTACTTTGAAGCGTTGAATATGCATGAAAAGAAAAAATGACTCCACATCACCAAGAGAAACCTTTACAAATCAGGTAGCTCATTATAATTTTTATCCTAGGCATAATACTCTTCCTCTAATGGCTAGTTGAATACCATAAATTCATCTAGTTTATTCCTATATGAGACATACCTCTTTACTAGTTGATTTTCTTCCCTATCAAAATGTTTGAAAAATTAATTGGTGAACCATAGTTTTTCCATGTTGCTTTTTAATAAATCAATATCAACTGAATTATCCTCACAAATGAGGAGAGCCTGAGTGGCAACAACATTATCCATTTTGGATCTCCATTGCTCATATGTCTCCAATCCTCCATTATTGTCTAGAATGTTAAGAAATAGGCCTAAATCACTCTCATCAAATTCTTGGAGTAACTACCTTATTCTCTTTTCCATTGGATCTACCATTCCTTGGAAATTTGTAACTCATCATTTTGTATGTTAGAATTATTTTCTCTAGCTTATTTGGATCATGAGTTGATCCTTTCATCATGCAAACCAATGCATTGAGTCTAGGCACCCACAATTGTATCAATGGGACTTCCTCTTACCTATCCCTCTCAAACATTCCAATAGCAGTAATCATCAAAGAATAATTGGAGAGTACACTATTCACTCTCTTTATTGTTTATCCCATCAAATGTTCTAATACACTAGACACTATGAGAACATTGTTCTCCTCATAAACATCCAATATCTCCCCATGTTCCCTCATCTACTTAATCAAATATTTTCTACTAACCTTTGCTCTGGATGGTGGGGCAGCAAGAATCAGTTGTGCTAATGGCCTATCTTCATAAACAACCATTTCCATAGATGGTGGAGGGGGAGAGTGTGGTTCTTGTTGTTTTTCTACCCCTGGTTGCACTTGAGGTTTCACATTCTATCGAACTTGTTGCATTTGAGTTTTCTGATTCTATAGCATCTCAACCATTATTTCTAACTTTGCCAACCTTTTTTTATCCTTACTATATTCAATTAACAAATCATTATATTTCCTAGTTTATTGATCATATTTTTCTTGCAATGATTCAACAGTTGGCTTTGTAAATTTGGAAACATTTACAACCAATGTGGATGCTTCAACTGTTGATGTTTCAAAAACTCCTTTTATGATCAAGCCCCCTCTCAAGTCACTTGCAAGCTCTACAACTGTGGGCTTATTAGTGTTTGGGGCTAAAGCCCACATAGCATGATTGTCCCATTTTGGATTGAAATTTGATCTAGACAATCTACATAATGGTTCCTCATCAGTAGCAAAAAATTGAGCATCATGTTCTCTAACTGTGTCAAAAGTAATGGCCAAAGCCATGTCCCATTCAGGCAATAAAAGGATGCCACTTTCTCTAACAAGCTTCATGCCTTCATCAAGAGACATTTAATTTTGATTTTATTTAATTTATACAATTAACCTTGTTGAAATTACTTCTCTTGGTTTCTTAGGGAACTTACCCATTTCTTCCTTCAATCTCCTTTCATACTCATCTTTGTAGGTTCTCCAAAAAAAATCTTTGAATACATACTGTAGACACCGAAAACTGGTTATTAGCCTGCGACTTCCATATTCTGCATAATTCTTATTCTTCATGGTCATGATTAAATAATGTCAATTATTTAATTATTCATCTTAACATTAATTCATCTATTAATTAAATAATCTCAATTATTTAATTAATTCACATTGTCTTTATTTCTTCTAATTAATTAAATAAACGCTTCTTATTTAATTATCTTACTAATTAACCTTATTCTTCCGGTTAAATTAAATAAATTCTTATTTGATTTATTTTTCATCGTATTTCAACTATAATTAAATAAAGTCATTATTTATTTGATTATTCATTTAAAATCCCCTTCGTCACTTAATTAAATAAATCTTATTTATTTAATTATCCTTCGAATATCGAGTTTTGAATTAAATGAATTATTTAATTCATTAATTCTATTTTAACGCATTCCTCTATATTTTAGATAATTATGTGAGTTATCTAAGTATTCACTTTTACTCAACTCACATCTATTTTAATCGTTCAGTTAACTATTGATTTAATGTCTGAGTGGCTCTTCGAGTAATCTCTTCGTCTAATCATGCAATCATCCACTTCTAACTCAATTGCGTGTACATGCGGATTAATTAAATATTCTTATTTAATTAATTAAGTGTTGTGCGTGCATTCGAACAGAGAGTTGCTTTAATCAATCTTTATCTTTGTCATGCAAAGATATTTCTTATGTTTTCGAATGCCGAACTGAAGATTAAATCAATTATTTAATCTTTAATTCTATTTCTAATTCGAATCACTCATGTCATTACTGTCAGTTATCTAATTGCATGTCTAATCAGTCAATCTCAACCGTCGTTAATCTTTCAATCTTGGCCTGTCAATAATCAATTTTCTATAAATTGATTTGTCATTCTTCATTCCAATCTCTCTAAATCTCTCTCTCGCGAATTTTGATAACTTTTGGAGAGCACTTTTGTCTTGAATCTTCGATATTTTGCTAATCACTATCTTAGGCTATACTTGCACGAATTACTTGAAAATCTGAGGGCAATTATACCATACAAGCGAAATGGAGAAGGGCAATCGAGATAATTCATGGAAATACGTTTGAAGATTGGTGAGATCATTCTAGTTTTAATTACGTTTTTACTTTCCCATGTTCTTTGTTGCTTAACGTATGAATTTGCATGTTAGATTTAGTATTGTATGCATGTGTGCTTTTAATCTACTAATATTCTTGTTGTCTATTGTGCAAAGCTTGTTTCATTTTCAGACGTTACACATACTCATTACAAATGCATCATCATCCATAAAGTTTTTGCATGCCTCACCTCTAACATCATCTATATTTTCTACTCCTATCAAGAAAGCTTTTGTGGCTCTATTATCAGGAGCTGGAAGATCATTCTCCCTTTGTGGAGATAGTGTTAGTTGTTGAATATCATCTGAGGTTATAATAACCTCCTCAACTGAATCCAAAGGGTAGTCCACAAGTCTTGTTGTTTCAATTTTTCTCCTCTTTGGAGAGGACTTCCTTGGTGGTGAATCAAGATCAATTACATTTTGTGGGGGGGATAGGGGTGCTTTTGGAATAGGGTAAGATGCTCTTGAATCCTTAGATTGAGTAGGAGTAGCCTTTTTTTGTTCTTTCAAAACTATTCCCTTAGGTCTTCTTGTGAAGACATGTTTTCTTTGGAGGCTAATAAGTTGTCCTTTCCTCTACCATAAGGGGATTTCCCCTTAGCTTGATCCTACTTTTTTTCTTTGAGGTACTCCAGAAGTTGATCAAAATTCTATAATGTTGCCTCAATTCTTAAAATTGGATCATCTATGTCTGCATAAACTCCCTTAAAATTGGAATCCTTTTTCTACTTTTCCTTTTCAATATTTTCAAAGGAAATCCGTTTTACTCTCCTACCTTCAATTTATTTTAAATCAAATATATTTTTGACTATTACCTTAGAATAATCCAATCCATGCCAAAATGTTCATCTATTAGTTATCAATCTTACAACACCAATAAACCCTTCAAGGTCAAAAGTTTTTGCCTTGCAATTTTTCATCTTTAGAGGAGTAATCATTTCAAGAATATGCTTCCATCCATCCTTCCCCATAACAAAATCAAAAAATACTATGACCAAAGGGAAAAAGAAGCCTTTTTTTCTTATTTTCCAAATTCATATCTTTAGTCCATCCCATCTACCACATTACTTTAAGGAAACCAATTTTGAATGGTACAAATCATGGAAAAACATGTGGGGCTATGTTGGTCCCATATACTCTTAGAATAGTGCAATCAAAGTGCATAATCACATCACCCCAATTGCGATCTATTCTCAAATCAAGCCTTCTCTCCTTTTGCCTCAAAAAATCATGCAAATCTTGTGGAACCATTGGTACATCCCCTCTTAGATAAATTTTTACTTTTGGAGAAAACAAGTTTGTGAAGGTCACAAAACTTGACTCCCAACAATTTTTATCTAATAAATGTTTTCACGTTTTGACAAGGAGGTTCTCACCACTTTTTTCTTTCATTTTTATTTGTTGTAATGGGCCCAAATCCTTATATCCATAAGCTAGAAATATGTGGCACAATGGAGAGTACCATTACAAATTCACACCACCCTCTCCTTCCTTGATGGCCACCAATGCCTTGTGAATGGAATTTGATAGGTAAGTGGAAAAATCATACTCTTCATTTACCATCAAATTTTGAATGTTTTCTACCATTAACATGAGAGCAATAGAAATCCTTTTCAAAGGGTTAAAACCTAGAACCTGGGAGAGAGTATAGTAATTTTTGACAAAAAAACCTTCAAAAAAATAATTCAAAAAGGCTCCTGCTCTAGAGAGGTGATTATGGCCATGTTTCATTTCTTTTCCTTTACCCAAAATATTGGTAACCACATTACCTTATAGGTACTCTTTTTTTTATCATATTCATTTTTCAATGCTTCAAGATTAATAGGTTTATTGGCACTAGGGTTCAAATTAAAACACCAATGATTGATTGTCTATCTAACTTCACCATTTCCACACCTCAGTATGTCCTCACAACCCTAATGTTCTCATCATAGTTTGCAATAATTGATTTAGTCATATCCACATCTAGGTACACATTTGGGACTGCCAGTTTCCCCAAATCTAAATTTGAGCAATTGTAGCTAGGAACTAAAGAATATCTCTTCCGATACTAGTATTTGAATCACTCCCATCCATAAACCTTCATTTCAACATCTTTAATTTCATAATGTATGTGCACCAAACCCTTATCATCACCTAGGCCTTGCAATTTCAGTTAGCTAGTGACCCTATCATTGGTTGAATTGGGTAATTAGCCAAGAGCTCACCATGAAGGGATTTTTTTTGTTAGGGGTGGAACCAAAGGATTGTGATTTTGGAGGTGACATTTTGGTGGTTTAGAAAAATACTAGGGCTTTCATAGCGATTTCTAGGGTTTTGATACAATTACAGGCAAAACTAGTGCAAATTATAAAAACAATGAATGCAAGCAATTCAATTCAAGTGTACAATAACCCTAGAACAATATCTTATATTTAAAACTATCAATTGCATAATATTTTGCATAAAATTTGAGCAAGGAAGATGCAAATTGTAACTTATAAGTGTTTGAATAGTGAAAACCCTAGTTTGCGACACAGAGAGCTCGTTCTTCACAACAATTGATCTCCAAACATTTCAAAATGCTTTTTTGAATTGGAAATGTGTGTTAAAACCAACAATTATGGAGAAAGGAATTAAATTCATACCAATGGCATCTTGTTCACCATTACTATTCACTCATGCGAATCAAAATGCCTTCATCTACTCATTTCTTTGATTTTAAATTTTAGTCATTGATTTGGCGATGATATGTATGCTTGAATGACTTAGATGGAGTCAATCAAGTTTGAAAAACTTGACCGTCATTGACTAGGGTCTCAAGCCAATGAAATTTTTTCATGTGGATGAGCCTGTGATACATGTCGTCACGGCCCCCACTACCTTTGGGAACATTAATGGAGCTGACGTGTCCTCTCCCTGTGCCCTCACATTCATGTTTTAGGTGATAGATCAAGTCATGTAGAATGGTGGGGAAGGCTTCTAGATGATACCACATGTCCAAGATATGCATTGGTTAACCTCCCTTTAAATGCCTCCATACAGTTTAGTAAAAATCATTTGACCTACTTTAGTCTTCCATCGGACGGTTGATATCTCACCACTTGGCATCTTCCTGCACCTCCACACTCAACCAAGGTTTTCATATATGAACTCCCTGGAAAGGAAGGGCCAGGATAGTGCCACATGTCACCCTCAAATCCCTCAGATCATGGGCCCACCACTGGTGTTGTATAAGCCCATTGTAGACCACTATACAAGTTGGACATGTGGCATCCTCTCACACCACCACACATATTTTTTAGTGAATATTTTATTCAGTGTGGGGTGGCAGGGACTAATAAAGAATGAACACATGTTATTGTGGGACCAAACATCGCTTAACTTAAAGCATTTTAAAGCACGTGTTTATAGTTATGACTTAATTCGGGGCCGTTTAACTAGGTTGACAAATATTTTAGACATAAACTTTAGACATAGTCCTAGGAAATAAAACATTAAATTTTGAGGAAATACTTTCATGACCCATGGGTAGGATTTTAACAAATATTTTAAAGGGCATGCAATCGGTAAGACTAGGACTTTGGGGCCAGTGAATGCATAACTTTAATTACTCAAGTTGTAACTTAAGGAACCAATAACAACCCAAAACAATTTAATGATTAGATAGAAAAAGTGACTAAGGAATTGTACTTGTTAGGTTTTAAAGAGGGTTTTAACCCTATGGTGAACCATAAATATAGGAAAGATAAACGCTAGCCCACAAATGACCATTCGAATGATCAAAATTTTGAAATTTAATAACCAAAACCACAAAAAAAATCAAGATTCCTATCAATTTCCCCATTTAGGTTGAGCCCCTACTTCCCCTACATGGTTATCCTTTGGGGCAAAACATTGTGTTAGATATTTGTTTATGTACTTGGGAATGGTTTAATATGATAGTCCTTTGTGTTTACATGTGAAGTAATTTTGTTTTTATATGGGTTGTGTTTTTTTATTGAGTTTCTTTATGTGTCTAAGTGGTTTCCCTTTACTCGGGGGTGGGTTGCCTCACAACCCTATGGATGGGTGGAGAGCCCATTGTCATATTGTTGTTTTTCCTCTCGCTTATTTCTATATTTTTTTGGATGGATTTTTAAAGATGGTTTGGAGTTTTCCAAGTCCTCAAAAAAAAAATGAATGCTTTGATTCAAGAAGGACTTCATTATTTCTCATTTTGTGTTTTGTGTATCATAATATTGTAGGAAAATTTGTGAAAGTATATTGTTTACCTTCTTGTAACAATTCGCAAGTAGTGTTTCCAAAAGTATTCCAAAATGTAAGATAATAATTATTTATGCATTTGGAAAAAGAAACTTTCTTACATGATGTACTATTTGTATCAAATGATTTAGGTCTATTATGTCAATTAGGTGTACTCAATCTTGCAACTTTGTATTCATTTAATGTGAAAGAAAAAGAAAATTCTACTTCTAAGTGCAAGAATATGTAAGGGTTTATTTATTGAATGCAAATGATCTTTTAACTGAATAATAGAAAAGTTTCTACTATTATACATAGCATAAAATGTCTATGCATTGCTATAGGTTAAGAAAAATTAAATCTTCAAAAAATATTACATATAGAAAGAATTAACTTCCTTGCAATTTATGGATGTATTGTTTTAGGGAGAAAATGAAAAGTTGATTCTCTAAAGGTTGCAAGAATTCCAGAGATTGTCTTAAAAACAAAGATGTTTTAATTAAGAACATAAATTCTAGGCTTGATTGAGTTTTATTAAATGTTCAGACCTAACCACAAGAAATACTTTTTGTCTCTAGCTAGTATTGTCATCCTCATAGCCAATGTTCAAGTGTTGATAACTTGAGCACCAAAGACATACTATTTTACTTCCAAAGGAAAATGAAAGAAATTGGAGTCCAAGAACATGAATTTCAGTAGGAGTTGGCTTACCAGGCCTACCAGCAGTAGCAAGAGATGGAGATACAAAGGAAAAAATATGAAGTCTCTTGCAAGAGAGTTTTCTACCAAGCAAGAACATACATGAGGCTTTTGCTCACTTAGGTACAGATGTTGGATGATATAACTTCTCCTTGCATTCCAAATCAGTCTATGAAGGAGGAGCCTCCCAAGTATAATTTTCCAAGCTTCATGTAGGGTAAGCCTCTTGTGTCTTCAAGTAAGTCATTTGAGATTGAAATTCCAAGTTTTAGAGACCTTCATCCTTTGCAAGAAGTTGTGACTATTCAAGTTCAACCCTTTGTTCCTCAAGAGAAGCTTCCATCAACCTTGGGTGTTTACAGTACTAATTATGGATATGCTTCTATGTTTGTGAAAGTGTGGTATGGAATGTATGTGTGTATTTGGGTCTGAGTTGAGGTGTGTTGTGGTCTAATTTAATTCCTTTCCACTGTGGGTGCTTAGTTCCATCCTAATTTGAATTTGCAAGTCGAGGTGCATAATCGACCTTGTTAATTATCTTCAAGGTTGAGGATGGTATAAATAAGTGCTGAGTTGTTGGAGAACAATTTCAATGGTGTGTGTGATGTGAAGTGCAAAGTTATGAAGTGAAAAAGTGTGAAATGCAATGTGAGCTTTAATGTGTTAAACTACTAGAAGCAGTGAGAGAAGGTTTCTACATTCTTCAGAGAGGTTGTGAATGTACTAATGATGTTGTGGTGGATTATCCTATTGTTTTGAGATAGATTTCTCTTTGTAAAATTCTTCTTTCTTCTCTTCTATAATCTAGTAGTGAGCCATTGATAGTGAGCCCTTCTTTTCTTTTGGGCAGTGAGCCCTCTAGCAGTGAGCCTATTTTATTCAGTGTTGCAATTACTTTATATTGTGAGCTAATCCTCACCATTTTTTCCCCTTTTTGGGTTTTTCGCGTAACTCTGGTGTTCTCATGTGTTTGGATGTGTTTGCATTATTTTTTCTCATGTTTACTTTTTGCTAATAAATGATGAGGATTTAAGTGGTTGTTAAAGGTTTAAGGACTACTATAGATCTGAATGTTAAAGAGGGTTTTAATGTTTTAATGCAAAATTGATTCACCCCCTCTCTCAGTTGTCTTGTGCATTTAACAGTGTTTCATGTTGAAAAAATAGCCTAGGTCTAAGGTATAAGGGTTAGAAGGTTATTTTTACTATTTGTGACTTTTTAAAAAGTGTTTAGGGCCTCCTTAATATCCCACTTCTAAAAGTGGCGAAAATGGGGATGTGGTTGGGTAGTTGAGATAGTTTTGGGGGGAGTTACTTAACCTTTCCCTTTAAAACTATACTTTCATGGAGAAGAGTGGGGGTTGCTTGCTCACTTTTACCTCTTTGTGATTTGGAGATTTTTTGAGTTTTCTTGAGAGAGGGTGAGATTGTGTGTGATGAAGAGGAGGATTGGAAGGAGAATTCTTAGAGGAAGAAATAATCACATCCAAGGTTTTCACCATTAGTGGGATATATATTTCTTGAGGTAGGAAAATTTACCCTCTTTAACGGTTAAATGTTAAGTAAATGTGTTTGATTTTGAGGTATTCTCCTTCTTTGATGTTATGCAATAATGTGTAAAACTTGTTTTATGGATTTTTTTATTTGAGGGTTTCTTGATGTGATGTGTTTTTTTTTTATATTTTGTGTTATCCCTTTCCTTGAGTTCTTTTTAGGGGAGTTGACCCCCTCTTGTGAAGAGGATACTTTGGTCCTCCATATGTAGGGGCTCGAGTGGGTGTAGCTCCCACACATAGAGGCATTTTAGGATATGAGTATCCCTTGTGGGTAAAGGCCATTACCAGGGTATGAGTACCATTGCTATTTGAGGATATGAGTATCCCATTTTACTTTATACAGATTAATTTTTTTTGGAGGAATAAGGGTGTTGATGTGGTGTTGAAGTGGTGTTTTCTGGGGTGTTGATGCGGTGCTTTAATGTGGAGTATTATTGTAGAAATATGACTATGGTGTTTATATATATGTTTCCCCATTTAGGTTGAGCCCCTAATCCCCCTACATGGTTTTCCTTTGGGGCAAACCATTGTGTTAGATATGCATTTGTGTACTTGGGAATGGCTTAATATGATAGTCCTTTGTGTGTACATGTGAAGTAATTTTGTGTTTATATGGGTTATGTTTTGTTATTGAGTTTCTTTATGTGGCTAAGTGGTTTCCCCTTCCTCAAGGGTGGGTTGACTCACAACCCTATGGATGAGTGGAAATATCATTGGTATATTATGTTTTCTCCTCTCTTTCTTATTTTTTAGATTCTTTTGTATGGAGTTTTAAAGATGGTTTGGATTTTTCCAAGTCCTCAAAAAAAAATGTGTTGATTCAAGAACTTCTTTATTTCTCATTTTGTGTTTTGCATATCAAAATGTTGTAAGGAATTTTGTGAAATTATTGTATATCCTTCTTGTAACAATTTGTAATTAGTGTTGCCAAAAGTATTCCAAAATGTAAGATAATACTTATGTACACATTTGGAAAAAGAAACTTTCTTACATCATGTACTATTTGTATAAAATTATTAAGGTCTATTACTTCAATTTGGTGTACTCAACCTTGTAACTTTATATTCATTTAATGGGAAAGAAAAATAAAATTCTACTTCTAAGTGCAATAATATGTAACGCTTTATTTTTTGAATGCAAATGATCTTTTAATTGAATAATAAAAAGGTTTCTACCATTGTACATAGCATAAAACGTCTTTGAATTGCTATAGGTTAGGCAAAATTAAATCTTCAAAACAAAATTACATATAGAAAGAATTAACTTCTTCCATGCAATTTATGGATGTCCTGTTTTAGGAAGAAAACAAAAAGTTGATTGTCTAAAGGTTGCAAGAATACTAGAGATTGTCTTAAAAACTAATATTTTTTAATTAAGAACATGAATATTAGGCTTGATCGAGTTTTATTAAATAAAAATAAAATTTGAATACAAATGATGTAAGTGTTAATTCAGTGAATATAATGTTATTTTAAAAGTTTTAAACTATGACTGTTCATATGTAATTTTTAAAATTTTCATTTACCAGTTTGAAATTATTAAATCTGATTTTTATAGGTAGAGTTGGGCTGAGTAAATTTGTTCATGTCAAACCTTAAATCTGAAAAAAAATGGCAAATGAAAAAGTTTAAGAGAAACTTTAAAAAATCATCCTCATAGGATTTTTCCATAGAGGCACCAAGGTGGGCTACTTCCTATGGATGGGCAGCAACCCAACACAGACCAGTCATGTTAAATAATAAATCATAGAAAAAAAATGCAAATAAATCAATCACACCCAGATGCAAGATAAAACACAATTTTTAATGTGGTTCACCATGAAGGCTACATCCACAAACAACAGGGGATTTTTTTTATTAAATACAGAATATCATCTCTATTATAGTATACACAACAATATATATTCAACCTATAGAAAATACACTCCACGCCTTCAATATCTAATAATAGCCAACATGCACACCACTAGATGCAACAACGAGAATCTACCTCAAAAAGAAAAAAAATGTTTAATAAATAAGAGGAGGTGGAAACGGTGGCAAAGTAATTGCAAAGTTGGTAGAGAAATGAATGAGGTGGTTGTAATAGTTGGGCTTCATCGACCAACAATCTCCCACTTGAAGTCCAACTAGTGTTGCAAAGAAGCTACTCGGATATTTTCCCCTACTCTAGTCTCAATGTCACATCCAGGAAATGCTGAGAGAAATCCGACATAACTTGAACTTCTTTCGTGCTACAATATTTGTCAATGCATGAAATATGCTTCTTGTAATATCAATGCACTCCTTGTTTATCACTTGCTTGGGACCCTCATTGGATTCAATAAATAAATTTTTTTGTGGACTGTCAATCTTTGTATTACTCCTACATTGGACACTAAAATGAATATGACAATTTAAGTTGCCATCTACAGAGCAAGAAGAATCAACCTCACCACATTTTTTTCTATCAAGATCAAAATTTTCATTACCTGATCTACCATTAGCACCTTGATCATCTTCCCAGCCAACAAACTATTTTGTATGACCATCAGTATTGACTTTGGATGTTGTTTTAGCCCCAGCAGTTCCTGAAACATGGTCATGTTCTTCTTCAACTTCATCTTTAATGGATGAATTTTCTTCAGAAAAAGATGCATCTAGTAGCTTGTCAGGTTCTTTGGCATCAAATTTCTCACCATCATCTAATTGAACCCCAAAACTTTCACTGTCAAGCATACTAAGAAAATCATTAATAACATAATTAGTTTCAACATCTAATTGATCCAAAAAACTTTTTTGGGTAGTCCATATTTTAGAAAATGCACAATCTGAAGTAGGATGAACAACTCCCACTTCAACATGACTCTCTATAATATACAGGGTGCCTAGTTTTCTACCCCTTGCAATTACCAAGGCCCCCTTTTTAACTTTGCATCTATTTGATTCAAAACTAGTTTCACAACCTTGAGAACCCAATTGTCCAACCGAGATTACATTTTGTTTGAGTTGGGGAGCATATCTAACATCACGTAACAACCAAATATATCCATTTTTCTGTTTTAATGAAATATCCCCTTTGCCAAAAATTATCACAAGAATTATTATTACCAAGAAAAAACTTACCGAACTCACCAATTTGTAGATTTTTGAAATAATCCTTGCACAAAGTGACATGAAATGATGAACCTAAATCAAGTACCCAAACATTAGTTGGAATTTCTTCTTCAATTAAAATAAGAACACCTACATCTTCTTGGTATGTTACATTGGCTTCAACTTCCTTTGGTTGTTCTATAGATTTCTTGTAAGACCGACAATTCCTTTTTATGTGACCTTGCTTTCCACAAAACCAGCAATCACCATCTCTACCTATAGATTTTGATCTTCCTTGTGACTTTCCACACTCTGTTGGATTCTTCGCTTTTTCTTTTGATGTTCCTCTGTCTTCTACACTCAAAGTGCTACCCGATGTTGAGGTCTCACCCATGCTCTTCCTACACATTTCTTCACTCAAAATTTTTCCAACAACATCATCAAATTTTAATGTATTTGAACCACAAACCGAATTACTAACAGCCATAACCAAGCTATCCCAACTTTTTGGCAAAGAGGAAAAAGTAAAAGAGCCTGAATTTCTTCATAAAAACTTATTTTTACAAGCTAATTGACCAGTAACTATATTAAAATTATTTGAATGTTCAACTACAGAACTACCTTCAGCCATTTTCATATTAAACAATCACCTTATTAAAAATATCGTATTCGATGTTGAGGGATTCTCATACAACTTGTCCAAAATACTCATTAACTCCATAGATGTGGTTGCTTTAGATATGTAAAATGCTACAGATGGAGATAAGCACAAAAAAATCGCTCCCAATGCTTTTCTATCCAAAATATCCCAATCTTCATCTGGAATATTAGTGGGTTTCTTTGTCTTACCATGTAATGGTCTCCATAGAGCTTTCTAGTATAGAAAATCCTCCATCTGCATCTTCCATAATGGATAATTATGGCCATTGAACCTTTCTATCTTTCCTTCTTCAATCCACATTGTTCCCATTCAAAATCGAACCTCTCTTACCAACAATTGAGCACAACCAGCTCTGATACCAATTGTTAAACAATAAATGACAGAAAACAAAATTGTAAATAAATCAATCACACCCAGATGCAAGACAAAACATGATTTTTAATGTGGTTCACCATGAAGGCTACATCCACAAACAGTAGGGGATTTCTCTATTTTTATTAAATCCCTAATATCATCTCTATTGTAGAATACACAACAATATATATTCAACCTACAGCAAATACACTCCACTTCCTCAATATCTAATAATAGCCAACATGCACACCACTTGATGCAGTAGAATCTGCCTCAAAAAGAAAAAAAATTA